>OZ035960.1:34534678-35062178 GCA_964034945.1 Chrysopilus asiliformis | reverse complement strand
GATTTAAGCAATTTAAGTATGGAACAAATTGAAAGTAATTGTTTCGACGATAAACTAATAGAAGAAGTGCAAAACAATGAGTTAACTCCAGATTCGTTGCCGTAGCCAACTGTCACCGCATCGAACTGTCAACCGGACGGACGCATGGCGGACGCATCGACGTACGATTCAGGTTCTAGCTTAAAATTCACGGAATAAAAAATAATAACTGACCGTTTCTTAAGCCCAATTCAGACTAACGATTGCGATTACGATTGAAGCTTCTCGACCAATGAGATCAAAGCTTTCAATGATTCAACGATAGAGATTTGAAAGCTTTGATCTCATTAGGCGCCTCCACACGCTCAATGGTACTTGACAATTTTACTTGAATAACTCATGTTTCAAGTAACATTGATCGTTTGGAAGCTCTTCAATGTTACGTTTGTAGGCAACTTCCATCATTGTTACTTGACGAAAATTTTCATCAATAATACTTGTCAAGTAATTTTGAACGTGTGGAGACTCCTATTGGTCGAGAACCTTCAATCCTAATCGCAATCGTTTGTCTGAATTGGACTTACGTGTCATTCGGCTCCCAGTGAAAAGTGGTGGCAGCGGTATTAGCACCAAGTGTCAAAAGTGCCAAACTTGATCAGTCGGTGTCAGAATCCGCTGACGCCAAAGTAACAAACTCGAACAGCGTCGGGTGCTAGTACCGTGTCAAACATGAAAATGCCCCAAGTAATTATTGAACTCTCAAAGATTGTTTTCCCCACAACCGTCGAGTGTGGCGTTTAAGGTATATAGATATGATAGTGACGAAATTGCCTTATTAAGAGCATAATTTTCTTACTGTAAATCACATTTGTTTACTGAAAGGATTTTCTCACAGACGTGTAGACTGGGCGATGTAAAATGTAGTTTAAATGAAAATAGGTGTCTCAGGGAAACCGTCCAGTAAATACTTTTTGTTAAGCGATTGTTTTTAATTGGTTTAATCAAATGGCATGGGCCTATAATCCACACCCACCGTATAAAACCAACCCATATCGCTCAGGAAAAAGTAATAACTACAAATCATCAAAAATTCATCATATTTTTTAGGGAATTTGGGGGTGCTATTAGTCTACTGGATTTACAAGTTCTCGGGTAGAAATTGAACGATTTTTTCTAATGAAAGATAATGGTTTTTGTACTGTATTATACACTTTGAAGCGAAACTACATATGTATATGATAAGTATAAAATTTACTTGGCATGCAAATATTTTGATCTCTAGTATTTGGGACAATACCAAATAGGTAATACTTGTAACCAGTCATCAACAAACATTTATAGTTTTTTTTTAATTTTTTAATGAAAATTAGCTTGAACCTACGTAAGGAAAAACTGCAACGAAAAAAAATAAACTCGATAAATATGTAGCGTTTTTTCCACAGCGCAAATGCACTTCCTCTACAGAGGAGGCTGAGTGAAATTAATTTCGATATCGCTAATCCTCAATTAATCATTGTCCAGACATTTCTCCTTTATAGACTTGAAGGATAAAAACTTCGTTAACTCCAAAAAAAAAGGAGAAAAAATTTGACAGCGCGTTGACATTTCTTTTTTTTTCTATGCAGAGAGAAACAACAACAGTTTGTGTGGTAAAAATTTCTACAAAGGATTAATGGCTTCCTAATGACCTACCTTCGTCGGTATTTTCTAGCCAAAGTTGAAGGATATGTATATCCGGCTGCTGGACATTAAGCATCGTTGAGAATTTTTGGAAGAAGGAACAAATTATAGCGAAATTCGGATCACTTGTGCAAGTGGCAGCAGCATCTTTATCCGACGCCATTTTCACATCCAAAGTAAAATTCGCCTCTTCTTGGTTTCGTCAAAACAACACAAAATCGTCTTCAGCGCATCAAAAACACGTTTGGCTGCCTGAATTCAATAGAAAAAGAATTCACACTTGTTGGTGTTTAATTTCCACAACATTATTGCTTGTTTAAATCACTTAATTTTAAATATTTTTCGATTAATTCCAGAGTTAAACCATGACACAAAATTTTACACCGAATCGGCTTGCATATACGAGTGTGTGGTATGTGAAAAGTTTTTGTACCAATCGAAAATACCCCTCAAGAAACTTTACTCTGGTTTCACACATGCCTGAAAGATCTATTTTTGTAAAATTTCTTTTTAAAAATGTAAAAAATAGATGTAAGTTTGCAATGTATTTTTCCGTACAATAAAATTCTTGAATCTTCTTGTAATTCATATTTATTTAAAATAAAAATTTACAAATGTTTGTATCACAAGTTCATAATAAGTATACTCAAAATGATGCGAAAAACAATATTCATTCAATTATATATTTCAATAAAAATGTTGAAGAAAAGTGAAAGAAAAAACTTGTTGCCGGAAATAGGGTATTGTATTGCCTTCTTTGCGGTGAACAAAATACATTTAAAAAACTACCCCTTTGATTTAAATATTAAAAAATTGTAAGATACTAGCTTGCATACGTTGCCGGGTTAAGTTTTTTTAAAAAAAAAATTTTATGGTCTATGTTGTAGCTAAACTTCAGGCCAATCGGCTCGGTAGTTTCCCCGCGAAAGAGTAACGTAGCGCAAAAACTAAGTTTCGAAATCACTTTACCCCCTCCCCTTACTCCCCCCACCCCTCGCGCTACTTTTCCGTATGCCTATGTTGGAACCAGAACTACCACATACACTCATGCCAAATTTCAAGTCAATCGGTTCAGCCGTTTTTGCGTGAAAGACAGACACTAACTCATTTTTATATATTAGTATGATTTAAAAAAAAGTGCTCAGTGGGTTCGATATTGTAGACTATACCGTAATTGAACAATTGCTGATTTCTATGAAAAATGGTTTTCCAACTTTTCATTGCCGTATACCTGTTTGTTCACAAACCAAACCATTTTTTACTCTCACTCAAAAGTAGATCATAAAATGAAACGTTCACAAAAAACTGAGGTTCCACTGTATTCCTAAACCTACTATAAATCTGGAGTATTTCCCATTCATTTATTAAAATTTCTTATATATAAATTTTTATCTGAGTCTTTATTTGCGAAAAATTCAATGTTTTAATTCCTGAGTTAAATGCAGCAAAAATTAAAAAAATGTGAATACAGGAAAACATTCTTTTTTTACTATTCTGTCTAGTTTATTGTGAATATAAAAAAATGAGTTACAATGTATAATAAAAAAATAGGTATGGTTCACGTATGAGTAAATTATAAGATCGAATTTAAACTTTTCTCAAAACAGGAATGCGAGTATGTGAAAGCGGCTTTTTCTTATTTCCCTGTCGAAGAGGAGTCTTCTCCTGAATTTCATTATCATCGAAGCTGGATCGAGGTATTTTTAGTTTTCGTTCACTGTCCAAACTCTCAGCTGATTTCGAACGCATGTGCGGTTTATTCGCAAGGCAGCTGAGTGGAGTCCGTTTTGCCACTGAAACGCTTTGTAGGGCAGTTTCGGCGCTTCGCTTCGGACTGGAATATACTTGAACATTATCCTCGTAAATCTTATTCCGTGGACTACCCGACGGTCTCGACTTTGGGTTTTTGAGGCGCTCCAACGGCTTGTTTTCTATTGGTTGATTTTCTTTCAGGGTCAAAGTATCCAAGAAATTTTCTATGAGGTCATCCTCGCTTGGAGCGTCATCGCTGAAAATTACTGGAGTCCGCTCAACGCCTAGACTTGGTGATCGCGGATCGATTTCAGATTCTTGATGATCTTTCGGTGATGTTACTAATGTTGGTGGTGTAGGTAGAACAACGATTGGAACTGCTGCCTGTGAAACTGTTTCGTCTTCTGGTGGGTACTTATTCTCAACCATTAAATCCGCGAAAGTATTGTCCAATATGTTGCTGTCGCCCGATACATTGAGGCCTGAACCGTTTTCATTAAAAACAATTGGAGTTCTGTTAATGAATTCTGTAGGAGAACGAGGATCAAGAAAATTAATGCCCAAATTCCTCAACAGTTTCGACTTCAGCAAATTGGTTGGCTTATGAATTGGAGTTATGAGATTGGTCAAGTCTTGATTTCTTGTCATCGGTTGGTTTTTGCTTAAAACTTCCTAAAATAACACATTTTAGAATTGCATTCTTTTGTACAAAATATACTTACATTTAGCGGTGTTCGACAAAATGTTGGAGATCGCGGATCCATCTCGATTTCAATCGGGATTTGCTGTTCTCGAGTTTCCAGGCTGTGAATTTTAAGTGTCGGCGGAGTGCTAGGCAGATATTCGCCTTCAATTTTACTGGAACTGGCACCCATTTTATTTAATATGACAAACTGCTAAAATTATACAGCGAGCAATATTTATGTATTTACCAAAACTTTCGAAAACTAATAATTCCAATTCAATTCAACTCGCAAAAAAGTTTCTCTGCAGCGTATAAACAAAGCAACGACAATATTCAAATTGAAATGTCAACTTAAAATTTTTCACGGCGAATTCCAACAGTGGCTCACAAAATGATCCATTAAAGCAATTACACCAGTTTCAGACTGCATATTTGCTAGTTAATAGAGACCCATTTTAAACATTTTATTAGAGTATCTTCTGTTACTCCACAATAAGGCTTATAGCGAAAATACAATGATGGCTCAACGCGTGCGGAAGCTTGGACAGTTCAAGATTATTTTGAAAAAATACTTTAAAGCGAAACTTTAAAGCGACATTTAAAAAAATACCCCTTTTGCGTTGACACTTCAAAGCATCCTAACACCTGGAGTAGATCTACTCTCTACTTTTGGGCGCGTTGGTGCTTTAAGCTTGTCCCACAATTACGCGCAAAGCGGCGCGGCGCGGTGACAGATGGTAGTAGAAACTATAGGTTTATATGAGTTGGTTTATAATTGCGCGGTGACCAAACGCGGCAGCCGCGCGGCATCGCGAAGAGTAGGTATAGTTTCTACTTTCATACGCGGTTGGAAGCCGTCACAGTTGTTTATGTTTTCTGAGTGTTGTTGCAAATATTTTTATCAAGTAAAAAGATTGAAAAGAACTTTGAAAACGCATTCGAAACGGAAAATGAAACGGAAAAATTAATAATCTTCAAATTTTCTGCGATTTTTAGGTTATGAGAACACAAATAGAGCTGCAACAGCGCCGCGTAATTTCGGTTTAAAAATGACTGCGGCTGTCGCCCTGCCGCTCTGAGCTAACCGCGCCGCGCCGCTGCCGCACCCCGCCAATTGTGGGACAAGCTTTACACTACGATTCTGATAGTCGTGTCGTTTTCGATGAGAGTCGTGTTACGTGTTGTTATTAGTACTTTTCTACCAACAAAAACACGTAAAACGACTCTTGTCGAAAACGACACGACTATCAGAATCGGGATATTAATATTTGAACGAAAATTGTGTTTTGTGTGTGATTTTTGGAAAATTGTAATGCAAATGCATAATTTTCTTAAAAGTGATAAGTATTACTTCTTGAATCCACCATCATCAGTCGTCAGTAAAATTACTTGGCTTTTTGATGTTTTGTCATTTTATTTGATTTATTGCAGTGCATTGAAATGTGGGATTCCTCCATTTTGTGACCCTATATCAAATCACTGTACGCCGTATTTCGAAGCAGAGTTATCATGCAAGGCAGGTACTATGACGAAACGTCGTATATTGAGGTATAGGTGTACTTCTTTTTACATATTTCAATTATTTTTATATTCTTTAATTGATATTTCTCGTTGCAGATTTTTTGAGGCTGACTATAAGTACATACATTAACAAACTTTGTGTGTTACAAAAATTATTTTAATTATGCTACTTTGTTCAAAATAATAACTTTAGATTGAGAACTACATAGTTGGATCGTTTATTTTCAAAATCAATGGTTGGAATACATATATTGGCATTTTTAAAAATCTTGAACCACTTTTAAAATATAATTAACTATTAAAAAGAAAGTCACATGTTTTTAACACATCAAATTTATAGATAACTTTTTTTGGGGTTTTTTTTGCACTATTGACCAGATAAATAACAAAAAAATGTGCCAGTATTTTTGTATTTGGGCCATACTTCCGGTATTTGAGTTGCATAGGAATCTTTGAAGTGGGGATAAAAGGTTTTCAAAAATCAGTGTGCATTATAACTTGAGTCGTTTGGTATGCATTTCGTGTTGCTTTGAGAAATTTTATTCCTTTCATACAGAATTAGTTTTGTGTTTTTTTAAACAATACGTTATTAATATTTAATACAGCAACTTTTAATTCATAATAAGATATTTGTTTGAAAAATATACACTTTTTGTTCGAGGCACAAATTTATTTAGACGATTTTGAAGGTAAAGTATTTCATAATAATCTCAGTTCAATTATATTTCGGTTCTTTTTGTGTGAATATACGATATGAATTTACATAAATGTGTTGTAATTCAAAAGGATCTTTAATGAACACATCAGATTTAAAATAATATGAATATGAATCATTGTTTCTGTTTCATAGCTTCTGTACGGGGTCATTGAATTGTTTATAACTGCATCTAACGGTAACAACTAGAAATGCTGAAAAATGTGAAGGCGGGAAAATATTGGCGCCAAAATTTAGTTCTTTAGAAATTCGAAAGAATTGTTATTGTTTAAATCCAATACATTCATATTTTTAAAAATTCCCAGTTGACTTTCTGGCTGAAAAATTCCTAGTTGAAAATGTGTTTAATTAAACATTCGTGAAATCCTTTTGTATCAATTCTGCAATAAACGGAATTTATTTTCAAAGCGTTATGTTGTTTTAAATTCATTACGATTCGTGATAAAAAGGATTGTTTCGGACATTATTAATTCATTACGCAATTCGCAGTAGAAATTTCAAAGTATTTATTTTTAATGTGGATTAAAATAAATTGGGTTTCCATATTTTATAGTCCAAAATACAAAATACTTCATATAAATTTTTGACATTACCACGAAATATTTTTATGCGAATTCTGGGGAAAAAAATCAAAAGACGCAGTTTCTAATAATTTTTTACAGTACATTTTTTGAATTGTTTGTCTAAGCCCGTTATTTTTACTTGATAGATTTTTGTGTGGTATAACAAAAAGATTAGTGAAAATTCTTGAAATTTAAATGATTTTGCTTTTTGAATGCGAATCTGATTTTATTTTTTCAGGGCAAATTTTTGTCGAGTATTTTCGATTAGAATTAATCAAAAAGCTTAAAATTGTTAAGATAAATGGACAACTAATTTATAAATACCTACACATTTACACATTTTTCTAATGAAATCAATGTTTAATATTTTTTGTAAAATTTATTTCAGATATTTATACTGACGGAATTAGCACTAACATGGCAAATAGATATTATGGGTAAAAAAATACATGAAAATTCAAAAAAAAAACATTTCGGTAACCAAGAATTTTTTCTCAGCCAAAACTTGGAGGACTCCTTCTCCTCTTACACGTCTTGCGTTCAGCCGACTTCCTCTGAATTGGTACCATGCATGATTCCAGAAACAACCGGAACTTCTATGCCGTATGCTGGTCTCTCCACATCCGGCTATGGTTCTTATTCTGGAACCAGCTTGGGAAAGTTTTCGGGGATGCAGAGCTATGTACCAACAGCTTTACCAACGGGCAGTTTGATCAACCAGCATCAATTAGGACCCTTTGGAACGTGCTACAATAGAAATCGCTACACTCCCTACACTGCAAGACCCCTAACCCAATTCTCTGGTTCTGTCCAATATCCGCAACAAATTGCACCATCGATTTATAGTTCTGCTGTGCTGCAAAATAATTTCGATAGACAGGAGAAACTGTTGAGTTATTCGTCTGCTCTTGGAGGTCCCCAGATGCCTTCTAATATGGCATCCACATCTTCGGACCAGAATGGGCAGCCAGTTACATTGCAAATAAATAATTTAGATTATTCAATGGACGAAAATAGTCTGCGACATTTTTTACTAAATCAATTGAAGCCGATTACACCAGTTTTATCGTTGATTTTTGAAGGAAACTCCTTCGCTAAAGTTACTGTTCCGGATATCTATGTAAGTGGAATCGAATATTTTGTTATAACTCAGAATTTTTATGCAAAAGTATATTTTTTAATGTTTTTTCTAAGATTTTTTGAGGTTATTTATATGTTTTCATGTCCTTTTAGCTTATAGAAGCCGCATTTCTTTCATTTTCATGACATTGTTTTTAATATGATCCTGCAAGAAAAGTAAATAATGATTTTTTTTATACAGTTCGCTAAACAAGTTGTATCGAATTTACATAGAAAAAAGATTGGACACAAAAGAATGGTTGTCTCCTACTCACGAGACTCATCTTTGACTGAGATAAATACGTTGCGATGCCAAGTAGCTGGACTACTTAAGGTAAAAAGCATAATTGATATATTATGCCAGCCTGACACCTTATGCCAGCCCCACACTCTCGCCGAATGCAAACGAATAACAATCTCGGTTGCCACGTTGGCCGCGATATAGAATATTTAAAATGTAAAATATCTACAATATCGTGAAACGGAATTTTATGCTAAAAAAAATTGAACCTCGATTACGAAAAACCACCAACATGACAACCGTGACTGTGATTTGCCCGCATTTCTCAAGAATGTGGATCCGGCATTAAACAATAAACATGTAAATCATCAAAACACTAACTAACAATAATTAAATTTCAGGATGTTCCGTATTGTACTCTGCCAATGTATAAATTTAGAGAACTTTTTCAATCGCGTTTTAAAACATCAATTAGTGTACTGGATCTTTACAAAATGCAGGATATATGCAGCATAACAGTGGATAAAAATGAGGAGAAATACATCAGTTTGAATCCGGATCTAGTTGGATCAATTGAGAATAGTCCTTTAATGGAGTGTTTACAACACAGCGTTCCTTATTGTACAATTCACTTCAAACGGGAACAGCACAAAGGATGGGCGGAACAGGAGATTGAGCCGTTACCAAATGTTTTCATGACTATATCAAATATTCAAGCTATCATTTATCCATTGTTGAAAAGCCATACAGGTGATATTCCGGTAGCCAGTTTGGTTCATTGTATTAAAGGCGAATTGGGAATTGAAATAATCCGAAATGATAACGGTGTAAATTTGGAGCATCTTATCTGTTGTGTACAAGGCATTCAAATTACCACGAATAATTTTGGTATCAAAATTCTTGGGTGGTTGGAACCAGAAAATACCATCGGGAAGGACACAATGGATAGTAAGATGACAGAATCTTAACATTTCACAGAATATTTATATTGGAGTTTTTATTTCAGATCGTTTTTACTCTAAGAATGGAAGTCCTTCAGATCCATTGTGTCAGATATCTCGAGAAGTGGTCGAACTGGTTAAAATGTCACCCAAATCCACGATGAAGTTCAATAGATTTATTCCAGCTTATCACAATCATTTCGGTAAACAATGCCGTGTTGCTGATTACGGTTACACACGCCTTATTGAACTCTTCGAGGCACTTTCTTCAGTTATTCAGGTAATTAGAGATTTCTCATATTTTTGAAGTTATTGATGATTTTGTAGTACTCTTTTGTTACTACAATGAAACCTGTATAAGCCGAAAACGCTAGAAAATTTGTCCGGCTTAGAGAAGGATCCGCCTTATCTAGGGTCTGTCTTGGACAAGTTTCACGGTGTTGCCTACTTTCAGGTCTTTTTGCTTTTTTTTGGGTTTGAACCCAACATTAATAACTATTTAGGTTAGAGAACCTATAATCTAGAGAGTGATCATTGACCAATTAGAACCGTTTTTTTTTTCAGGACATTGTAATAATCGAGAGAGAGAGGACAGTCGATTAACTCCAATTAGAACCGTTTATTAGGGCGGTCAGAACAGCTTTTTCACCAGATTAGAACAGTCCGTAAACATTTTTTGAATTTATTAAAACAACTACAACGTTCCAAATTTATTTTTGATACCTGAGTATTTGTAATAATCGAGTATATTTGTAACTAGCTTGCATACCCGTCGTTGCCGGGTTAAGTTTTTTCAATTTTTTTTTGATGGTCTATGTTGGAGCTAAAATTCAGGCCAATCGGCTCGGTAGTTTCCCCGCAAAAGGGTAACATAGAGGGAGAGTTAAGTTTCGAGATCACTTTACCCATTCCCCTTACTCCCCCACCTCTCGGGCTACTTTTTAATGGGTCTATGTTGAGGATGCACCCCCGACGAACATCTATGTCAAATTTCAGGCCAATCGGTTCAGTAGTTTCCCCGCGAAAGAGTAACATAGCGCAAAAACTAAGTTTCGAAATCACTTTACCCCCTCCCCTTATTCCCCCCACCCCTCGCGCTACTTTTTCGTATGCCTGTGTTGGAACCAGAACTACCACAGACACTCATGCCAAATTTCAAGTCAATCGGTTCAGCGGTTTTTGCGTGAAAGAGGAACATACAGACAGACAGACAACAACTCATTTTTATATATTAGTATGATATGATAATCGATATCAGTTATTTTGGCAATTATTTGTGACAATTAATCAAATTTTTAAATTTTATCGCGCTCGTTTTCCAGCTCGGCGGATATTTTTACACGTTCCATTGTCCACTCTCTAAATTATAGGCTCTCTAATTTTTTTCCCTTATATAAAGTCTTTTTTGTCGTCTACCCATTAATAAATAATTACTTTTATTTTTCAGATAATGGGAGATGGTGAAAATCGCCAAATAACATTGACACATCGAACTCAAATTCGTCGTTTTACATCTGATTTACTTCGAATTCTACGCAGTCAGGGCAACAAATCCGTTTTACTTTCGCAACTTCAAAAGATCTTTTCACAAACACAGTATCGAAATTTTGACGTCACAGACTATGGCGTATGCGATATCGTTGATATTCTCGACGGATTGGTGAATTCCAATACCGTTGTTGTAGCCTCCGTTCAAAATGGAAAGGATATTCTGATTTCGATCCCAAAACGGAAGCAAACAGTACAGGAAATTGACAAAACCTGTGTATTTGCCGGTGAGGTTGTTGAATTATTCCGCAATGCTCCCCAATATTCGATACTCTTCCAAAAGTTTGTGCGATCGTATCACTATCACTTTGGCTATCAGTGCCGATTAAGTGATTATGGATTTTTGAAATTAGCCGATCTTATGGAAGCGATTCAGGGTGTTGTTGAAATGGAATTCACTACCGATGAAGATAAAAGGATCTTCCTGTCACCAATGGTCGCCCGTCGTGTTTTCGCAGAGCAACTGGAGGATTTGATTCGTGAGTTTACAGGATCATCAAACACCTGCATGAAACTAGATGAGGTCCTCCAGTTGCACAAAAAAAAGTTCGGCTATCAAATTCAATCAGAAAACCTGGGAGTTAAAAATACTATGGATGCGATAAAAGCGCTTCCTTTTGTTGAGGTTGGATTAATTCATAAAATAAAAAATCATAAAATAACAACCCTTTTAACTTATTTTGCATTTGCAGCTACTAGAGACTGATAAAACTTTTTGGATAATTTGCCATTTCAACGATCCTGTGTTTCGCAATCGGAGTTATAGAGCATGTAAAATGATTGAAGCGAAGGAGGGAGAAGAACCAATCACTTTGGATGATTTCATTGAAGAGTTTCGAGCGAAATATAATGAGACGTTATGCGAAAATTCAGTCGCCGCTATGAAACATGCTATTGATGTAAGTACAATTTTATTTTTTCAATGTTTATTAAAAAAATATAACTAATAAGGGGCAGTTGCATCTACATTTCCACTCAGCACGCTTTTTTGCATATTTTGTATGAAATTGTATATCACTGTTTGCCCCTAAGATCTAGAAGTCTAAAAATTGATCACTATTTTTTTTAGATAAAAATTATGAATGATAAACGCATTTTAAAAGTTACTGGTCTGATCAAATTTCTAATAAAAATTATACGTCTCTTGGAACAACGTTATATGACACTATCTGAAATTAAATCCACATTGAATATTGAAATGGGCGATTGTTTTGAATTTGGTTTGTATTAATTTTCAATATGGAAAAACGGATTCTTTAAATGAATTTTAATTTCACTTTATTGTTAGGTTATCCAAATTTATATTCACTGTTACGAGCCTATCCAGACATATTTATTGTTGATATTGGACCAACCCAAGAAAAAAGTGAGATTAGTTTGGTTGCACAAGGAGATTGTAAGTATGAATAGTTTGGTGTAACAAACATATTGAATTTTTGAATATTTTCACGTTTTACAATTTAAAATATATAGAAATTTAAAAACCAGGCAGAAATAAATAGTTAAAATTTAACCACTTGAATTTTTAGATTGATTCAGAAAAGCAAATTTACCGCAAATCTACTATAGCGTAGAAAGGTAGTGGCGGCGGGGCCGGACATGTTTTAGGAACATCGAGTTACGTTTTATTACAAAAATCAAATTTTTCAATATCCATTTCACATTTCAATATCCGCCTGGGCACCAGAAATCCAAGTCACGACGCGGTTGACTTAGGCCTGTTTTTTCTATGGCTTTTATAATAGACTAAAAAACATGTATACTTGAACCCCTTCTGTTTCCCCGATTCCCTTCCGAATATTTTGTGAAAGCTCCAATTGCAGTTTTAGTATTTTATAATAGCCTTCCTATTCGGAGCCTGGTGTGTGGAAAACTTAAAATCAATTGTTCAAAACTTATGAATTTTATGTCAAAAACATAAAAGCTATAATTGCCAATCTAGCAATTATTGAAAACCCGTATGGTGATATGGCATTGTTCGAAGTTTAAGTGAACGGCGAACAGTTGTATCAAAATCCCACTTTGGAGTCAAACTTTCCAATAAGATTTTTTAAAATTTATTCCAATTGGATTTTGATGTATGGGAGTTTTATGTAGAATCATATCCTAAATAACTTTTGTTCTTGCACTTATTTGATAAGATGCACCGTTTTTGAGATATTCGGAAAAGACATTTTCGTTCGTATGGGGGGTACCCCCCTTAATGGTCCATTTTTGCGCATGACGAACTTAGCCTCACATTTTACGAAAAACGGACCTGCGCAAAATTTCAAGCCTGTAGCTCAATCCGTGCGCCCGCAATCCGCGCCACAGACGGACGGACGGACGGACAGAAGGACGGACATGCAAAATCCAATTTTTTTATCATTCTAAACACACTGGTGTAATTCATTTTTGTGTGGGATGACGGGATCTTGGTGTTACAAACGGTAAGCAAAGTTAATATACCCTTTGGTTTCACCATACGGGTATAAAAGCCCATTCGTTCTCGAGTAATAACCCAAAAATTTTATTACTTGAATGCCCAGTCTGATTGAATTCTAATATCGGGGAAAGTTATGTAAAATTGTGTTCTAAAAAAGTTTTCTTTATGTTTCTTTTTCTGATTCACAACAACCGTAATTTGAAGCATTTTCTAATCATTATTTTACTGAGAAAAATATCTATTTCTTTGCAAACTAGATTTTTTTAATTAAATATTTTTTTTAATTTCCTGTACTTTAAGTGATTTCTAGTGATTTTAATTAAATATTTTTTTAATTTCTTGTACTTTCAGTGATTTCTGGCAAAATACCCAACTACTCGAAATTGTCACAAATACGAAAGACTAGTGAAGGAAAAAGAGCTAGTGCACAGCAACGTCAACCTCTGGGACCCTGCAACAAGCAATCCAAAACCAATTCATTTTGCGAGGAACCGCAAAATTACTTTAAGCAATCGAACACAACTCTAAATACGAAATCTTATTTGAGTGCCTGCAACGAAAAGGAAAATGGCTATAATACAAAAATTAATGGATCGCTAAATTCATCGGCAACATCTGATCCCAATTCTAGCACTGGCAGCATTTCTGGTAGTTTCAGTGGTTCGAAATTGATTGAACGCCGGAATATTAACCAATATGGGATCAATTTGCCAACATTCAATCTAATAGGGAATCCCTCAGCGTATCCATCATTCGGGCCGCCAAAACCGGACTCTCCTCCCGATGTAAATGTATTTTAAACAATATAGTTTCTTTTTGGTTCCTATTTAAAAAAAAATGTTCTGCTTTAGGTTCCTTTTTGGATTGATCCAGTTTGGGCGAATCTTAATGATGAAGTATCACCACAAATTGAGTCGGTAATTTTTTATTAAATTTACTTGTTTCAAAATCATCTTTAATGTAAAATCTTCTTTTCAGCTCAATATACGATTACCAGAATTAAAATCGCTTAATTTACTACCAATGTTGATGTCACCGTATTCATTGTCAAAATTCGAGAACATGAAACAAATGTTTTCATTTGACACTCTAGATAGAAAAATATAATTAAATTTCTTTAGATTTAAACTGAATATCGATATCCTCTTATTATATAATTTTAAATTGGAAATTTTTCAAAAAAAAAGAAGGAAATGATAGAAATTATAAAAATTACGAACATAACATGTATTAGAAATATAAAAAATTATAATTGTTAAGGATTTAATTTGTATAATTTAAGACAAGAAATGTTATTTTTAATGTATTATCAACCTCAAATCGTATTTAAATTTGATTTTATTATTATTTTAAATGAACTAAATTAAATTATTTATTTTAAATTTATTTTTTAATCGAACGTTAAATTGTGTGAAACGAAATTTTTTTTTTTCAAATTGTAAGAACAAGCATGTGAAAAGTAATAAAGAAAATTATTTTGTCAACATTTTGACCACATAAATTTGATTGTTACATTTTTATATACCAAATTAATTGGTAATTTTTAATATTTCGTCGGTTTACAAGCAAAATCCACTATAAGTCAAAAATGTTGGTTACGAGAAAATCGAGTTTGAACATTTTAAGTTTTACAATAAATGTAAATAATTTTGAACTTAGGTACCTAGTTCCGAAATTAAAAAAAGGATTTCTGCACAGGATGACATCGGAAAACTTCGGGGTTTTAGCAAAAAAAAAAGAGAAAACGAAGTCCGTTCACTTAGGTATAATAACACAAAACCTCAAAAAATTACTTTTAATGTATTTTGCTTGTAAACCCATGACATACAGGCATGACCCGATTCTCGATGTTTTTGTGCGGGTAAAATTTAGTACAAAAGGTCCTGTAAGGATTACGCAAATATCCTTTTTCCCCGGAAAAATTGGCATTATAGGGTTTTTGGGGCCGCGTTGAAATTTCAAAATTCGAAACAGAAGGTCCTGTAAGGATAACGTTTTTTCCCAAAAGTTTTTAAGTTATTTATGGCATTCTAAAATTTATACAAAAAACTTTAAGCTGGCAACGAAGGGTCTGCTAGTTATATATTATAATATCAGTAATTTTCTGGAAATTTCCATCTTTTTTTCGCTTCTAAATGAAGTCATATTCGTTATTTCTACTCTACAAAAATTTGAATATCAAGGCCAGTTTTGTAGTCGCTTCTTAATATGTTTATAAAAAAATTATAATCAATTTTACCATGGCTTTTTACACTTCAAATGTTCTCTGGAAGTCAAGGACGAAAACACTAAAAAAACTTATATGACTTAATAGATAGTTCAGTGGAGTAGATAAGTCAATTGACGAGGGGGCACGGTTTGAGGGCGACAATTTTCGGTCCATCATACAAAACAGTGACAATTTAAAATGGATGGAAAGTTTGTTGATTCGCGTGCCCGTCGTGGTTTGATTGGATTTTGGGGGGAAAGCAATCTGGGGCAGAAATATGGGTTAAAGTTATGTACAGAGATATGGAGAGGACAAACGTCTACAATAAACTGAATGAATGACATAAAGAAATGTTTATACCATCGATCTTCCCAGATTTTTTTTAAAAAAGGGAGTGGAAATAAAATTGTTGGCAAAATTTAGATGCGGAAATGGGGAAAGAGACTGAGAAAGATGTAAATGGGAAGAGGAAAGGACTTGCAGGTTCTGTAATGATAGGCCGGTTAGAATCGGACATTGGCTGGCGGATGCAGTTGAGAAAGAAAAGTAGTCATACCCGAAGAATTGTGCTAGAGGACAACATTAGCGGTTTGAAAGGCTAAATGCGAGGCCAAGTTCGTTCATGGGCAAAAATGGACCATTAGGGGGGGTACCCCCCATACGAACGAAAACGTTTTTTGCGAATATCTCAAAAATTGGGCATCTTATCAAAAAAGTGCAAGAACAAAAGTTATTTATGTTTACATAAAACTCCCATACATAAAAATCCGATTGGAATAAATTTAAAAAAATCTTATTGGAAAGTTTGACTTCAAAGTGGAATTTTGGTACAACTGTTCGAATTTTGATACGAATATCACCATACGGGTCTCCAATGATTGCCAGATTGGCAATTATAGCTTTTGTTATGTTTATAATTTCAGTTGCAGGTTTTCAAAAATTTTGAAAAAGGCCCGAAAAATGAAGCTATTTTGTCGGAAAGAAATTACGAAGCTCCGGATTTAATTTACTACACCGCATTATGTTTAAAAACATAACAAAAGCTATAATGGCCAATCTGGCAATTATTGAAAACCCGTATGGTGATATTCGTATCAAAATTCGAACAGTTGTACCAAAATTCCACTTTGAAGTCAAATTTTCCAATAAGATTTTTTAAAATTTGTTCCAATCGGATTTTGATGTATGGGAGTTTTATGTAGAATCATATCCTAAATAACTTTTGTTCTTGCACTTTTTTTTAATAAGATACACCGTTTTTGAGATATTCACAAAAAATGTTTTCGTTCGTATGAGGGGTACGATTTTTTTTATCAATCTAAACACACTGGTGTAATTCATTTTTTTTTGTGTGATGTCGGGATCTTGGCGTTACAAACGGTAAGGCAAAGTTAATATACCCTTTGGTTTCACTATACGGGTATAAAAATATTTAACCTGCGGCGCATATGTAATACAATAATTTTTAGCCCGGATCAGATTTCTTGATTCTCATCGAAGACATGCTTTGTTTTCTAAAGCAAAAAAAAAAATGCAGAAATCTTTTCTATTTGTATGAAGGACGGAGGAGTGATTCAATTTTTTTCGATTTTCGGATGGGAATGGAGACCTGTTCTGTGCAAAATCTAAAATTTATGCCTCAATTAGTTCTCGTGTTTTCAAGTGTTTTTGTAGTAATACCCAATTTTTCATCATATTGAGTTTAATTTTACGAATGTAAGAAAGGTATCCTCTCACCGCTCGGTGGGTTAAGCTATATTTTCCCTTGAACAGAGCTTTTCTATTGGCCGTTTGTACAAATAAACTTTTTGGTTATATAACAAAAACAACTTGAAATTGTTAACTTGAAATTTTCAAATTTTCCGATTTCCGTATCGTGCTACATCAAGCCTTGCTACGCCACTGAGATAGACACCAACCTGCGTAATATTCAGCTCCGCCACACTTTTTCTCACTATTGAGCCTCCAAAATCTCAAGTAATAAACTTTTTATTACAAAAATGTCTGATAACAAACAATTGCGATTAATTCGTTATCAAAAAACCACAAAAACATATTCGATTTTGTTACGTCTTCCGCATATCTAAATAATGCGTTCATTCATTCATTCGATTGGAGAAATGTGTCGAATCTATGAATAGAAATATCAGCATCTAACAATGCTACAAATCACGATTATTTGAACTGATATGCTTAAGGGAAAGTGAATGCGTAGACAAATCATACTCGCAGTTAATTGACAGTACTTAACATGTATCAATGATGACACTTGACATAGCCGTTATCTTCATAATTACCACTTTCAGGCTTGCGAATCTCTAGCATGGATCATTCATTCTTTAAATTGGTCAATAGCTCCATTGGACTAGAGAAATGTTGAAGATGCATATATGTCCATTGATGGCTAGCTTCATTGTGACATTTTGAATCTTGCAATCTTCCTTCACTTACCAGAAACTAGCTTCAGCTTCTCAGTGTGCTCTTTTCATCATCTATCTTATATAATACATCGATTGGCAAAGAAGACAACTTCTATCTGTTTAATGTTTTTATTACAAAATTCTTATCACAAAATTGTTTCTTCTATTTGGAGTAAACAAAATGACGATTCTTGAAGATCTTCAGTTAGTGTTGAACACGCGCGTTGTGAAGTTTAAAATTTATTTACAAGAAAGTGATATTTTGATCAAATTAAAGTTTAAATTTATTGGATTATTGCACATTTGGATTATGTATTATCAATTTAGAGGTAAGTGAATTTAAACCAAGATTGCATTATCCATCCTGCATGTATTTTCTTATAGCGGATTTGAAAATTTTACAACGTAAAATAGTGTCTGCGAATTCAATTCTTTGAATCGCATTTCAAAGATAAAACGAATTGTTTTTACGCATAATTCCTCATATCTGAGATTTCCACATAAAATGTTCACGTTAAATTAACTTAGCTCGATATTGACCGATTAAAATAATTAACAAAAAATCAAAGTCAAAAAATATTTAAAAAAATAGTGTTCTACAATATCTGATGTGAACACCACATGACTTTCTTATACAAAATCTATATTTTTGCGTATATTTACGAGTACACTATAACCCAACGAATAAAATTTTAGTTTATATAAAAAAAGTGATTTTTTTTAACAAAATCTAAAATATCTCGATAACAGTGAAACATATCGATTTACGATAAATTATAAAAATGTGGAGAATTTTAAAATCTTTAATTTCTCCTTAAACTGTTTTTTTTCCTTCTAAAAACCGTTTGCAAGCAATTTGTAAAAATCTGTTTTTTTAAATGTTAATGAAAATATTTCAATAACGGTAAAAGATAACGGATTCCAATAACGCTAAAAGATAAAAGACAAAAGGATAGCAAACATTATTCTTTTCAATTTATCTCATATATTGGAGTACCAAAAACCAGTTATTTTTCGAGATAATGGTAAAAAACTGGTATTTTTTAAATAACAACATATATCTCGATAACGGCGTGGGGTATGGCATCCTAGTGAAAAACAAATATATAGGAAATTTTATTGTCTTCAATTTTATCTGTCATACATAAGACTTCTGAAAAACGCCTAGTTTCGGAGTAAAAAAAACGAAATTGCGATTTTTAAAAAGCCGCCATTTTTGTTACTTCCAGTGAACGGATTTCCACCATTGTCCCATTCCAGAACCAAACATGCTTCTAAAATTTCATGGCTCTAGCTCTATTAATTTTTGAAAAATCTAGTATACAGACTGACAGACAGATAAAATGACATTTTTGTAATAATGCTCCAATCGACCCCTGAGCACGGAAAATCTTTTTTAGGCAAAATTAAGTCCCATATATTACAATATTTTATAGGAATTATTTCTTTCCCTGTAAATATTGTATTTACATCCAGTGTGGTGAATTCAAAATTTCCAATATTTTGGTAAAATTACATGTGTGAGATAAAAAACAAAAATATCTGGTCAAATATTGTCAAATATTCTAGCGGAACAAATTTATTTTACCTAAAAAAATTTATATATAATAGTTTAAAAGGCAAAATCTTATAAATAAATATTGCTTGCAAACTAAAGGTTTTTTTTTTTTAAAAAAGCCTTTAGGGAAGAATTGAAGACATTGAATTCTCCACATTTTTCCTTTCACCGTAAATTGATATCTTTTACCGTTATCGAGATATTTAAGATCTTGTAAAAAAAATCAGTTTTCGACGCTTGCGATGCTTACGAAGGTTTTGCGATGTGAAGTAAATACCCCTATTTTCATGTAAACTAATATTTTATTCGTCGGGTTATAGTGTAAATTGAGCACAAACGTAAATTTTGTATAAGAAATTCATGTGCTGTTGACATCAGACATTTTGATTTAAAACTCCTCACTTGAGATCTTCTCACCCAGTTCTAAATATTTACTGCTGAATGACCTTGGAATAGTTATATCTTAATTTCTGCTTATTCAAAACGAGTACGCACTATAAACAATGGCATATTTCCGGTTAGGCGCAATATATTAGGCGCGCGTTTTAAATTTTCTTTAGGGTCTTGAAGTTTCTCAGATTGTCTGGTACAGAACAAAAACGCTGTAATGTGCGATTTGTTTTAAGCCTATATCACAATCACGCGTGCGTGCGGCACGGTGACATTTCCACCCGGTGAAAGTAAAAACTACGCGTTTATATGAGTAAATGTATAATTGCGCATTGCTCAAACGGGTTGCCGCGTCTGTGCCGCATAAAATATGCTTACAGCCTTATTCTGGCAAAGGTCACTAGTCAAAACTCGATCACAAGAGCGAGGTGAATCACAAGTTGTGACTTTTTGGTATTCTCAGCGTTCAGTCACAATTTCGACTGATCTCAGCTACTGTCAAAACTGTGACCGACTCACAAGCAGGTAACAAGATAAAAACAAGACAAAAAGAAACTATTTCCTGCACTATTTAATTGAATGTGATATTTCCAGAGTACAACGGAGACGATTTCTGGTCAATTGACAAAAAAAGAAGACTTTTTTGCGAAATAAGAAAATTTTTATTGAAAATGTTCAGGTTTCCAATAACATCCCACCTTTTTTTTATAATTGAACACGCACGGCACACACGCACTTTCTCCACCATTTTCACAGATTTACAAATATTAAAATTACTTTAAAAACTAACAAAACCAAAAACTGAACTAAACTAAATAATCACAAAGCGGCTGTCAAATTTATTCACCATTCTGGAATTATACTGAGGTGAATTATTTGTTACGTTTCTTGTGACCCAACGCCAAGAATATGGAATACTCGGTCAGTCACAAAGAAAGTAACAAGCCGATCGTCTCTAACGAGTTGTGACTTGTGACCAGTCATAATGCCAGAATAGGGCTGTTAATCCACTCTTATGGGCGCGAAGCTGCATTAATTTGATCGTTTTCGCACGTGGAATAGTGGCTTAAGTCGAGTTAGTTCATTCTTCGGTTTTAATTTTTCCGAAACGAGAAGGCTAAAGTCTGTTTTAGCCTCTTTTTCAAATCGGGGTGTAGGTTTTTAGGGGCTTAACTTGACTTTAGCCATTGATTGTAGCCATTTCTAAGACATAAAAAAGTTTTGAAAGAGTGGCTAAAGTAAAATAATCCTTAATTTCTCTGAAAATATTAAGTTTGAATAAACCAGATTAAACCAATCGTAAAAAGCTTATTTTTCATAACGTTTTGTAGTTATAGGTTTTTGAATTCGGTTTGATACCCCTTTGCCACCAACAGTTAAAATTTCATAAATATTAAAATGCTTCTCTTGAAAAATAAAGAAATTCGACTTAAGCCCTTATAACTTGTGACCATAGAATTATTAACAAACAAAACTAAACTTCAATCTAATTTCGCACAGTTAAGATTATAATTTCGCACAGTTGATAATTGTCTTCGAAAATTATCTGCGGACTGAATTAGATTACATTGCACACAATAATCAAATGTGAAAATTCTACACGTGTGTCAGCATGCAGCACGTGGCACGTGCATATAACGGTTTCTGTAAGACACTAAAAAACATAAATACGTGATAAGAAATATTATGGTTAGTTGAAATTTTGATAACGTGATTATGTAATTATTTTAACAGTAAGATTAGTTGTGATTAAATTATCACTGTAAGTGTTAAAAATAGAATAGCTAAGGCACTTCTCATATGTATATATTTCGTCTGCATATTTCGTCTGATAAAATTCTACCAAAAATTGTTTTCTTTGTTGTTTTTTTAATCTTTAGGTGTTTTTAACATTCAAATAATTAAGTTTTAGTCACTAGTAAAAAAAATTTATGTTTTATACTTTAACATATTATAATTTTAAAAATTGTCATTTCCTACGCATTTGGATTTTCTTCTGTGCCCTATAGTTTGATAACCACGTGCGGGAGTCTGCTTTTGGTATTGGTTTCAGATAATTTAGCGTAGATAAGATTGATTTTTTGTATAAATATACAGATTTTGAGCTAAATGGATGTCCAGCCCATTATCAGTAATTGGCAGGGTCAAGTTACATTTAAAATTTATTATTATTGAGACTTCTGCATTTTGATAGTAGAAGAATATTTTTGAATTTTGCATAGGCTATTATTCTGGTCAAAAATTGGAAATCAAATTTTTTGTTATTGTTTACTTTTTGTACACTGCCAGAAATATGAACTGAAAATTTTCAGCCAACATAAATTTGTTGTTGGTTCTTCATTAAATCCTGTCAATTTCGTGTAATTTTGATATTAAAAATACTTAAAAAAATATATTAAATGGATATTCAACAATGTCAAATTAAAAAATGTCACATTACAAGCAAAAAGAGCCTTCTATCTTTATTAAAGGGCCGCTTAGAGTTTCGTGAACCCAGCAATAAATGATTTTGTGATTGCAGTACACGGAGAGCAATTATTCCGGTAAAAATTGTAATATGCGAGACAGTGAAATTTTTTTGTAATGATTACCAAATAAAATAGGAATTCATACCAAAAAATAGGAAATTCTCTCAAAATTTTAGGATAAATTATTTCGGGAATCAAAGAAAGCATAAAGATTGAACATGTTAATTGGACAGCTTCTTGCACTAATGATAATTGATTATTTTCCGAAAAAAATCTGTGACCCACATCCAAACTCTTGTGTTAGAGAGTTCTCTATCTATATATGGGGCGACATCCAAAATTGAGGCTGGGACTGTTCAATTGCGGTTTCACAGCAATTTTCTTCCCCGCTTCGCACCTACAGTTTTACATGGATTGCGAACCATGGATGAATTGCAACATTTGAGAACTCCCGCGCGTTACACTTTTTTTTCATTTCTGTAAACTTTCCTTACCTCTTGAGGCACTAGGAAATTTGGACTTTCAGTTTTTAGAGCAGCCAATGTTTTAAACATAACAAAAGCTATAATTGCCAATCTGGAAATTATTGAAAACCCGTATGGTGATATTCGGATCAAAATTCGAAAAGTTGTACCAAAATTCCACTTTGAAGTCAAACTTTCCAATAAGATTTTTTTAAATTTATTCAAATCGGATTTTGATGTATGGTAGTTTTATGTAGAATCATATCCTAAATAACTTTTGTTCTTGCACTTTTTTGATAAGATGCGTCGTTTTTGAGATATTCACAAAAAACGTTTTCCTTCGTATGGGGGGTACCCCCCCTAATGGTCCATTGTTGCCCATGAACGAACTTAGCCTCGCATTTTACGAAAAACGGATCTGCGCAAAATTTCAAGTCTCTAGCTCAATCCGTGCGCCCGTAATCCGCGCCACAGACGGACAGACGGACGGACATGCAAAAATTAATTATTTTTATACCCGTATGGTGAAACCAAAGGATATATTAACTTTGCCTTACCGTTTGTAACGCCAAGATCCCGTCATCACACATAAAAATGAATTACACCAGTGTGTTTAGAATGATAAAAATCATTCAGACAGACAGACGGACGGACAGACGGACGGACATGCAAAAATTTATTATTTTTATCATTCTAAACACACTGGTGTAGTTGATTTTTGTGTGTGATGACGGGATCTTGGCGTTACAAACCGTAAGGCAAAGTTAATATACCCTTTGGTTTCACCATACGGGTATAAAAATTACATCCATTATGTTGAGAGTTCACTATATTGGATGAGTGTGCACTGTTTTTACAACAAGCAATAATCTTTCATATCACTAATTTTTTTTATTGCAAAATTCGTTACTTGTACGACTGCGACAGGACGTTTGCTGGAACGGAAATGCCTCATTCCACTTTTAATCTATGGTAAAACATAAATTAAGAAACAGGTTATGCTTGGTGCGAAATTAACATTTTCATATGGAAAATTGAATTGAGTTGCAATTAGTCGTTTGTTTAAATGAACGTTGATTTGCATGATTGTGGTTTTATCGAAAATACATTATTTGTGTAAAATTACCAAGCAGCATTTGAATCTAATTCTTTACCCTATAAGATTATGAATATTTTACAATAAATCATTCATATTGATCTAGCAACAAATATCATCTAGGATGTCGGTTTTGTCTAACGTTCCCTGAATTGTATGTAACTTTCCTCTCTGTAACTAAAAAAATTCCCTTAGTTATCTCGTGTGTTCATTAAAAAAAATCATTCATACCTGAGAATTTTAATTCGAAAACCAAAAAAAAATTACATTAAAGATTGAAATGACCAATCATTTAAAACAGCGTACCATGATTAATCATATCAAAGTTTTATAGAAAAATTGACAAACTTGCCCTAGAAATAAATTTGCATTTTGAGATTTACTAATTCATAATTATACTACATAAATGTAATTCTGTTTAAATTAAAAATATTGTTAACTGTTAAATGCGACAAAATGTGTAAAATTTATTATGTATACTTGAATTTGGACAGCTTAGTTAAAATGTTGTTTTTAGTTAGGAAAACTTTATTTGTGAAACAATATTTTAATTACAGGAAACTCTCTACTTACCACACCTCGGTATGAGAGTTATTTATTAAAAAAATCGTTCCTTTTCGGTCTCTTAAAATCTCTTGGGTCCCTAAAATTTCGTTTGTCAAAAATAAATTTAACAAAAGTTTTCATTTTTAAGAAGACCATAAAAAGTTTTAGCTGCGACTTAAATTGGAAGTTGCACGTGAAATTTCGGGGAATAAACTTGTACAATAGTTTTGATTGATTATAAATATATACTCGTACCTCCGTAACCCTTTTGATTTTCGCTTTATTTTCGACTGTATAGATCCCGTCCTAGCGGACCGTTTGTATAAAGAAGGTATCAAATGATTCATTTGAATGTCCGAATAGTCATAGGGTACATTTAAAAAAAATCGTGTTAACAATAATTGAAGAAATTACGAAAAATGTGAAAGCGCTTCTTACTGTAACCTTTTTTATACCCGTATGGTGAAACCAAAGGGTATATTAGATTTGCCTTACCGTTTGTAACGCCAAGATCCCGTTATCACACACAAAAATGAATTACACCAGTGTGTTTAGAATGATCAAAAAAATTGAATTTTGCATGTCCGTCCGTCCGTCTATCCGTCCGTCTGTCTGTGCGTCTGTGGCGTGGATTGCAAGCGCACGGATTGAGCTAGAGACTTTAAATTTTGCGCAGATTCGTTTTTCGTAAAATGCGAAGCCAAGTTCGTTCATGAGCAAAAATGGACCATTAGGGGGGGGGGTACCCCTCATACGAACGAAAACGTTTTTTGCGAATATCTCAAAAACGGTACATTTTATCAAAAAAAAAGTCCAAGAACAAAAGCTATTTAGGATATGATTCTACATAAAACTCCCATACATCAAAATCCGATTGGAATAAATTTAAAAAAATCTTTTTGGAAAGTTTGACTTCAAAGTGGAATTTTGGTACAACTTTTCGAATTTTGATCCGAATATCACCATACGGGTCTCCAATGATTGCCAGATTGGCAATTATAGCTTTTGTTATGTTTTAAATTGAAAATAACATTACCGACAAACTATGAGTCCTAGCGGCAAGCGATTTTCGAATATATGTTCTTAGTAACAAGGGGTATGTTTTAGGTTATACGTCAATTCAATGTTTTCCCTATTTCCTACCCCCTCGCCTGCTATCTTCTTAACCATTAAAGCAATTTAGACGTAGTTTTCGCCATTGGGTAGATCTTCACCCAAGGAAATTTTATACTCAATAAGATTGACTCCTCTCCTTAACTTAACTCCTCTCCTGGTATCTCCTGAACCGTTAAAGCAATTTTGACGCGTTTCTCGCATTTAATAGGCCCTATCACAGAATCCGATACGAATGGTTCGGATCGTAAACTCAATGTTGTTGTTGGTATAAAACACTAACAACAACATTGAGTTTACGATCCGAATCATTCGTATCGGATGCTGTGATAAGGCCTAATATTCTATGTACAATATCGATCAAGACTATTGAATACATATATAGACGATCAACTTGAAAAGTCATCGAGCACACAGTCGCCTGTGACCTTATGGAATTCTCTCAAGATTACGGTAGGACGTGCCTTAATTCTAATATTATTTATTCTAATAGTCACTATAGACCAATTAAAAATTCCATGTATCCATACCACCGAGATCAGGAAACTAAGAAGATTTTTTCCCTGAAAACTAGATAAAAAATTTCATAAAGTCGAAACTATAAGATTGGAAAATTTCTCGGTATCAAATGAAAATTATTAAAAATCAATAACCTAATAAGTTTTTAATTGCAATGTCTGTCATGTGCGTCACGAGACAGATTATTATATTTGTCACATTTCTAGAAATTCAATTTCTAAATTGTTGGAAAATCGCCTTGAAAAAAATTTCCATTATTCTTTTACGGAACTTGCACTTGCATAGAAAAACAAGATATCAAACCTCCGATGCGAGAAAGATTCGTTTTATATATAATTTATAGACATATATTACTAAGATTAATTCATAAAAGCTATTATAGAAGATTCGGTGAACATTGCAACAAATCGCGGATAGTTGGCTGATGTCGGTATAATTAGTATTTACGGATGCATATACGAGAATATTTAGGTATAATATAATACTAAACCACCAATTAATTGGAAATATTATTGCTGTAATTCATGATATAGCTTTATTGTGTCTTGTAGTCGTATAATATTTCACTTTCAATTGATATGGAACTATTCTCAGATGAATCATAAGAACCGGCTTGTAAATAATCATTGGAATCTGGTAAAACGCTGTTAAAGAATTAAAAAACATTTCATTAATAAGATCTTATCGGGCGTGTTGAAAACACTACACTAGGTAAGTTTTTGAAATTGATTTGTTTTATCATCGTGTTGATTAACAAAATTTCCTGGTTGAATTTTCATTGTCATTGGCAGAACATAGAACAACGTGTCATATGAAAAATGAATTACACCAGAATGTTTGAAAATTCCTTTTTGTGAACATAGAAGAAAGTTAGACTTTAAAAAAAAGTTTTTCTTTTTAAAACCGGTTTGAGACAAAAGTTTATGTAAAGTTTTATATTTGAATTTTTAGTGTACGAAAAACTATATTTGACTTTTTTAATTGGACTATTTAAATCAAATTCGTCTAAAAAAATGTGTAGTATTTTTTTTATACCCGTATGGTGAAACCAAAGGGTATATTAGATTTGCCTTACCGTTTGTAACGCCAAGATCCTGTCATCACACACAAAAATGAATTACACCAGTGTGTTTAGAATGATAAAAAAATTGGATTTTGCATGTCCGTCCGTCTGTCCGTCTGTCCGTCTGTCCGTCTGTCTGTCCGTCTGTCTGTCCGTCCGTCCGTCCGTCCGTCTGTCCGTCCGTCTGTCCGTCCGTCTGTCCGTCTGTCCGTCTGTCCGTCTCTCCGTCCGTCCGTCCGTCTGTCCGTCTGTCCGTCTGTCCGTCTGTCCGTCTGTCCGTCCGTCTGTGGTGCGGATTGCGGGCGCACGGATTAAGCTAGAGACATGAAATTTTACTCAGATCCGTTTTTCGTAAAATGCGAGGCTAAGTTCGTTCATGGGCAAAAATGAACCATTAGGGGGGGTACCCCCCATACGAACGAAAACGTTTTTTTGTGAATATCTCAAAAACGGTGTATCTTATCAAAAAAGTGCAAGAACAAAAGTTATTTAGGATATGATTCTACATAAAACTCCCATACATCAAAATCCGATTGGAATAAATTTAAAAAAATCTATTTGGAAACTTCAAAGTGGAATTTTGGTACAACTGCTCAAATTATGATACGAATATCACCATACGGGTTTTCAATAAGTGCCAGATTGACAATTGAGGCGTTAAAAGCTAGAGTGGACCAACCCACATGTCGAAATCGTGAATTTTTTTGTGTTTGAATCACTATTGCGAGTGAGTTTTTAGATAAAAATGTTTGGATGCACAAAAGAACATTTCAACATTGAGTAATAAAGTCCACAGAAATTTTTTTTCCGAAAATTTACAGTCAATAATAGTACAAAAGTGGAAAAGCTTCAAAAACTCGATTATGTGGGTTGGTCCACTCTAGCTTTTAACGCCTCAATTATAGCTTTTGTTATGTTTTAATGATAAATTTGACTTCTGTGAAAATATTCAGACACTTTCTTAATCTAGGGTAAGTATACATCTCAAGATGGCTGGAATAGTCCCGGATTTAAGCATGTTGTGCTGAAAACTAATCTTTTATCCCTATTATGAAATCTAGGGTTATCATTTCTGAATCGCTCAAAAAATTGCCTTGAAACCTAAACATTTTCGCCTGCAGGGCAGTTTCCTCAAAAATTACTGCCTGCGCTAATTTTTCTTGCAATTATTCGACTGCGACGAATTTTAATATATATTTTTCAGAAGTGGGATGTTTGTTGGATAGTGGCAGCGCAATTTTCACTGTATTTTATAACATATTCATAACACTTTGTATAATTACTAACAAAAATAGAAACAAACTCTATTTCCACCGACCGGCTTTCAAAATTTTCACAATTAACCATAAAAAAATGCTCACACTTCGTGGGATCCGTGGGTCGGTTCCGTGAGATCCAACTTATCCAGGTTCGACTGTAATGTTAACCTTTTTGGTCTGCGGAAGAAAAACCGGATGCTAAAAATCAATAATTTTATAAGTCCTTTCAATCAAAATTTGATTTTTTTTAATTAACTTTATCACTAAGAAAAAAATACTGAAAAATATTGTATATGAACTTCATTTGAAGAAAATTATAAATTTGACTTGTAAAACTTGAAACTTTGTCTTCAAAATAGTCAATTTGATGTGTAATAAGCTGTATTTGGACTTGTTAACGGAATTCTACCAAAAATTTGTAAGATCAAGGTCTGCAAAATTTCATGGCGGTTTTTTTTTATTTTTTTGGGAAATTTTGTTCTAAAATAGTTTTTTTTATTGAAAAACATTGGACTTTTTTCAGTGCGTCCAACTGTTTCGCAAAGTATAGGTATATTTATGATCCACAAGAATTATTTCTTACTCCTCAATTACTAAACTCAGCATTAACACGTTGACTGCCACCATGGATGCGAAAAAATCGGGTCTCAAAGGTCAGTCGATCTTTTTTACGAATTGTCTTGAAATGATATTTTTTTATAAGTTAACAGATATACCGCAGTATGCCACTTGTGGTTCCAGATTGCACTCAATTCATATACCAAATATCAAAAAAATTTTCCCGTTCTGTGAATCCAATGCTCTATCACTTTAGTATAAAGTAAACCGCTCAAAGACCGCCTTACGTCCGCCTCACATGACAGTCAACGTGTTAAAAAAAAATCTTTTTTACTACTCCATCACATAGTTTTAAGTTCTAACAATTTAAACGTTTTCTTATTAATAAAAAAACTAAAATAAAATTCTTGCGTTTTTAGTAACAATTTTTTAGATTTTTTTTTAAATTATTTACTTTTTTTACATCATTAGGCACCGTTTTTGCCAACTATTCTTAAAAAAATAAAGTTATGCTTAGCCAACTTAAACCGTAAAAATTTTGAGACTTGCAAAATTTAAGGCAAACAAAGGTTGCCAACGGCACTAAATAAACTTTCAATTGCAATATTGTATGATTGATTTGATGGTAACATATTTTTTATGGTGGTCATTTGAAACTTACATAAATCAAACTGAAACCGCTGGTTGTGGAATGCGTTTTAAAAACATAGCAAATATTGAAAAATGAAAAACATTTTCAAATTGCTCAATGATTCCTTCTAATAAATTGATTGACAAGTGGCTGGTATTGCAAAATTTTAATAAGTATGAATATAACCAAATTATTTGCTCGATTTCATATTCATAGTTTCTTACTTTGAGCATTCCAAAGGATTTAATCCAATATTAGGATAATTACTGTCTGAGCGGTAAAACAGAACTCACGCCTCAACATAATTGACCGTGAATTATGCAATTCTGCGGCTAACAGCTGTATGTAAGATACTCAATAAGTATCTGTTGTGATGCTGTGCAACTTTCTTATGCAATTAGCCTTTTTTGCAGATATCAAGAAAACGAGCAGGCAACATACCACTAATGCATAATGCAATGTAATGATTGCCTGCATATGGCTAACTACTCGAATGTACCTGTAAGAAATTTAGCGCCAACGAAAGGTTCATCTACAGATTCATGTCGCTTACTTATTCACTTTCATGCTGATTTATAGTCATATGATTTGCAGAAAGTTTATGTTAGTTAGGTGAATTAAATCTATCTTACGTGCTACTCAAAATGTCGTTCTTTGACCCAAAAATATCTGAAAATTTTAAATATGATGCACCTTTGGCTTTTTCGACAATTCCTTAGCCACGATGTGTTTATCTACATGCGAATATTGCAAAATCAATTTGTCTGACACTTTTTTAAACGACAATATTGTGTTGGCATTAATCGGGGTAAAACCTTTATTTTGTACTTGTCGGAATTGTGTCAGATTTTCTCAGTGATAATCGCGAAACCTAACATTCATTGGGTGTGAGTTTTGCGGAATTTTTAATTGGTTTCTTTGGGCATAATACAGCATTTTGTATATTTTTTTTCTGTCGAGCCGTCGCCTATGAATATGTAGTTAAAAAACGTATTTGTTATAAATTTTTATCAAATGCGTATTTGTTATCATAATTTCGGATACTTTATACACAGTTAATGTGAGCAAAATGTTGCCGATCATAGCAAAAACCACCAAAGATCACAATTATTACATCTTGAAAATGTTACCCGGCAACAATTAAAAGTCACATCAATAAAATTGCAACTCATTATAAATAGTTACGAATTCAATAAAAAATCACCGGAGAGACACACTGACTTATTTAACGTTTCGCTGAAAACGAAAACTACCTATATGAGACACCATTTAAATGTGATCAATTCCAAAATTGAAATTATGCACGCGATCAAATACCTGTTCCCCAGTTGATAGACGTTGTTGTCTCGTTGGGGGTAAGTTCTCTGGCCACTACTCTACAGCATCACAATTTCCACATGTAATTCGAATTTGTGATTTTCCAAGATTATCCGAGCCAACTCATATATAAGAAAAACATAAGGAAAATGCATTTACGAGTTTACATCGCGACATACGTATTTATATACAAAATAAATCGCTGGACTTAATGTTTTGCACCATGCCATACATATGTTGATTACTAGATATCAAGATCATACCTGTTGCCTGTCAGACGTTTACCTTCTGATTCATTCATAACTGAACTTCGCTACCGATCACACGAACTTTTGAAAAAATCTTAAATTCGAATTTTTCAATGATCGATCGCTATTTACTTCAAAAAAGAGTTGAACTACTTCAGAAAATCATTTATTTCAACTTCAAATCTGATCGATATAAAATATTTTTTACCTCTGACTAAAATATTAATTTTTAAAAAAATCCTTTTTCATCCTTTGATTTGTGTTTGAAATTAAAATTGATCGTGTTCGTGTTGTTAAAGTTATTTTTTTGTGATAAAATACATTAATCAATATTAAATTAAATAAAATTAGTAACTGGTGGTTTAATTTAAAAAAAAAAACTATCAAAAGTGTTTTCTTTGTGTAACTTAAGAAACTGGCTTAGTGTTTCATTGTGAAAATGAAAGATTTTGCAACGATATTCTCACGTCGTTACAGTGCCGTTAGCACGAAGGAAGAAAATGTTTTTTTGGATCAGCTGCAAGAGCGATCACAAAAAAGCTTTCGGAATCCAAAGACACTTCCTGGAGGATTTTCCATCGTTGATTCTTTTTTTAATGAACGAAAATCTGGCGAGAGAACTCGATCACCAAAATGTAAGAAAATTATTCAAATAATATTTAAAATTTTCTGTTTATTTAAAAAATTTTTTTTGAAAAAGACGTATTTTATGAAATTTGAAAAAATACAAAAATTTTGTCTCATCACGTGAAAAGTGTAGCGGATCCAAGGTGTTTAAGTGATATAATTTTCTCATAATTCAGTTTAACTTGCTTTCAATTTTCTCAAGGACATTTTTGCGGTTAAAGTAATTTCCGGAAATTCATTGATCGGGAATAACATACGCATGAGTGTTTTATCGTTCTCCGATTGAGAGTAAATTAAATAAGTATTTTCGAAAGAATGCACATCTTCCATTTTTACTAAAATATTATTTGTCATAGCTAAATTATGTTCTTGTTACAAATTTTCCGATATATTGTTAACAAAGAAAAAAAAATTGTTTCTTCACCTCGAATAGAAAAACCTCAAGGTTCAAATGAATTTCTCAAATTTTTTTTACTGTTTCCTGCCTAATAAAGACTTTAGACAAATGCCATTTACAAGTTTTTAGATGACACCAAACGACCCTCTCGAGAAATTTCAATCCATGTTTACATTTCAACAAAAGATTCGAGCGGGAAACTTCTTTTACATATAAATTTACACGCCAAATTGATAAATCAATGAAAAAGAAAATTTTCTGACAGGCGACTGTTCCAACTAGATATTTTATTCAAAAAAGTAGTATTACAAAAATTCTAAATCTTACATAAATATGTATTTTTTAAATCATAAACTTTAAATTGAGTTTATTACTTGTTAAGAAAGTAATGCTTATATGATTCAGCTTTAGTGGTTAAAATGCAAGTTCCGTAATATTTGTCTTACATACTGGATTATACGCATTAATGTAGTATACCTGATGGTTAACTTGTCAAACAAATCTTAAATCTTTTCATATCTAATTCAATACAATTTATATTGTAATTAACATTTTACTGAAAATCGCACTGGGAGATTCTTCTATTTGCATATTTTACACGTTTATAACGACGATACTTAAGAAACATTGTCAAAGTAGCATTAATTTTTCGAATAAGTTAGTTTTGTTGCTAACATTCTAAATACTTGAAAAATCTATCGGTATTTCTCTGTTGAGTGAATAAAATGTAACAAATATTTTTACTCCGAAAAAGGTTGACAGAAGGATGAAGATTTTATCTAAGAATTTTAAGACGAAGTTTATATGAACTATTCGTACTAAATGGTCTTGAATTGCTAAAAAGTTCCTATATTTTGATCATATGTCCCTGTATTTACAATTTAAGTAAGACGTAAGACCTCATTGCGGTATACGAAATTTTCGTCATTTTGAACATTTTTTTGGTTCTGTTCAAAAGTGAAAAACGGGAATTCCAATTATGGGGACTTTTATTCTTTCAAAAAATATTTTAAAATCATCGGTAGTTTTTATACCCGTATGGTGAAACCAAAGGGTATATTAGATTTGCCTTACCGTTTGTAACGCCAAGATCCCGTCATCACACACAAAAATGAACTACACCAGTGTGTTTAGAGAATGTTAAAAAAAATAAATTTTTGCATGTCCGTCTGTCTGTCCGTCCGTCTGTCCGTCCGTCTGTCCGTCCGTCTGTCCGTCCGTCTGTCCGTCCGTCTGTCCGTCCGTCTGTCCGTCCGTCTGTCCGTCCGTCTGTCCGTCCGTCTGTCCGTCCGTCTGTCCGTCCGTCCGTCTGTCCGTCCGTCCGTCTGTGGCGCGGATTGCGGGCGTACGGATTGAGCTAGAGACTTGAAATTTTGTACAGATCCATTTTTCGTAAAATGCAAGGCTAAGTTCGTTAATGGGCAAAAATAGACCATTAGAGGGGGAGGGGAGTTACCTACATACGAACGAAAACGTTTTTTGCGAATATATCAAAAACGGTGCATTTTATCAAAAAAGTGCAAGGACAAAAGTTATTTAGGATATGATTCTACATAAAACTCCCATACATCAAAATCCGATTGGAATAAATTTAAAAAAAATCTAATTAGAAAGTTTGACTTCAAAGTGGAATTTTGATACGAATATCACCATTACGGGTTTTCAATAATTGTCAGATTGGCAATTATAGCTTTCGTTATGTTTAAACAACTCTTTAAAAATTTTGCATATTTCTAAATAGATTGTTTAACATATTGTAAAACTATGCAATGTGTCCCAATTTTCAAAACGTCCCACCATAATCTCACGACTACTGGACAAAAGTGGTTTTTTTAAATTGTATTTTTAGATTGGCTTTAGTCGTCCTTAAGCACTGCAGGAAAATTAACTAAATTGAACTTTTTCTTGGTCAGAGAAATTGTGGTTTATTCCACCTATGAAAGACTAGGGGCTTCGCCCTTCTTGGAGGTGATTTACAAAGAAAAATTATGAAATTTTACGTTATGAGAAATTAAATTTAGAAAAAAAATGTTTTGTAGTGGATTTTACAAACTCTTAAAAGGGCATATTTAAAAATTTATTTTTATTTCCATTCCAAATTTTGCTAAAATATAATATCGAGTATAGCCACGGCACTGATTTAATATACTCCCTATTCCGGCATTTTGGATCTTGAAAAACATGTGAATAAATTCATATCTGTGAACAATTAATTTTTACTATTATTTATTTTGATAATTTTGGAACAATTTTTGCTTTTATCGAAACAATTTCTATTCAAGTATTAGATTTCTCATGGCCACAATTGAATAATACATTAAAATTAATTTTAAATGAAAACAATGAGGACTCGGAAACGATTTTTTCGAAAGGAAACATGATGTTTCGATCCCGAGAATCAATGGTTGGATCTCATCAGAGTGACGCCATGATCTTTGCCACTGAACTGACCACGACGGATGTAAACGACGGAGGAGAGTTCATATTTCTCTATATTAGTCAAATGAGAACTAACTCCTCTCTTCAGACCGCTTAATATGAAAATGATATAAAAATAACTGCGTAAATACAAAATCGACGGATTTCAAGATACACAACCTCTATTTTAAACAATTTTTGTTTAATCTCATAATTAACAAATATAATTAGGGTTTAATCAATGCATTATAGTCATATGAAAATGAAATGTGGCAGACATTAAATTAATGAAATTGCAGATAGTGATTGTGACACTAAAATGAAGAAACAATTCCTATTCAAATTCATTGATCGGAAAAGTCCTTTTTCATATTCTAAAAGTATTTCTTTCAGGTTTTATAACTTTATTTGTATTGGAAGCCAATGATAATTTGAATGTGATTCCAGTCAATTAATATTTCGTTTTTAGTGGCATTAATGGTGCTCAATTGAAAAGCAGGAACAAACTTCAATAGTTTCATATAAATAATGTTGAACTTTCGATTTTTTCACGACCTCTATGGAAATCTAACTTTTCTCGTGATTTTTTCAAAGTGGTGAATTTGATCGAAAACAGTATTAGACAAAAAATGTTTAGAATACAATTTTAGCCCCGTTTGTATTCCGCGACACTAAAGAACCATGCAGGATTCGACGATTTTTATGCCCCCCGGCTAACTTCTGAACCAGTTCGGGTTTCACTTTCGTTCTACCTGCATTGGAAAGGTATTTTGCTCTAGTTTCCTGGACATAAGCTCTTTTTTGGCGGGGAACTGCAGGGAGATGGTCAGCTGCCATCTTAGGCGCAATGATTTTTCCATGCAATTTTCGACGATTTTTATGCCCCCATCAAAAATCATTGCAGCTGACCATCTCCCTGCAGTTCCCCGCCAAAAAAGAGCTTATGTCCAGGAAACTAGAGCAAAATACCTTTCCAATGCAGGTAGAACGAAAGTGAAACCCAAAAGTTAGTCAAGGGGCATTTTCGTGCATCGTTCTTTATGTTTCACAACCGTTTACATTACGACATAAAATCTGGAATATTATTCCAGACAAACGCCGCGCCGGAACTCAAAAAATCACCGGAATAAATTAAAATTTTGGCAATTTTTGCTAAGTGAATTTATTCTGCGATAGATAAAAAACTCGGGGAAATAAATTCTAAATAAAATTGAAGGAGAATTTCAAGAAAAAATCGCGACTGTAAACGGAACCTTGCATAAATTTGCAAGTTTTAAACGCAACACACCAGTTAACAGGTCGTAAGGTCCTCTTAAGTTAAGAAGTTTTTGAGATTAGAACAGTCTGCTAACTTTATTCTCTAAACCTATTAAAAAATTCACCACGAAAGTTAAGAGGCTGACGTTTCTTAACTTTTTATCCAGAATACGAAAGCTCTCAGACCCTCTCAACTCGAGTTAATAAGTTCAGATATGTCAAACTCTAAACCGGCATCAGAGGGGTTGTTGAATAGTAATGAAATGAAAGGAAAAATTTCATGTTTTTTGAAAAAAGCATCATTTTGATAATTTTTTATGCAAAATCTGACAACATTGAAGTCTAATGAATGTAAAAGATAGCGATATATTCTAGTACCATTTCATTTTGTGTTTTTATATTACATAGCGCGATCTGTGTTATTATATATTTTTGTGCCAGGAATTTTTGTATGATCGCAAAACTTCAATTATGAAATGCAAAAAAAAAAATATTAAATTTTAAAAGCAATATTCTATACTAGCTTGCATACCCGTCGTTGCCGGGTTAAGTTTTAAAAAAAAAAAAAAAATTTATGGTCTATGTTAGAGCTAAACTTCAGGCCAATCGGCTCGGTAGTTTCCCCGCGAAATGGTAACATAGAGGAAGAGCTAAGTTTAGAGATCACTTTACCCCCTCCCCTTACTCCCCCACCTCTCGGGCTACTTTTTAATGGGTCTATGTTGGGGCTGGACCCCCGACGAACATCTATGCAAAATTTCAGGCCAATCGGTTCAGTAGCTTCCCCGCGAAAGAGTAACATAGCGCAAAAACTATGTTTCGAAATCACTTTACCCCCTCCCCTTACTCCCTCCCACCCCTCGCCCTTCTTTTCCGTATGCCTATGTTGGAACCAGAACTACCACAGACACTCATGCCAAATTTCAAGTCAATCGGTTCAGCCGTTTTTGCGTGAAAGAGGAACAGACAGACAGATAGACGCAACTCATTTTTATATATTAGTATGATTTTATATCAACATAGACATTTAATTCGATATTTAAACCAGTAAAAATATTATCGGCAAAAGTTCTAAAAAAAATTAAAAAGTCGTAAATTAATTAAACATACTGGTATACAACACTTTAAGCAATATCAATCACCCATCAAATCTTGAGCATCGGTTTAATTGTTTAAAGAGTTATGCAATAGCGCCACTAATTTAAATATAATGTTGCACGACAAATTCGCTAATACGAAAGGAATTCTCAGCATAATATAATCACTTAACTTGTTAATTTGCATACAATACTCCAAGTCAATAGGAAAAGTGACAATAAATTGCTAATAATAATTCCTTCTAGAAATTTGCTCTTACAATTACCGGTATTGATTTTTTTTAGATTCTCTTCCTTATAAACAATTTTTTCAGATTTTTTAGGCAAGCAACATTTTTGCCAATTTACACAATTTCCAAATAACAATTTAAATTTGTTTATTTACAAAATTTAACGCTCATAAATATTAAAAATCACAAATTTTCAATTTTGCTTTGTTAAGCTTTGAATTTTCACATTTTATTTTCAAGTTCATAAAAAATTTGGGAACGAACTTGAATGATTTTTCGTTAACAAGAAGTGAGTGACATAACTTATGCCGGTTAGTGGCTGAAAAATGAAAGTTCACAGACTTGTTACGAAACTTTTATGCTGAATTTGTGTTCTGTTATTTTTCTTAAATCCAAGATGCGTCGAACTGTCGATTGGGTTTATTAAAATTTGACCTCAATTATGGAATATAAAATAAGATCAATGAACTGAAATTCAGCCTTGACGGTATTTTGGGTTCAACAATATGTCTAATGCTATTTTTTTTTTGGAATTAAATTACAAGAAAATGTGATTAAATTCATCGATACCTATAACTATTATGTTTAATAGTTAAATGGAAAATATATCAGACGTTATTTGATGCATTAGGAACCAGATAAACTTTGCGCCCACGAGATATTTGCAAATAAAAAATTAATTTCTGTTGATCAATCGAAAAATTGTCTCGAAGGTCGAATAGGTTTGGCCAAATTCGATAGATGTAACTTTTTTGTCACTAATGAGAATTTTGAAATAATGTTGACGCACTTATAATAAAACTAAAAAATAAAAAAAAAACTTGTTGAAATTGGTTTTTCCTAAAAGACTTTTTCATAAATCATATCAATTTATGTGTGTTCAATATACTTGTATAAACTTTCAATCCATAATATAAATTGTAACTTTGGGTGAAAATACTGCAACACTTTTTGCAATACTATTTTGAAACTTTTTTTTTGAAATTTGCCATATTTTGAGATATACTCGAAGGTTTTTGGACATGAAATTTCAGTTGTTGAAATATTTGGACCATTTTAAAAGTATCAACCAAGATTTCACCCAACAACTTCAATTAATTTATATTTTATTATCTGAAAAAAGGTCGTGGGTTTGATTTCTATTAATCAAAATCGTGCATCAAGAAATGACCAACCGGAAGATTAAAAAAAACCTTCACTTGAATGAATAAAAATATGATTCGTTAACATTTTGGTGCTAATAAATGTTTCCATTTCGATTTTGAATTTCTTAGTATAGATCAATGAAATAGTTCAATGATATTTGACACAAAAGTATGATCTCACGACATTTTTTTGAAAAAAATACTCTAAAAGTTTTAATAAAGATTTAAAGAATTTTAATACAAATTGATTTTTTTTAATAGCCTCACGTTTCTTAACAACGTAATTTTATCGGCATTTTTAGTTAAAAAGGACATAAATATCTCTAACCATTTATAAAACCCTAGCTTGCATACCCGTCGTTGCCGGGTTAAGTTTTTTGTCTAAGTTTTAGAATACGAAAAAAACCGGAAAGAACTTAAAAACTTTTTAATGGGTCTATGTTGGGGCTGGATCCCCGCCGAACATCTATGCCAAATTTCAGGCCAATCGGTTCAGCCGTTTTTGCGTGAAAGAGGAACAGACAGACAGACAGACAGACAGACACCAACTCATTTTTATATATTAGTATATTTGTTATTTTTTTGTAAAAAATATTTTAAAGAACTTTTCAACAATTCTTGTAAAAATTGAAGCCACTATGCTGATAAAATTTCCTACAATTCGCGATAAAATCTTAAGAAACTCTAATAAAACAAGCGGCATAACGTATAAGTGGTCTGATCTTGACTTTGAATCTCGACTAAATATTGCCTTCGAAGAGTGATTTAAGTGTTAAGTGTTAAGTTAAGCGGTTCGAAAAACTTCGATCGCATCAGGGCTATGAAACTCGGATTGCTTGCATTTTTCCCTGTTACGAGTATGTTTTCACACAATTCAGATCAAGAGTACAGTCAGCGGTTCGTCAACCGTTCGTAGAAGGTTAACCGGTCATTTTTGAATGTCTATCGTTGCATTTCTGCAGACCAATTTATTATGCAAAATGAGATATGAATTTTTTTAAAAAAAAGATTAATAAAATCCAAACCCCTTATTCAAGAGTAATTCTCATTTAGAGTTTTCTGCTAGGATTTTGAACTAGCGATAGTTTTTTTTTATTTTTAAATTTATTAACTAATTTGTCATTAGTATTGATTGATATTTAAATTAATATACACGACTTAACATGACCTACACCAATCGATGCGTGAAAATTCGATAATGTTTTTAGGGCAAGGATTTTTATCATTTATTTCCGTTTCTCGTTCATATAAAAAAGACCATCACTTGATAAAAGTCGTGGCATACTTCTGAACAGGCGAGAAAAACCTGTAAAATTATCTTTAAGTAATGCTTTTGCACATGATGTGATATACTTAGATGTAGTTTGAACATTTACCTTAATTACATTAAATACCTTTTTGTTCGTGCTCGACATTTTTCTTGAAATTCTTCAAAAATTGTTTTTTTTTGCACTAGCTCTTAATATTATAAATGAATTTCATGGATGTGTTTCTTACCAAGTGTGCGAAGCTTGATAAAACTATATTTATTAAATAAATATACACTGAGAAAAAAGGTTTACTTGAGTCAAGCCAATTTTTTGAAAAGTATTTACCCTCCGAAAACAAACTGATAGTTTGGTTTTTATATTTTTAACAATAAATATGCGAAGAGAATTTTATGATTTTATCATTTGAAAGTCCTTATTTATTATTTTAAAAATTAAATTGTTGAAGATTGTAAAGTTATTTTGTCTTGCACAGCCGGGGATCGAACCTAGACTTGCCTGTTACCAAGTCTGGCGTCGTTTCCGATTGCTCAACTCTGAATAGAATTGGTACCTAAAACGGGAGGCATATGTGACTGTGCTACTGAATAGTTTCGCTCCTCGTGCCAAAGAAATTTGATTAGTTTACCTTGAGCAGGCAAACTTCAAGAACGAAAATATCTGAAAAAAAAATTCATTTGGCACTTTTTTCGAGTTTGATGACAAATAGTAAATTTAATTTACGTTTAATCCTCGCGTCGAAACTTGTTTATTTCTAGGACGAAAAGTTTTTCTTCTGCTACGCTTCTAGCGGTATATCGTGAAAAAGTTTTGTTTTTATAGGGAAAGTTTGGTTCCAGGAACAAAATTAGTATATTTTCAAACAGTTTATCTGTTTTAGCCAAAAGGCAAACCATTTTTTAGTTTACTGTTGCGGAGAAAATGCACGATCCATAACGATAATTTAGGTTGACAGAGAGAAAGTTTGGCTCGCAGAAAGAAACTTTGGTCGGCATACAGAAAGTTTAGCTCTCACAAATTTGCGAAAATCTGCATTTTGTTCTCAGTGTAGAGTACAAATTACAGCATCTAAATATTTTTATGTAACCTATGTAGGAGCACAGTTACTATTAGGCACATTTAGAAACAAAATATTCTAATTACAAAATTTTTAACCTAATACAAATACTTTGTTGTACTTATGAGTATTTACTTTGATGTGCATTAAAAAACTAAATCTAGGCCGCTTTAATTACTAAACATTAACGTAATTGCAGTTAAGAAAATAGTTTTTTGTAAGCTTGCTTACAAACCCCCACGGATTTTAAGAAAATTCTGTTTTTTCTGCTTCGTTCTCGTCTATAAATGAAATTATATATAGAAGTCGGAAATAACTTATTTTGTTTTTCAAATAAGTACGGCTTGTCTTGTTACAGGCCTAGTTTTCAACCACTAATTGCCCAAAATTACTTATAATATTGGGAAATCTAGCACTTTGATCTTGTTTGGCAATATGTCATATATTTTAGCGCAATTTTAAATTAATTGAATGACTTTTAATTACCTAATCTTAAACGTTTGGGTTTTCTGGGAGTAAACTTTTTTCTCACTCAAAAAACTTTTTTCAAAAACAAAGGGATCAATCCCCCTTCGTCGTATCGTATCGTTAAGTCTGTGTTAATTCTGTCGTATCATTAATACCACTCCTTATGCTTATGTATTTTCATATAACCTAACATTCCCTTGCAAGTTCAAAACAATTACTTAAAAACCAGATTAACTTAATGTTATTTTAATTTCAGGTGTTTTCCTGTTGATGGCCGGAGGCTTATTGGCAATAACGGTCGCTATATTAGTACGAATATTTCAACCATATGAACTTATATTTCGCTGGGTGAGTTTTTTTAAAAACAAATTACAAGAAATATGATAATTTCATATTGCAATAATATTTTTAGAAATTAGTATTTGGTCCTGATGGAGAAATATTCAATTTGTGGGAAAAACCACCGGTTGACCTGTACGTTAAGATATATCTTTTTAATATAACGAATTCTGAAGATTTTCTCGCCGGTCGTGATAAAATGAGAGTCGAAGAAGTTGGCCCTTATGTTTATAAGTAAGTTTTCATTGTTATTGACCCAAATTATTATTGCGGGTAAAATTAAAATTATTTCTGATTGACTTTTTAACAGAGAGATAATATCACATGGTGATATCATTTTCAATGACAATGGAACGGTTTCGTCAAAGCCGCGCCACCCCTTAATTTGGCAGGAAGAATTATCCGAAGGACACCGGGAAGACGATGAAGTCGTTATGCTGAATATTGCATTATTAGTAAGTACAATTGCGAATATTAAAAAAAAAAGAAATTCTACGCGGAGAGCTGAAGTAAACGAAATTGGGAATTACCGAAAGGTTTTTATGGGCAGTTCCAGATTTAAAAACTAGAAAATCCAGAATTGCGAGGAGGCAATGGTGAAAAAATTAAATCCATTTTGGTGGAAAAATAAAGTCACATTTATAGAGGCAAAGAAAGACGGGGGATTTTGGGGAGTGTGTCCGCGGTATTCCATACAAAAATATTACAACACAAAACTTTCCTCTGCAATATTTAGTTTCGGAAAAAATATGTAAAAAACAATTTTTATTCGAAATATCTGGAGAACTGTCAAAGATACGTAAAAAGCGCTTAAGAAAAAAAATGCAGGAAATTTTATTTTCATTGAATTTGCTTATATGTATTTTTTCAAAAATCTTAATTTTTTTGAAGTATGTTGCGAACTATTACAGAAACGTAAAAGCTGTTGAAGCAAAAAATTGTGGAAAATTTTATATCCTTTAAATTTTGTTACATTAATTTTTTCCCTAAAAGCGCATATACATAGTTTTTGGGGAGTTCTAAAAAGACTGTATTTTTTTAAAACAAAAAAAAACTGAGAGGTACCCCTTATATCTACCGTTACCTTTCCAAAAGCTGATAGAAAACTACGTTTTTCGTAAAACTCATTTACAGAAAATTTCAAGTCGCTAGCTCAACGCGTTCTCGAGTTATTTAAGATACGTACAACGGACAGACTGACAGACAGATGCAAAGACTTCCTCATAATTTTGCCTGCAATGGATTTCGTACTGAGCAGAAAATTTCTATCTACCCCCGTTCCCGAGTCGGTCTCCGTCATGAATACAATACTTTCTCTCTACAGCATAGGAAAGTAAAAATCCCGCCAATCTGTGACGACCCTTAAATCAGAGTTAAGGTATTTAAAGGACACTACAAATTTCACTCCTTTAACTCTTTAAAAATTGAAATCATTTTTACAACTTCTTTCGAACACGCAAGGAAAAAATAGTAAATTCAACTATTTTATAATGGGTAATCGGGACTATTACTAAAATGATTAATTTCAATTACAATATACTTAATTGATTACAATTACAAAAATAGTCAATTTAATCACAAAATAGTAAATTTAACTACTAAGTAGTTAAAAATATCCGATTTTGCCTATTTTTGTAATTGAAATTAACTATTTTCGTAATAGACAGGATTTCCCATTACGATATCACAAGAAGTTTTAATCGCACTTAATTTTTTATGGTTATACTACATTTGAAAACCAGCTTAGGGTAGGTATATTTACGGTGATCATCCTCTATTTTTTTTATCTTTTAGAATTCTTAAAAAATTTAAACGCAAAAATTATGAAATAATTTGAAATCTGTTATCGATTTTCAAAAGTAATGCAAGTTTTTTCAAACAATTAAACAGAAGTTCATTTACTCTCGTTATTACTGGTTAATATTGCATAATTATCACAAAATTGCACATTAAATCAATTATTTATCTGTACCTCCATATATATACATAGAGTTCACTTTTAACACAAGTGTCAAGGTCAAAAGATTAATCTCGATCTGCCAATTTTCTAACGACATCACTTCACCTTACCTTGGAACTATATTATTCAGTAATATTCTCCGAAGCTATGCTAAACTTCGATAGTGACCAACTTATCAAAGAATCAAAATCATAGAATTTATAATTTATGGATTTTAATGAGATTTTCAACAATTTACGTGGGATTCATATTTTGTACGTATGTCTATCGCTAGATAAAAAAAAAGAAGTCGATAAAAATGATTTAACTGAATTACCTCAATTAATTGTCTGTGTCAGACTTAAGCCGGGTTTGAGCAACACTTTGTCTCATTTCGTAATTGTGTCCAGTCAATGTTCGAGTATTTTCAATTTCTACAAGGACATGGTCAGTTGCCATAATTATTGAAAACGTTTTCAATTAGATGGACATCTGATGTGTTACAAATGTTGTTGATAAATCGGCTGACATTCAAAACCGGAAAACACAGAATCAACAACAATCTTTTACGCAGCAAATTATTTCAAACGTTACTAAATAATGACGTGTAGTAATTTTTAATGGAGCTTATTGTAATTTCTTTAGATTATGAACTATATTTTACATTATAAAAAATCACAACAATTAAAATCTTAGTCTAAATTAACTCATACTTATGTTCAAGTTATGTCATTTAAAACCAATATTGATGTCAAGGACTTTACTGAAATTATTACGCACATAAGGTAAAGTAATTTGGGTTGTTCGTAAAAGGAGAGTTGATTGAAACAAAAAACCACAAGAAGTTTTAATCACACTTAGTTTTTTATGGTTATACCACAGAGCTTCTATAGAACAGAGGTTAAAATCACACTGAGCGACAAAAATATGGCGTGAAATATGGGATTTTATCATTAGCTCGAAAGCTTTACGAAAGCTTTTTTCTGCTTGTGCTAATGATAAAGTCCGATATTTCACGCCATATTTTTGTCGCTCAGTGTCAATTTTAACCTCTGTTCTATAGAAGCTCTGTGGTTATACTACATGTGAAAACTAGCTTAGGGTAGGTATATTTACGGTGACCATCCATTCTGTATAATATAGAACTGTATTGTATTTGGAAAACTTTGTTCTGTTTAATCTATTTGTTACACTGTGTTCTGTATTTGTATTGTATTCGATACTGTGTTCTTAATTAAAATAATAATACAAAAAATTAAAAAAATATAAAGCAACAAAAAATATTATGACGGAACATCCAGATTGAGTCAATTTTTTATAGAAACCATGAACGGGTAGCAGATGTCTGGTGGTAGTTAAAGCATAGAATAAGGAATATATAGAAAAAACTCTGCCGAACAAATTTTTGACAAATTTCCCCTTCGAAGGGGGGAAAAATGTCTCTATCATTCACTAGCTACGGCCTAAAAGTTAATTACTTTTAGACTAGGGAGCACGAAGCAGAGAGAACATTTTCTAATCATTTTCGTCGTATCTATTCAATGAGATGGAGCAAAGATTATACTCTAAGATGATTTACGGAGAAGATCGAAATGGTACCAAAAATTTTCGAGATTGTATCCCAATTTGGGATACAATCTCTAAAGTTTGATTTAGATTTGGAGCTTTCGTTATGAGTCTCGGGTTTGAAAACTTTAAACATTTTATATGATTTGTTTGCATGTGTAGTTGTTTCAAAGCTCTTCTTACTCAGTCATTCTGTTTTGTTTTTTCTGCTTCGGTTATTCGTTTTACGTATTCGTTGATTTTGTTCGGCATGTTCGTCGACGCGATTCTGTTAATTTTATCTGACTTAAAATTGGCGGCGTTGCATGGATCGACTATTCGACTATTCGCTGTGTTGTTGTGCTTATGCATAGAACGTTTCAGGATGAAAATTTCATTGATTGCTCAAATTTGATTGAAACCGCATTTTTCTTTTTTCAGCTCTTGTATTTTATATTTACTTTTTACTTTCTTCTACGGAGTATAATAAAGTATTGTATTCATGAAAAATTTCGACCTCTTAATTTTGCCTAAAAAACATTTCCCGATCACTCCTGAGTCGATTGGAGTCATATTAATAAAATGTCTTTCTGTCTGTCAGTCTGTCTGTCATTCTGTGTTCAAGATTTCTCAAAAACTAATAGAGCTAGCGCCATGAAATTTTAAAGGCATGTTGGGTCCGGAAACGGGACGATCCTACTTTTGGTGCAAATCCGTTAACCGGAAGTATCCAAAATGTCGGTTTTTCAAAAATCGCAATTTCGTTTTTCTCGATTTACTCCCAAACTACGCGTTTTTTGGTGGCCTTAAGTATGACAAAACTTGGAGAAAATAAAATTTCCCACACTTTTGTCTTTAGCTATAACTCGATATCTCAACCTGTTATCGAGATAAACCGTTATTTCCAAAAAAAAAACAGTTTTTTACGATTATCTCGAAAATTAACGGGTTTTTGCTGACTGAATGTATGAAGTGAATTAATGAGAATGGCATTCTGCACAATTTTATTTCTTACCGTTATCCGTTATCTTTTACCGTTATTGAGATATTTTCATTAATATGTAAAAAATCATATTTTTGCGAATAATTTGCAAACTAACGGTTTTTCGACAAATCAGTTAAAAAAATAATTAAAGATGTTAACATTTTCTACATTTTTGCCATTTACCGTAAATTGATATCTTTTACAGTTCTCAAGTTATCTCAAATTTTGTACGTTTTTGATATTTTTGGATAAACCAACAATTTATTGGGAGGTTGTATTGACAGGGCTATAACGTAAATTCACAGGGTCGTAGATTTTGTAGAAGAAAGTTTTGTGTTGCCCACAACTGATATTTTATATTTTGCGTTAATTATTTTAAAATGATTAAGCAAAGGCAATATAATAAAGACAACAGGTCTCATGGCAAAAAACACATATTTGTATGGGGGGAGGGTATTAGTTGACGCTTGATGTAAAATTATATTCTAAGCAATTTTGTAGTATAAAGTTTTTCGATCGGACGTACCGTTTTCGAGAAAATCACTAAAAACTTTTCTATGGTGGAGGGGGGAAGAAGTGGTCCGATTTTGCCGGTTAACGAACTCGTCCTTACTTTTTACGAAAAAATCATTCATACCAAATTTCAAGTCTCCAGTTCAATTCCTTCGAGAGTTATCGTGTCCATATTACATATGAGATATAAAATTGCTAGTCTAAGAAAATGATTAAATCAAAAATAAATTAATAAACGTTCCATCAATAAACATCTTTCCTCTAAAGAAAATAATTAGAATCCGAAAAGGAAGATTTTTTTTAAATCTCAACGAATCTAATACGCCTGCTTAAAGTAAAAAAATGGTACAATACAGAATTTAAAAAAAAAAACAACAAAAATTCACAGGCGACGAAACATGTCATTGAACTTTGTACCTCGCATATTGGCTATCAAACAGAATGAATGAATCAGAACAACTTTGACACAACACACATGCGAACACAAAATTTTTAAAGCTTCTAAACCCAAGGCTCACAAATCTAATCAAGCTTTAGAGATTGTATCCTAGATGGCGATACCATCGCGACAAATTTTTTTAAAAATATTGTGTACCATTTCGATCTTCTGCGTAAATCATCTTAGAGTATAATCTTTGGATGGAGGAATCGAATGGATAATTTTTTCCGTGTTACATCGGATCCTCTTGCTTCATCTCACAGTGGAAAAATTTTCTCTAAAAATTTGTTCTAAGAGTTTATTCTCTAGATTATTTGTTCTCTGGTATAATGTCGTGTGGATACCCAGAAACCATCAACATAAGGATGGTTTACGGTCAACGCCTTTTTGATTGGTTTTGTAAATTTGGGATAATAATAAATAAGTATATATAATTAATTTTCCTGTGAAAGGATGAGATTGGATACAATTTTGTGTCAATACACAGTGTAAAACCCGATCCTTAATGTTTTTATGTTACCCTTAGAGTTTCGTCAAAATTGGTTTAATGGTTATTGAGTTTTAGGCAAACATACAGACAAACAGAAAGACAGGCAGATACGCAAGCCTATTATTGTAATAGATTTTTCTCTCAATATGTTAAATAAATCTCAGTGCATCATTTGAGAATTACATTAAATTCCATGTTTAATGGAATTTTATTTATTTGAATTATTTCCACATTTGTAGAGTAAATGGAAAATACACCCTGGCTACGGAGTTAAATTATCGCTCACGATACCATTAAACTTGTATTAATAATTGCTAACACTTATTTTCAAGGTTTTTTTATTAAATCTTTTAATTGCAATTTAACAAATGATGAAACTATAATTTCTTTGTTAAAACAATTCAATTCTCGGCTTGCAACAATCTTTATTTGCATTTCCTGATATATTTAACCTTTCTTCAACTCATCTTTAATGTGAAATACAGCGTAACGACATTTTAATGGTTTTATTAGCTTCTGATTAATCAAGTTAATTTATATTAAAATAATTTTAGGTATTTTAAATATTTTTTACGCAAAAGTGAAGCGAATTCAAAAAGAGATCAATTAAAATGTCTGATTAGATGAGAAAATATTTTATTAAAATTTATTATATTACAAATTGGTATATTTATGAGGTGTGGAATATTTAATAGAAAACCACAGAAAGTGGTTTAAATTTAATGCAGGAATGTGTTCTTTGTAGTGAAAAAATATCGATTAAAATGTAATTAATGTTAATATTAAATCATTTTAAAATTGGTCTTGGCTTGATGTAAAAGAGATGTTTTACTAGACATTTTTAATTAGACTGTATGATTTATTGATTAAAAAAATTAATGCATGGGTTTTCAAAAATTGGCATACGATTTATTTGAAGATGTTTTTTTTTTATTTCATATTTTTCCAGCACTTTTACTAATAATTCAATATTTTTACACAATTTTTCCGCACATGAAAAAACCTTTGTGGTAGACGCATTGCTTGCTCAAAAAAATGTGTTCCCACATTAAATTAAAATCTGTACATAGTTTAGAGAAAACTAATAATTAATTGTGTTGCAATGGGGATTTGAAGTTTTATATATATAGATATATCTATTTTAAAGATAGAATTTTATATTTTCATATGTCATAATACGACATAAAAATATTTATCACTGATTGCTATTGCAGTAGGTCAGATACATCTCAATGAATGATAATAAATGCCGATGCAAGAGATAAATGAACCACGGAGAAATTATATAACACGCTGGCATCAAATTGAGTAATACTTAAATGTTTTTATGGTTTACTTACATGCTTTTTGCACAGACGTAATATTAATAAGCCAATAACCTAAATAGATGTGTGGATAAATGCAAGACATCACTAGATACAGAATAGTCTAGCCGGGAATCCATCCAGTGTTAGAAAATATACCATATATCTATATTTATAAGTGGATATGAGTATATTTATGAATTGTGCTGAAGAAAGTTATGCCGTTTATTAGATAAGTATGTTTTCAAGGGGTAATGATACTCATTTACTTGCATTTTAACTGGCTCTACAAGTTGCACTTTCAATTGATATTAACGAAATCAGAAAGAGTTGAGCAATTTAAGAAATCTCATGCACTACAAACCTAACGAATGATTTTAATTTTCACACGTTACAAAAACGCCACACATTGTACAATAAAATAAAAAACCATTCAAAAGAGCGGCCCAGGATCTGTAACGATTTTAATTATTCTCCTTTCACGGCAAAACGATGCTAATGATGTTGGTATTTTTTTAAAATGTAAGGGGAACTTCCCTAGCGGTGGAGACTTAAGGTTTTTCCCACAAAAAACACCAGATATGCGTTTCTTTTTCCGCTCCTGTTTTTCACCAATTTTTGGTTAAATATAAAAATACATTCACATAACAAACTTAAATTACAAATAATATGTATTCCTTATTAAAAAAAAAACTTCTTCGAATTTGAGTCGATCATTTCGTAACTATAAACATAACAAAAGCTATAATTGCCAATCTGGCAATTATTGAAAACCCGTATGGTGATATTCGTATCAAAATTCGAACAGTTGTACCAAAATTCCACTTTGAAGTCAAACTTTCCAATAAGATTTTTTAAAATTTATTCCAATCCAATTTTGATGTATGGGAGTTTTATGTAGAATCATATCCTAAATAACTTTTGTTCTTGGACTTTTTTTATAAGATGCACCGTTTTTGAGATATTCGCAAAATACGTTTTCGTTCTAATGGTCCATTTTAGCACATTAACCCTCTAACCGGAATATTTCCGAGAAAAATTCACTAAAATATGACTTTCAACTTGCGACAGACCGTAACCAAGACAACGTACAGGGCTAAATTTTTTCCAGCATGTAAAGCGATAACTTACAAAAGTCAGTGTAAGACGTTCCGGCGATTTCCGGCGATTAAAATTGTCACCCGTTATAAACAAGCGAATTCCCTGAAGCCCGCCTTAAGGCGGGCATTCCGGTTAGAGGGTTAACGAACTTAGCCTCGCATTTTACGAAAAACGGATCTGTGCAAAATTTCAAGTCTCTAGCTAAATCCGTGCGCCCGCAATCCGCGCCACAGACGGACGGACGGAGGGACAGACGGACAGACGGAGGGACAGACGGACGGACATGCTAAATTCAACTTTTTTTTATCATTCTAAACACACTGGTGTAATTCATTTTTTTTGTGTGATGACGGGATCTTGGCGTTACAAACTGTAAGGCAAATCTAAGATACCCTTTGGTTTCATCATACGGGTATAAAAAACAGAAGCAAATTTTTCCAATAATTTGAAAAATCTTCAGCACCTAATTGCATCAATAAAAAGAGGCATTTTTTCCTTGCAAAGAAAATCATCAACTAATTACATATTATTGCAATAATTCTAATAAAAAAAAAATAGAACTAATTTGTTAACACCATTAAAACAAATGAACTTGTATTTTTATGGCAAATTGTTTTATAATAAAAAATTTTAATTCGAAATCACGGATATTTCTCACAACATTTTAATTTTTATGTTCGATTTCTATGGAATTTTCAAGATCAATCATTAAAGCATCCAACTCAATAATTTTTTTTTTCTAAATAATTGTCTATTAGGCAAATTAAATACTGCATAATAACTTAATAATACGATCAATCTATATTTATTCTATATCATCAGATAACTAAATTACCTGGAATAGTCAATCATTGTGAAAGATTTCACATAATAAAACGTCTTTTTATATTTACAAATTGATTGATTCTTGACAATTAAAATTGATTTAATGGAACTCTAATCAGAATAGCATACATTTGATTAATTTTTATTATGAATTTGTCAAGTTCAAACTTAGTTCACATATTTAATATTCATATAAGCATATGATATGAAAACTTACTTCTCAGTCGTACCACTAAGAAGAATACCGATTACGGTCTAGTGCAAGTCTAGATAAGGATTAATCCAAAAAAATCATTTGTTCAATCTCATCGTGCGTAATCTAATTAGTGGAAAAAATCAAGCAATATCAATGATAGCGTGCGACCGAATTTATTTCTGTTTTGTATACATTTTAAAACAAAGGGTCAATAAATACGGTCGTATGGGTTAAAAAACATTGCTTTTGTAGGGAAACCACTTCTTAGTGTTGCCAATATTAAGTTACAAATTTTAGTTAACAGTATTTAAAATCTCACTTGTTGGGAAGTTTTAAAAATTTCCGTGATATACTAAGCACATTTTTTTGAAGTGATGCAAGCTTGTATTAAAAATAATTTAAATCTAAAAAAAACCTTTTTTTTTAAATGTACTAAAAAGGAAAAAAATATTTTTTTGGGTGCTGTGTACCAGAAATAAAAGTGAGAAAAATATTTATTTAATTTTTCATGCTTTAATTCGTTTTTATTTCTGACTTAGCTTGCATATCCGTCGTTGCCGGATTGAATTTTTTGTATAAGTTTTAGAATACGTAGAATACCGGACCAAACTTAAAAACTTTTGAGAAAGCTTCGTTCTAACACCAGATTCGCGACCAGCGACCCCGAAAACCCCTTAATGCCATTTTTGCCCGAAAAAAATGGGAAAAATGTTATTTGCGTTATCCTTACAGAACCTACCGTTTCGAATTTTGAGAATATAACACCGGATTCATCACTCTAGAAAATTTTATTGTAATTTTACCACTAAAATAGTAGGAAACCATTTTCCTACTATAATAGTAGTAAAATTAAACCGAGTCGTAATGGCTTAAAAGCTATGTATTTTTACTCATTTTGTGGCGTACAAAAGCCACTTTTACGGGGGAACTTTAAAATAAATAAGACGTAAGAGCACAATACTGGTGTAAACTTACGACATTTTTTGTTTAAAATTAAACCGAAAATAGTGTAATAACTACCATGGGTGTTTAAAATTACCACATTTTTGTTGTAATTTTCCTCCTATTTGGTAGCAAAACCGCGTCTTAAGGTGTAATTTTACGACATTTTTTGTTTAAAATTACACCGAAAATGGTATTAGAATTTCTTGGCTTATACGGTCTGCAAAAACAAAAAATAATATTTATATTAAAATTACCCTATTTCTAGTGTAAGATTAATGTTTTTTTGGGTGAGTTTACAACTTAAATGGTGTGCGAGCTAAATTCTGATTTTTTTCGAAATTTTACGACTTTTTTGCAAATTTACCACGTTTTTACCCCATTTTTCGGTTTAAATTCAAATTCATTTTCTACAGTGATGATCAGCGACCCCGAAAACCCCCTAATGCCATTTTTCCCCGGGAAAAATGGAAAAAAGGATATTTGCTTTATCCTTACAGGACCTTCCGTTTTTAATTTCGAAAATCTAACACCAGTTGATGAGTCAGTTAGTCAGTCAGTCAATCAGGTTAAACGATTTTATAGATAAAACATACTTTTTACTTTTTAGTACATTTAAAAAAAAAGGCTTTTTTTCAATTTTTTTCTTCTATGATCCTTTTTAGTTATTTTGTATTTGATTATTATGATTAATCTTTGAGATATCCTTACGGACTTTTTAACTCTAGAATCGGATTCAGCGACCCTAAAAGTTACCAGATGAGATTTTTTCCGGAAAAGTTGAGGAAAAGCGTAATCACGTTATCATAATAGAACCTTCCATTATCCTTACAAGTACGAAGTAGTGAAAAGATTGTATTGTTATCGGAGTTACGTATGTGTGCAAAATTTCAAGTTTATCGGATGAGTGGAAGCGGGTCAAAATTAGATTGCGAGATTTGACCCTGACAGACAGACAAACAGATACGAAATCAACCTAAATAAAAGATTTACTAATTGTATCGAAATGACATCGGGATTTTTTTAAATTTCTGTGTTGTTTTTCCACATTCCGCACCTCAACAAAGTTTCTCTTATCCTTCGCTCACCAATCGCCAGACTTCTAAAAAAAACTTACACTTGAAAAAGTTAAAAAAAAATCTAGTGTTTTTAAACAGTAATAAATAAGTTTCCAGTATATCTAACTATTCATTTATTTCTTCCATTTAATTTCAGAGCATTGCTCAAGTGGCTGCCGAGAAGTCGTATTTCTTCCGATTACCAATCAATCTGTTGATTAGACAAACCCGTAGCCAACCGATTGTTAAAATGACAGCAAAAGAATTTATGTTTGGATATGAAACATCATTAACAACAATTGGAAATACATTTTTACCTGATTGGATATCATTTGATAAAGTTGGACTAATTGATCGAGTACTAAAATTCAAGCACAATTTCGAATCAAATGATTGTAAATAATTTGTTTAAAATTTCCAGATGTATGACTTCGATAGTGATTTCGAAACATTTTACACTGGCGAGGCAGATTCCAGTATTTCAGGATTATACGACACTTATCGAGGATCAAAACTACTCCCACAGTGGGAAGGTGAGCACTGCAGTAACATCGAAAAGGCATCAGATGGTACTAAATTTAAAAGTTTCTTGGAGCCAAATGATACTGTTCTATTCTTTCGAAAGAGTATGTGTCGTCCACAAAGAATGGTAAATTTACAATGGAATTTCAAAAGAATAAATCGTTTTAATAAGAGGAATTTTTTTCAAACAGGTACCCAGTGGGGAAGAGGATATTATCGGCAGTCTAGAGGCTCATAAATATGTTTTCGAAGAGAACGCTTTGGACAATGGTCATTTTGACGAACGAAATAAATGCTATTGCAGAGATGGTTAGTTATTTTCAGTCTTTTACATCGCAGCTATAAATAATGTGGTCTGTCTGTCTAGTAGTTTATGACTAGAGAATAGCTGGACCGATTAGGATGAAACTTTCAGAGGAGCTTGCTAGCATTAAGAAGGGGGTTTTATGTGTTTACCGATTTCCCTGCTTTCTTACTGCGTTTCCTGTTTCCTTGTGAAACGCGATGCGATTTTAATACCACCACAAGAAAAATCCATACTTATAACGAGGCCAAAGGCCAACTCTTTAAGTTCAGTTGGACCACTAAACAGTCAGGGACGAAGCAATCTATAGTATCATCATCATACTAATATATAAAAATGAGTTGGTGTCTGTCTGTCTGTCTGTTCCTCTTTCACGCAAAAACGGCTGACCCGATTGACTTAAAATTTGGCATGGGTGTCTGTGGTAGTTCTGGTTCCAACATAGGCATACGGAAAAGCAGCTCGAGGGGTTGGGGGAGTAAGGGGAGGGGGTAAAGTGATTTCGAAACTCAGTTTTTGAGCTATGTTACTATTTCGCGGGAAACTGCTAAACCGATTGGCCTGAAATTTGGCATAGATGTTCATCGGGGGTCCAGCCCCAACATAGACCCATTAAAAAGTAGCCCGAGAGGTAGGGCGAGTAAGGGGAGGGGGTAAAGTGATTTCGAAACGAACAGCATGCAGGCTACCTAATTTTTAACCAACTGAATTTAGTTCTCCTAAGTTTTTTTTTCTGTTCACGCTTTTAGCCGGGCGAAGCCGGGTCCAAATTCTAGTTAAGAATATTTATATCAACATCTTTAAAATCGATCAGCCGAACTAAAATTTCTAAGAAAATTTAATTTATTTTAAAAATTCTGTGTATATGCCCAAAACCCATCAGATTGATTTAATGAAAAATAATAGCACTTTAAAAATTGAAATTTATTGATTCTAACAACAATTCATAGCACTCAGAAATTTATTTACTTATCATATGCATAATTAATCGCCTGTTCTTAGATCAACGTCGCGGCGTGGCAATCATACATCAGAAAATTATTTAATTATTTATTTTATGCATTTTAACTAGACGACCTTATTATAATTAACCACATATCGGCTAAGCAGAACTGGTTATTGTAAAATTTTCTATCAATGATCTTTTTTTTCCATCACTTGCAATCTAGAATTTAAAATTTGCGGCAAACACCAGCCTTCAATAGAACCCAAACAAACCATGCCTTATACTCATAGTTACATAAACAAAAAACAGAATCAGTCTAAAAGCTCAAATTCAAGTTTTTTTTAAATTTACAAGAAGATAAATACTCGCATACCTGCACGAGACTTAACCCAGTAGATTGAAGTTTGTCTGAAGTGATGGTGTTTTTAAATTTTCCGTAAATACGATGACTGGTTGTGTTCTTGACCATGGACAACTAATTTTTATTAGCTTGCCCCACAATAACTTTTTCATTCATTTGTAGATCGCACTAAGCATTTCTATATACCTTATGGAAAAAAGTGGTTAAAAAATACAATATTTCATTGCAGATTATTGTCATCCGTATGGTCTCAGTGATGTTACTGAATGTTACTACGGATTCCCTATAGCACTTAGCTATCCACATTTTATGGATGCTGATCCCAAATTACTCGAAGATATCGTTGGATGCCAGCCAAATCGATCTCTTCACGAAAGTTACTTCATGATTCAACCAGTAAGTATAGCTTCGTAAAAGAAGACGAAAAAATATATTTTTAACATTTAGATACATGCACACACTATAAAGAAATACCTAAAAATATATTTAAAAACTGCCAGGCTCCGTGCCTATGAAATTCAAGGTATTTCGTCTTACTATCATCGACCTTTTTACATTACCGCTTTCACATAGCGAAGAATTCAAGAAGAGCAAAAGATTTTTTGACCAAGGACGACGGTTTAAATACAATGGAGTTTGACCTGTGCATATCCGATTACAGAAAATTTATTATTTTTGTTGTGAAACTACAGCGGGAAAACAATCAGGATTTGAAATCAAAATAAAAGTAAAAAAAGGATTATTACTCTTTGTGTCATAGATTAAGTGCTTTCTTCATAATACTAGACCTTGAATTTTATAATTGAAAAAAAGATAAAATCGAAGAATTTCTTATTCTACATCATTTATGATTTCTGCTTTGTGTTCAGTGTTATGCCAAACTCGCATCAATATCTAGTAAGGAGCTCCCCATAAAATACGTTACACTAGTTTCAGGGTTTTCTGACCTCCGTCTTCCCCTTGTCAAGGCTTTTTTGAGTTAAAGTATGATGAGATTTTTTTTTTTATTTTTCAGAGATCTGGTCTACCTTTAAACTGCTCTGTTAAATTTCAAATCAACATGCATATGAGGGATGTAAGTTCTATGGCTCACGTGGAAAGATTTAGCCATGTTACAATTCCAATGGTTTGGTTCGAAATCGTGAGTTTTTTATTGAAAATCTTCAAAATCGTTCCAATATAATTTTTTTATTTTATTTCAGACATTATTAGGATTACCAGAGCCGTTAAAGAATCGCTTCAATTTATATCTGAATATTTTACCATATGTTGATATTCTTGGATTTTGGGCTGTACTATTTGGTGGAGGATTATGTCTTCTACTTGCAGTCTCTAGAGTGACAATGGGACTTCCCTCATTTTTCACATCGTCTCAGAAACAATTAAGTAATAAAAATACCGCCAATCCGGACCAAGCAAAATATGCAGATGGCAATCTAAGATCGGGTGTTTATAAAGCGTGTGAAATGAAACTTATGGATGCGATGGGAAAAAGTGATACAGAAAACTCAGACTCAGCGTTATGTAAAATTAATATGGATGATGATAATTACAATATCTTGGAAAGAGAACCACCAATATCCGATGATGAAGGAAATGATAGTGAAAATGGTCAAAATCCATCAAATTACTCATCAGAATCGGAAAAGAGTGAGAGCAGTCGAAAGGTATGATTAATTTATTTCCGGTTTTATCAATTTTAAAGTTTATTGATCTGTTACGGAACTGATAATAATTTTTAGATGCCAAGGTGAGGTACGACGCCACACCGTCTGGCGTACTACACTACTATGCTTTCAGATGATTAACACTTTTAATCAAATTTACGCCCATTTATTATCTTGAAAGAAAAGCTGGTCAAGTTCAGCTTGAAATTTTATCGCCACTGATTAAGACTAGAAAATCAATTTTACCTTGACGATTTTTTGATGAGTTTTGCAATTATGAAACCGGGAAATGCCTTTTATTGATTATTTGATTATTGATTGACAATTTAGTTCAATGTGTATTTAAATAATGCTTTAAACCAAGGCATTTAAATTTAATAAAAAAACATAACAAAAGCTATAATTGCCAATCCTGCAATTATTGAAAACCCGTATGGTGATATCAAAATCCGAAAAGTTGTACCAAAATTCCACTTTGAAGTCTAACTTTCCAGTAAGATTTTTTTAAAGGCCATAGCCGAATAAGGTACTGAAAAGTGCCCTGGGACCGATTGATCTGAAATTTTTACCAGACGTTAGTATTGATGCAAGTACCGTTTGACGAAATTTTTAACCCCGCAAACCCCTTATAACGGCCGGAAGTGGCGGGGGAAGCAAAATCTTAAAAGTTAATTTTCTTGAGAACCGCTTGTCCGATTTTTTTGAAAAAAATATATGTTGTAGTGACGCATCCGACAATGTTGTGAAAAAAGTATAAAATCATTTTGACAATTTTAAATAGGAAAAAAAAATTTCTTAAAAATTAAACATTTTTTTTCTCAGAATTTGGGCCGAACACAATCACCATATTTTCACAAAATAATCTTTGTTTAACCTACTAAAATATTTTTTTTTTCAAAAAAATCGGAGTAGCAGAACATAGTTAAATATTTGATTTTAATATATAAGCACCAGTATCCTACATATATCCATATATTGATATACAGAATATCAACTGTTATTTTTTTCAGATTAATTGCAATACGAAGAAAAGTTAATGGACTCTAATTAACATATTTTTTTTGTTAAAATAGATTTTCCATATCCCATACAAAATAGAGGAAAACATCGAAAGTGTCAAACTTGTGGGAGTTATTTAAAAAGACGATAAAATGCGATAAAAAAAAACAAGTATTAACGAATTTTAACAATTTATTATTACATGCACAGCTAATTTTTTTTATATCCCCCTCAATTATGCCTCCTTTTTCACGATTTTCCACAGTTAACCACTTCATGCACTGCATTTTTTGAATATATAGCACGAAAAAATGATGTGTTTTTATCGTCTAAAATGCTTTATTTGACTTTATTAAATACAAATCCTTTCAATTTTAAGGACGAAAAATTAAAAAATAATATAAATATTATTGTCTGTATATCTAACGATCTATACTGTTTTTCGCAGTATTATACTGTTTTTCAGACTCCAAAACTGCATACTGCTTTTTTCCCCAAAATACTGTATGTAAATACTCAGAAAAAATATTAAACTTTTTTTCTTTAACGTTGCGAAATTCAAATTTATTAATAGCAATGCAAAACGTCAAACAAAACTCGATTAGAAGTGGAAACATTGGCGGCAATTCTGATCGTCAAATGTAACTTTAAATATCCATGCGTTAATTTTTATAATTACCTCAAAACAAAGCCGGAATTGCTTCGTCAAATTGCTTCAAAAAACAAAAACAAAACAACAGCCAAAGAAGGCGTTTAATTTGCTTTTTTTGTAAATTTTCATTGAATTACATTTATACTGCGAAGAATACTGTTTTTTTCAAATCGATTTACCGCTTTTTTAAATTTTTAGGTGAAATATACTGTTTTTTGTGCGAAAGTATTTTGGGGAAAAAAGCAGTATGCAGTTTTGGAGTCTAAAAAACAGTATAATACTGCGAAAAACAGTATAGATACCATCGTTAGATATACAGACAATATTATTTATAAAATTATTTTTTAATTTTTCGTCCTTAAAATTGAAAGGATTTGTATTTAATAAAGTCAAATAAAGTATTTTAGACGATAAAAACACATCATTTTTTCGTGCTAATTATTTAAAAAAAAATGCAGTGCATGAAGTGGTTAACTGTGGGAAATCGTGAAAAAGGAGGCATAATTGAGGGGGATATAAAAAAAATTAGCTGTGCATGTAATAATAAATTGTTAAAATTCGTTAATACTTGTTTTTTTTATCGCATTTTATCGTCTTTTTAAATAACTCCCACAAGTTTGACACTTTCGATGTTTTCCTCTATTTTGTAGGGGATATGGAAAATCTATTTTAACAAAAAAAATATGTTAATTAGAGTCCATTAACTTTTCTTCGTATTGCAATTAATCTGAAAAAATAACAGTTGATATTCTGTATATCAATATATGGATATATGTAGGATACTGGTGCTTATATATTAAAATCAAATATTTAACTATGTTCTGCTACTCCGATTTTTTTGAAAAAAAAAATATATTTTAGTAGGTTAAACAAAGATTATTTTGTGAAAATATGGTGATTGTGTTCGGCCCAAATTCTGAGAAAAAAAATGTTTAATTTTTAAGAAATTTTTTTTTCCTATTTAAAATTGTCAAAATGATTTTATACTTTTTTCACAACATTGTCGGATGCGTCACTACAACATATATTTTTTTCAAAAAAATCGGACAAGCGGTTCTCAAGAAAATTAACTTTTAAGATTTTGCTTCCCCCGCCACTTCCGGCCGTTATAAGGGGTTTGCGGGGTTAAAAATTTCGTCAAACGGTACTTGCATCAATACTAACGTCTGGTAAAAATTTCAGATCAATCGGTCCCAGGGCACTTTTCAGTACCTTATTCGGCTATGGCCTTTATTCCAATCGGATTTTGATGTATGGGAGTTTTATGTAGAATCATATCCTAAATAACTTTTGTTCTTGGACTTTTTTGATAAGATTGCCTTACCGTTTGTAACGCCGAGATCCCGTCATCGCACACAAAAATGAATTAGAAAAAAACGCGCCTTGCATTCTACCTTAATGGCGGTGGGGAAACGAATATACAGTTCACAGTTTCTCAACTTCTATCTCGAAAACTATTCGCCCTACAAAAAAATTTTATTTAACCTTTTTTGTAGAGAATTTTCGGAGGAGGAATTCAACTGAACACAAAAAATGCATACAGGCTATACAAAGCGAGATATTTACGATTTTTTTGACTTTTGACCTTGAATAATAGCAATTTCTCTGTGCGACGCATAGTTTGACGACTTGTATCTCGAAAACTGTTTGTCCTACAAGAAAATTGTATTTAACCTTTTTTGTAGAGAATTTTATTGTGATTAATTCATCTGAACCTCAAAAGGACGTATAACCCGTACAAAGTGAGATAAACGTAAAAAACTGATTTTCGGGACCTTTGACCTTGAATAACGCACGACGCCGGACGTTGTTTATTATGTCAAAATAAAGGTCTGTGCAAAAATCCAGTTAACTAGGATTTTTTAAGAGGTTAAATCCTAATTTTCCTGGATTATTTAGTTCACAAATTGATTCATCTTTCACATATGATAATGTGACTACCTTCACATTTTATTTTTTTTGAATATGAAGTACCTCTCCGATTGCCTTGTAATTTTTTTTGTTTTGTAGGTAAGGGATTAAGGAGTTTTTGAGAAAAAAATAAAAGTGGTGCAAAACCGTTAAGTTACCGTTATAATTTTTTAAAAACAAAAAATATTTTTTCCTAACTGTTCCTCACACTTAATTTTTTCGCTATATTTTTTTTTTAAAACTATGACTTTCAACGAAAAAATTGCGACAAGTTTTATCAAAATCGGTTAACCCGTTACGGTGCTAGAATTTTTTCAAAAAAATCATATTTTTTTTTTCCAAAACTACTCGTTTTTTTGGACTGAAATTTTGGGAAATTATTTGTTGTAATGGTGGCAACTTACGAAAAAAATTTCAAGCTTCTATCTCTGGGGGCACTTTTTGTTCCCTTATCCCTCTATGGCCTTTTTGTAAACGAATTTGATTTACAAAATCATGAGTCTTGTATACAAATTAGTTAATTGGATCTGTAAAGTAGTCAATCTGATGTGCAAAAGCTTGTATTTGGATTAAGAAATCATTCAAAAATTCAAACACAAGCGATAACCGCTTAAGTAGATTTTCATGTAAAACTAAAATATTCTTTCTCCACATTCAAATACAGGCCATATTGAAATTCGACTTAAATTGTTATAGCTTGTAGCTAAGTAAGATAATAAAAAAATTTTATGTCTTTTAATTATGATAGCCTTCTAAACTATAATTTACTCATGACATACATATGTATGAATTTCGTAACTTAACCAAGTAAAATAGTGATTAATCGATAATTTAACTTTAATGGATGCTTAGAAAAAATTTCAATTGCAGGATAACGACAAAATGAGCTTTACTAGTAGCGGATTTGATTCAAAAGACGGACATCCAAGTGGAAGTTGGCAACTAGGCGAAGCATCATCTTTTATTGAGGACATCGGAAGCGAACAGTTTACATTGAATATTTCTGAATCAATGGAAGATGTACTTGAAAACTATAAAAGCAATGCCACATAAAGATGTGGGCAATAATTGTTTTGTTTATTTTTGATCGCTGCTAGTCTAGGGTGTACTTGGATTATGTATTTCAATCCTATGGAATATCAAAAAATATTGTCCAATACCAAATATTTTAGGAAAATGTGAAAAAAAAACGAGACATAAAGCCAAAGAGCTAACAATCGTATAGGAAGAATTCTTAATAAGATTCAGCAGATTTTTTTGAATTCAACAATTTATTTTTAAGAACTGCTTAATTTAAAAAAGAACTCAATACATTTTGACAATTTGATCATAATTATTTCGACAGTTTTTATGTACAAAATAAGTTTTTGTGTTGTTTCTTTCATGTAAACTAGGTGATTTGTTTTTAAAAAAACGTATAAAAAATATTTTTATTATTTTTTAAGTGGATAGAAATGAGCAAGCATTTATTCCAATAATAATGTGAACTTTAACAAAAAAAAAATCCATTTTAAAGAGTAAAAAAACTACAATATCCAAAAGTATTACTTTAAACAAATTACTTCTACAAACTATAATAACATGTTCCTAGCGTTTTTAGTGTTTTCATTTTTTGAATTCGGTTTTATTTTAAATTTTTACAGCAATGTACATAAAATATGAATTTTATTAATTTAATTAATTTTTTCTTATTTTTTATATTCGGTTTTTGGGACAATTTATTAACAATTTAATATTTAAAATTAAAAATTCAATACAAATACTTCAAACAAAAAAATTAAAATTTCCAGCAAAATTGTAAGAATATAAGAATAATCGAAAAACAGAAATTTGGGAATAGTGTGTTAAAACAGCACTTATTATGTTATAATCGACCTCTGTGAGGTGTATTTTGTCTACCCAAAAATTAATTTTAATTAGATTATCTAGTGATTGTAAATTTTAATAAACGTTTCATATATTTTAATCGTAAAACAGAAATTAACAATTTAATGTGTTATTTATTCACGTACGTTGATATTTTCTGATAAAAAAAAAAACAAATTACAAAATGTATAAATCGATTTAGAACTATATTTTGTACAAATAAAATAATGTTAACATGTTATAGGATGAAGTTTTATTTACGATATGAAAAGAATTGACACTTTGAGAAAGGAAATTGAGAATTATGAGAATAGAATTCTTAAAACGATAATCTGATATGATAATTTTTTGTAGTTTTTTGTAATTTTCAGCAAACAAAAAAGCAAATAACTTCTTTGTTGGGACATTAATCCAGAAGTTATTTACTTAAGACGATTTTTACTTACCATTTTTGTCACACATGGAGAACTGGGCACCAATCATGTATTCCGACGCGTTTCTGTCTTTCGACTTCGACGCAGCTTTTAACTCTTGACTACGCCATATCTGCAGCTTGAAATTTCGCGGAATCGTCACTATGAACGAAACGTAATTCTGACTGTCACTCCAGGAAATTTGAAGCTGCAGGTATGGCGAAGTCAAGAGTTAAAAGCTGCGTCGAAGTCGAAAGACAGACACGCGTCCGAATACATAATTGGTGCCCTGAACTTCTTCTGGCTTAATACATTACCATATAAGAAGGCACTGGGATGGAATCGCGTACGGTGCAAGTGACTTTCACCCGTCATTTTTTGGGAAACTATAGTGGGAAAATTTTAATCTAAATTGAATCACAATGTGATGGTATTCTTGTAGTTATCACTTTTCATTAGAAAATTTTGTTAAAGTCCGAAAATGTTATTAAAGTCCGAAAAATTGAGAGGTGACAATCACTACAACTTGTCAGCTTACGCTATTCCACCCCTGTATTAATTCACGTTATCAATAATCGGCAATTTAAACGATATAACATTTAATTAAAAACGATTGTTTTATTGCAAAAACGTAAAGTTTTTTCTAATACAAAATACAAAATCATGAAAAACTTCTCTTCGAAATTCGATATAAGGCTATTGATAATTTGACGTTTAACTGATACGAAACTACAAATTTGGTGCTATTATATTAAGGAAATTCATGCACACTTCAAATCCTATGAAACACGCGGCATTCGCCGGGAATGCTCTTAGCATGACTGGCGTCACACCTTTATAGAGAGCTAAAGGACCTTCATTTTTCATTAATGCTTTGAAAACACTTCGTATGCCATGTTTGTAAGTTCCTTCCGGTGCTAAAAAAAAAGACAATATTTAATTTTTTTTAAATTTCACTAGCATGCAAAGTTTTCTAAAAAGTTCCTGTAATATATTCATTTAAATTATACACGCATTTTACAACGTTAGAAATTAATCAAAAGAACATTTTTTGTCATTATTTATGAAGTAGTATTAAATGTTGTATTACTAAGGCTTATGTTGGTGACTTGTGTTCGATTAGGGTCGTGCGAAGGCAAACCTATTTAATTGCACCGCTTTTTTCATAAAAATAAATTGTAGGGAAATGTTCATTAAATACGTCACGTGTATTTTCGCCTCTTCAATCCCCACCTCTGATCTTCACGCTTTCTGCAAACAGGCCTTTTTTTCTTGAAAATACAAACAAAAATCGCACAGAATGCAAATTTTTTTTAGAAAAATATCGCACAATCGAAAACGTTATGAGAAAAAGCGAATTTTAAAAAAAAATGTGTCTAGACGAAAAGCGTAACTCCGGCCTGTTCACGCCTTAGCGTTCGAACATCCCTTTTTATACGATTTTCTTACAAAACTGTAGCTTAAATTCCCCAAAAAAAATTGAATACCTTTTCGAAATGGCAAAGAAAGTTCTTAACACGTTGGCTACCATGTGAGTCACCGGTGTACACACACTATTGTCATTACCGTCAGTTTCTCAAGTTCCATGGTTGAGTGCAGTCGCTCGTGCGGTACAAATAGGGTTTTTTTCACTGGTGACTCACAAAGTACAGAAATGATTTTTGCGTTTTTTCCCAGTGTATACTAGCGAAGTAAACGTTTTTTTGGCTGGTAGCCAACGTGTTAAAAAACATTTTGTATATTTTATTTAAATTAAAAGATACTTTGCCCATATTAGACAATTCAAAATTTATGCTACCAACCTGTTTGTAGGCGACTTTTCAAAACATCAGCTGGCATTCCAATCGCCCAGTTAGCAATACCGGCCATACCACCGGCGAAAATTGTCACTAAAATTCCAACCTTTCCACCTGGTCCAGCTCTTTCAGCAGCCTTATCCTTGATGTATTCGTAAGTTAAAAAGTACATACCACTGGCAGGGACATCTGTCATGAGAAATGTGCGAGTTGATTTTTAAAACATCTTAAAATAACACTAAAAATTCAATATTATAATTTAAAAAGTCTATCTGTATTAAACACAAACGTCATTGTTTTTAGAAAAACAAGTTTTAAACATAAGGTTCAACAATTTAATTGAACTCTTATTGACGTTAATCGTTTTCGTCGTGTGCGATATAATCTTTGACATTTTAATTAAAAATTTACGCAAATACGATGTAATTTTGTATACGATAATTTTTAATAATTAAGTATTTTAGTATGACTGTAGTATATATTCTAGTATTTTAAGATCGCTAAATAAGTTATTATTGAAATATAATTTGCATATAAAATTGTTTAATTAAGTTACTATGCAATTACAACACAAGAAGCTTTAATTGAATTTGTATATTATTTACAAAAATTATTATAGATTCTATTCAAATAATTAAAATCAATCATATCTAAATCATATATAATAAAAATTTATTATTATCGTCCATCAATTGATAAGTGGTTATCACATTTGCTACAAAGAAGATCGAGCAATAGATTTATAGGAATTAACATATTTCAAATACAGTTCTTTATGATTTGGTTCTTGGAAGCAACCAATTTCACATATAAATATTTCAAATTTATCGCTTTTAATTGATTAGAGAAAATTGAGTTAAAAAGTTGCCATTGCATGCATTTGTTCTACAAAATTGAAGTACAGGATTAAAAGATAAAATAAAAAATGAAAAAAACCGTGTTATAAAAAGCTTTTATTAAAAAGATGTACTAAAAAGGAAGAAATAATTTTTTCGACATTGTGTATCAAAAATTAATTGATTTTTTATGGTTTTATCTCGCTATTATTTCTGATACCTAACGCAAAAACTTATTTTTTACTTTTTAGAACATTTTTTAAATAAAAGTTTTTTTTTTTAAATTATTTTATTATATCGGAATTTCGATAAACGAATTTATGATGAATTTTCCAATCACTTTAATTTAAGACCCCAGAAGATGGATACTTGGCATAATTGGCAGTTCCAATACAATTTCTTGCAAACTAGTGTCACAACGAGATGGCTTCGGGCTGAGTAAAATATTCTCATTTAGGTTTTAGTTAAATTTTATTTAAGTTTTAGTGAAATGTAATTTAAGTGTTCTAAAATACGTCCGGTCGGTTACAACGGCTGCGGTTCACTCCCTTCAATCTACCGATCGACTCCCCTCTTCTCGTTCTCCCTTCGTTAGGCCTCGCTGCCATCCTTGCCAGCGTGACACTAGCTTGTGTAATGCGTAGGGATGCAACATCGTTCATAATGGGCTTTCTCCATTGCCAGGATATTTTAGTTGCGATAAAAATGTGTTACAAATAGAAAGAGACAGATAGCTGTAATTGTCAGTGGGAAAGACAGAATACGGGCACGAGTCTTTATAGAAAGTTTTATAGGATAAAATCATAGGAATTTAAACCGTATTCCATGTCCAAAACATTCAATTTGCATCTCCGAATCACATATCTGTACGTCCTCTAATATCTCAAATTTCCTACCTGTAAATATGGTTATTATTATTATTATAGTCTGTATACCAAAACATGTAATAAATATAAATACTTTCGTTGTTATTCAATGTATTGTAAGTTTTGAAACTGCATATCTCAAAATCAGACAGATTTTGACTACTTTTGTAGTTTATTTTATAGGAAGCGTACGTCAGTTCAACTACATCTACCAAAGCGACACCTGGTGACGAACGCTTCCTATAAAATAAACTACAAAAGCGACATCTGGCGACGTACGCTTTTTTTGTTCCCTCTCTTTCCTACCAAGCCTTTGTTATATAAGTTTGTCCCTACATTTTATCGCAACTAAAATATCCTGGCAATGGGGAGAGCCCTTAAAACCTCGATATATCGAAAATCGATGTTTTTTTTAAGGCGACATCGATGTCAAAAAACATCGTCCTGAAAACATCGATACCTCGATGTTTTTCCGATGTTTTGAAAAAGTTAAATTTAATAAATAATTTAGCCACCTGGCGAATAATTCACCTGGTGAATTAACACGGTTTTAATTCTTCTTATACGTTGAACCACCAAAAACCTGTTAGTTTCCGAGGTTTTCGCAAAAAACTAATTTTTTTGAAATACCGGCATATCTTCATAACGGAGTTCTAGTAAAAGACATAAATGTAGCAAATTTTATTGTCTCCAAGTTTTGTAATACATAGAGACTACTGGAAAATGGTTAGTTTCGGAATAAATCGCAAAAAATGAAATCGTAGTTTTTAAAAAACCGCCGAATTGGTTACTTCCGGTTAACGGATTTCCACATCAGGGCCAAACTTCTCTGTAAAATTTCATGGCTAGCTCTGGTATTTTTTGCGAAATCTTGTAGAAAGATGAAACCGAAAATTGATACCAAAGAAAATTTAAACATATCTTTAAGTAGAGTGGCTATATTAACTCTCCGTCTACCATTGGGGTCAATTTGACCCCACAGCGATAAAATTTTTCTCTAATTCTAGTCGTAATAGTTTTTGGACTTTGTAACTTCTTGACATTGTTTCTTTAAAAATTCTTCATTGTATTTTGCTGGAATCTATTGACATTATTGAAGTTTTTTCTAAGCGTACTCAGACATTTTCAATAACAACTAAAGGAAAATGGCTTATTACCGATTGGGGTCTAATTGACCCCAAAGGTAGTCCTAGCAGGTTTTTTTCGGTAGACGGAGGGTTAAATCAGCTAAACATAGTTTCTCTACTAATTTTATGAAGAGTAATGTTCTAACATCGTGGATAGCAACATCGATACCTCGATATATCGACCTGTTCAACATCGAGGTTAAAACTCGATATTTATCAACGATACCTCGATGTTTTGCAAACATCGAGGTATCGTTGGCATCCCTAGTAATGCGGGGAGAAAGTGCAAAAACTGTTGAACTTATTTGCCTGAAATTTTGCATATATTGTTGGAAATCAGTTCTAACGACAACACTCTCGACTACAGTTTTCCCAACCGGTGGGTAGCCAAACATTTTTAAGGGGATCGTGATATGCAATTTATAAAATCAATTTTTTTATGAAATCGAAAAAATAACGGATCTACTATAAAAACTACTGCAGCAACGCTTTTTAAGGAATTAATCTGAATTTCTATCAATTTTTTTTATGAAATCAAAGAAATAACTGATCTACTATAAAAACTACTGCAGCGACGCTTTTTAAGGAATTAATCTGAATTTCAATGATTTTTCAACAAATTTACGTTTTTATTGAATTTGAAGAATAAAAGATGTCACCTGCGGCGCATACCTGCAAATAATGTTTATCCTTATAGCCATTTATAACAAATGGGTCGTTATAGAGCAATGATTGGGAGCTTCTGCTCTAGGCATAAGCAGGGCATGACCAAAAATATTATTTACACTCAAAAAAGTACAAATTTATTGCGTGGTAACAATAAATATACTTTTTTTCCTTTTTTGTTGACCACAGAAAATTTTTACTATAAAAAATTGGGCTTATAGCATATTTTGTTAATGCTTCCATTCAAAAAAAATTTCCCATTGTTTCATTGAAAAACTGATTTCATTATATTATTCAATTGTGAAATCTAGGTACTTGAATAAAAATGGTTTCGATAGAAGCAAAATATTCCAAATGACCTATAAGTCTAAATTTTTCATAATAAATAATATTATTATCCCATTTTCAATCATTTCTGTTCCTTAATGTCCTTTTTTGACTAAGTACTCTCTATGCTGTCTACCCTGACATTTCTCCACTGGCTCCAAGCTACCTGATTTATATATTTCTAACTTTTAGCCGGGTATCCGAATTCTATTTAATATTTATTCTATGGAGTATTTCGAAAAAGCCAATAAATCTTTCTTCTAATCTAGTTTTACCTCATGTTACTCTTATCAATTCCATTCTAACCGCTATGCGAAATCTCACTGCGGAGTTTGGCGCCAAAAATGTTTTTTATCAGCATTAATTTCAGATCGTGAGAAAATATTCTTTGAGCATTTTGGTTAATACATCAGGAAAAATGTCCATTTTTCGCACAAAATTTGTTAGAAACTAATGATAAAACATTCAATTTAGACATAGATTAAATGCAACAAAATATTCAAGTAAATAATGAATTTGCATACGTAACTGACTCAAGAAAAAATATATGATAAAATGCAAATTACAAATTACTTATCTAAAATTCTTTCTAAATTCCGAAAGAAAAATAAAGCGAAAAGAAAAAAAATCACGTTTACTTTAGCTTTGTGTAGAATTAACCCCAAAAAAAACGAAAGAGCAAAAAACTGCTTTACGTTTCAAGATGTCTGGCACATATAATGAGCATAAAAACTTTGGATAACATTTAAACTACATAATTTAAAACGTAGCGTAAATTAAGTCAAAACAACAAAAACAAGATTATGAATTTGTAAAATATTTTCTTTTTTTCTTTCATTTTTTCTAGTTTTTCTCACTCATTCTTTCTCTCTAGTGGAAAAAATACATAAAATATATAAAAACTATAACAATGTGAAAAAACATTCACTCGTGTTAATCTAAAGAAGGCATATAAAATAATATTTACGAGAAACCAAAGTATAATCAGTACAAATGGTTGTGATAAGTACATCCTTTGAAGCAATCTACATTTCCTTCTTCCAGCTATTGCCTTCACAGAACATTCGCAGAAATGGAACAGTTTGGACGTTCGCATTTAAAAGCATTTCAACGATTTTTATAAATATTTTTTATACGTGATTTTTTTTTAAATATCATATTAGTTATAAAGAGAAATTCGCTACTATTGCAATTTTAAAAATGAATTTATCATTTTTGTGGATTATCTGCACAATTTTACTTAGTTTGATTGTAATGGAATTCTGGTTGTGATTTCACCACATAATAAACTAAGTGAACCATTATTTTTTCCCACAGGATAACATAACGAGTGATAATAGTTGGGAACATGGACACATCATTTGTCCAAAACAGTGTGTCTGCCAATATTCACACCTGATGGATTTATCGGTATCACGATGGATGATTCGAACACAGCAAACTTCCCCAGTAAAAGAGAGTCGCAGATTTGAGGAGGATTCAAATTCTAATTCGAATAATGAGGTTTTTTCATTAATCAAATTGTAGTGCTTTGTGTAAATTAATATTAATGTGAAAAAATTGATTGAAGGTGGTGTATGAAAATACAAATTCATATGATGTTAATCCACTCGTGAAGTCAGCCATGTGTATGATTCAAGTGAAGAGCGAAATTAAGGATTTATTGAATTCGTTGCCCACGGATGTGCAAGCTTTAGTCATGCTTTACAATGATGATCGACAGAATCTTACAGGTAACTTGTTTAACACACTTTAAATTAAGTAGCCTACTAGCATTATTTGTGTATGGCACGTATTTGCTAAAAAAAAGTCCCTTATTTAGTGGCAGGTACGTGCCAAAAATCCTACTAAGATCATCTAAAACAGGAATAATATCAACATAACCATCCTATATCGCAATTCTTCTACCCATGACTAATCTACAATGCAGCTCAAGAATTGGGGAAATTTCCTTACAAATGAAATCGCCTGGTAAAAGTATTGTGTTGTAGAAAAATGAAGTTTTAGTGAAATCCATCCTTGCAATCCAAAACCCAGTGGCGAAGTGTCGGCAGACATATTATAAAGAGCGCCTGATCAAATTGCAATATAATAAAAAATTCAGTTTATAAACTTAATCCGTTCCTTGAGGGCGTTCACAAACCGAGGCGTCCATGAACCGAAACGCCTGCACAAAAACTACAAACCGAGGCATTTTTCGGGCTCAAAAGTAATTCAAAAATCCAAAACGTTAACAATCTAAAAATTGCAAAGTGTGCGATTTCGATATTAAATTCTACACAAAAAGCGTAACGAGGGCAAGAGGGGATTCGAAAATGAAAAAATTAGCAAGACGTATATTTTATAGACAGTCTTAATAAATTATTGGGGATTTTAATTTTTAGGGCAACCGCCCTTCTGCGGGGCAGAAGGAGTGGGCGCGCGGTAAAGAACGGTTTAGGAAATTGCCTCGAAAACTGAAGTGCGGCTTTTACATTGATTTTTGGGAAGCTAGAAAGGTCTGTTCTTCAAGTTTTATTCATATAAACTCCCATCACAAAGTTTTTCAGACGGGCTGGTCAATTAATGGTTAAAAAATAAGACCTGGATATAGAAATTGTCAATTCATGCATCATAAAATTCGAAACTCAAGAATCAGTTAAAACCTAAATAATTTAAAATACCGAAATTTTCATAAATGTCTTGAAAACTCTTTAATTTTTTCATATTTCAAATTTCGTTTTTCTACACAGTTGCTACAAGTAACATTCGAGTCCTAACAGAGCTCATCATTTTGGAGATTCGGGCGTCACGGGATCGAAGTTTAAAACTTAACGTGGACGAACCGCTTGCCTTTCTACAATATGCCAACTTTGAATCCATCGAGCTGTACCATGGAGCCGAAGGAGTTTTAAGGCCCAAAAATCCCATCCATCCGAGTGAAGTTTTCGACTATGTACCAAGCAGTGAGAATTTAATTTATAATGTCTCATTGGAAACGAACGAGGACACGGAAGTAGAAATTCTACCATATGATGTTTATTTGCAAGAGATCAGAAAAACTCGTATGCCATCGTTTTATGGATGGAGTCATTTACTAGTGCTTCAAATACACAATTGTAAGCTTGATGAAGTTTACTGGGAGATGTTTGATGGCCTGAGTAGCTTGCAACATTTATCATTGGAACATAATGAAATAAAAATAGTTCCGTCGTTTGCTTTTTACGGTGCACTACATATAAAGAGCTTATCGTTGGCACACAATCATATATTAGATTTTAATTATCGTTCGCTAGCCGGTCTTCTGGATTTAGAATTTCTAGACTTGAGCGACAACACCATGTCGAAATTATCAGAATTAACATTTCCGCCGTTTCCCAAGCTACAATATGTTGATTTTCGCTATAACCCAATTCGTTATATATTTCCTGCCACATTCGGGGTAATGAACAGCACGAGGACAATGTTATTTGGCTCATCAGACATCGCATTGGAATTAACAACAAATGAACCATTCGAATATCTTAATCAATTGATTTATCTATCATTAAACAATGTATCGGTACGCATTCTCAATCAGTACATGTTTAAAGGTCTCAGCAGTTTGGAAGTGTTGAGTATCAAAGGTGATATATTTTCACTTGAATTCGATGCGTTCAGTGAAATGCCGAAATTACGAGAGTTGGACGTTAGTGAATGTGGTGTTACTGAAATCTCAATGGACACGTTTATCGGATGCAAATATCTAGAAGTGTTGAATTTATCAAAAAATAATCTCTCATACATTCCACCTGGATTACTAGATAATCAACCGCGTTTAACGGAAATCTATTTAAACGACAATCGTTTGAAATTTCTACCAATAAACTTCTTCGATAGTGCATCAATAAAATTGGTTCGCTTGACCAACAATCCATGGAAGTGTTCTTGTGATATGGTTCTGTGGAAGCCCAAGATAACTAATAAAATTCGTGGTCCGAAACAAGAAAGATGCGTCCGAGATTTTCATTCGGGCAAAGTGATATCGTGTAAAGAACTGGACAATTATAAATTCGATAAAAAACTGGCACCACGCTGTAATAATGTTAAGAACCATACGGTCTACTATGCGCTGCGAAAAGATCTCCATTGCAATTTCAATAAAGAAAGAGAAAAACATGTCCGGAGGCAGGAAGCCACTGCCAACCAGAATCGAATACGGACCACATCGAGGCCAACGGAGAAACGAAAACCTAAACGAAGGGGCGAATCTCAAAATGAACGACGGCACGGCCATCAACCGAGAAAAACTAGGAAACAGTTAAAAGAACGTAATACATTGATGCATCAAACCAGTGAAAATAGTTTTAGTAGTAATAATAATGATTTACCTAATTATCAACAAAGTTATCGGATAGAAAATATCAACAATGAAATCGCTTTTTAACTTGAATTTTTTTAAACAAAAAACTAACGCGTCTATGTGTCTCTATATTGGTTTTTGTGTACAGTTTTTTTTGCAAACGAAACGAAATTTGACTGAGTTTTGAATAGAAAAATATTAAATATAATACGGTAAAATAATTGCAATTACTAAATAATATTGTTCACTACAGTATGCAGATAAACTTTGATCTTTTTTGTGATCTTTATTAAAAATTAGTTGTTATCGGTTATTATTAGAAATGTATAATACAATTTACTATTAAAAGTTTAATCCTATTGTGTTTGATGTTTACCTAACAAGCTTCAAGTATCCATAGTATGTTTTTCAAGATACAGCAAAAATTATAAATACTTTATATTTGTCGCTAGCAGATTTTCTATTTTAATTTTGACAAATTCGTAGTTTTTTTTAATACATTATTTAGCAAAACTTTAAATGCATAAAAATAGAAAAAAAAAATAAAAAAGTGTACGAGTTGGTGTTGAAAAAACATTAGAAAAACTATAATTCCCAGGGGTCAAATACTTTATACCGACCGAATTTTTCTAGAAAAATTTCCATTTGTATGAGGGATAGGGTAAAGACTAATCCGATTGGATTTTGAAGTATCGAAGAGTTATGTAAAATCATATTCTAAACATATTTTGCCTTTATAAATTTTTCGATACGACACACCGTCTTTCAGAAAATTACAAAAGCAAAACGATTTCATTTGTATGGGGGAGCGACAAAGGGATTTTACCTGTTCAAGAAATTAACTCATTTTTTTACGAGATTTTTTTTTTAAATAATTCAGATTTCTAGCTCAATTTGTTCGAAAAGTCAAAATATTTGGTCATCACAAACACCTTGATGGAGTCAATTTTTTTTCTCCAAAGATTGGTTCGATGCATTACAAACGGTATACTATATCTAATATTACTACTATATGATTCTCATATAGAGCAAAAACACTTACTTTGGGGCATTCTTACTTACCTCTTAACAAAGTCGCACAGGTTCCCTTGTAAATACTTCTTAATCCTCCTTCTCTATAAAGTTTCTTCGCGCAATCAACCATTCCGTCATACTTCTTTGGCGTATTAGCGCCTTGTTGGATTTGCAGTAAACATTTAATACGTTCGCCTGGAGCCATTATGCTAGTAGTAAAAATTCCCGAGAACGCACCAGCACAGAATAACTGCTGATAGGTTAATTTTTCATTGCTGGTTGTCTGCTGTAATCGTTTTCCAAGACCAAAACCAAAGAAACTAATGGCAAATATTGGTGCTACACCAGTTAACGGCGCCGACATGCCTTTATATAAACCGCGAAAACCTTCATTACGAACTGTTTTTGCAGCACAATCAAAAGTTCCCTTGTAAAGGGGTTCAACTCCTGCAGGCACTATTGGCATAGTTTGTAATCGAACCTGTAATTGAGGTTTAATAATATCAAAATTATATTGTTTCAATTCTAGGTTTGTACATTTATTTTTTCCTTAAAATCATTAACCCTGTACATATCTGGGAATTGGCAAAATTCTTTTACAAAATGACGTTTCATTAACACTAGATTGCCCAAGCAAGTCATTTTGACCGCTTTTTAATTTCAATCAGAAAAACAATTATGTATATAATGACACAATTTGTTAGAATTTTGTGACTTTTTGTACAACATATAAATGCATTTATTAATAATTGTAGTTACCTCCCCCCTCCTTCATTTCCGGTATATATGTGTTATACCTAGGTTGCCAAAAGCAATCATTTTGACTGCTTGACTTCCTTGGGCAATCTAGTGTAAAAGAAAAAATTTTTTCTTTTCAAAATTTTGCAATTTTTTAAGTCTGATAACTTATTTAATTTTTTTACAATGTCACTTAATTCTTACTAAATAGCAACAGTCACCAAAAAAGCTTCTGACGCAAAACAAATTTAACAAAATCGGTAAAATGTAGGATTACTTCACCTCGCGAAACTGTCGCAAACTGGGTCAAAAACTTAATTTGCGACGATTTTGCGAGGTGAAGTGAATATCCCTTATATTTTGTACGGTAACCATATGAGCCTTAATATTTCAAAAGCTACAAAAAAAAAAACATTGAAGATAAAATTTAAACATTAACTTCCAAGCAAAGTAACTGTCCATTAATTACGTCACGCGGATTTTGGACTTTTTGTGCCTTCCCTTCCTCCCGAAACTCCTTTTTGATGATTCTTTGTATCACGTTTAATACCGCTGTCTAACTACCGCGGATCCTTCCTTTCTCCTAAAAGTGTGACGTATTTAACCCATTCGGTATTTTGATGCCATATGGAAACGCAGTTAAAAGTTGCTAAAAAATTTGAATTGACTTATATTTATTTATTTTCAAACACTCTATTTTCATTCAGTGCACATTTAAGTGCATTTGTGACCCAATTTTGATTAGTTGAGTAAAAATCTGGACTACAGTGAACGTATTTGTGGAAAATTAAAAATTTTTAATTTTTTTTTTAAATGAATACTGATAGCTTAAGCCCGGGCGCCCGAATTTGTAAAAATAATATTCCTTACGATAAATTGTTCTTACGATAAATTGTTCTTACGATAAATTGTTTTACGATAAATTGTTCACGATAAATTGTTTTACGATAAATTGTTCACGATAAATTGTTTTACGATAAATTGTTCACGATAAATTGTCCGCGAATCAATTTAAGAGATATACAATAAATCAAAATTAGTAACGGATCTTGTTGCATCTTCAAAATAATCCCTCGCACCAAATCTACATTCACAATTGCAATCAACAGGTATCCAACAAAACTACACAGATTGTCAAACTGTTCGCCTCCTTACCCCCTAAAGGCATTTAAGTTGTCATTTCTTCCCTTCTTTTCAGTGCCCATTCACGTAATTTAATTCAATAATTCGCATTGTTTTCGGTTTTGGACTTTGAACACACTTAATATTGAATCAAAAATACCTATTCGGTTAAATACCTTAATTGTATCCAGTGGGTGTCCGGCTAACACTAAAATAAAGGTAAAATAAGATCCAATAAATATAAGATAAATAATCAAATACCAGTGCAAATTCCACCGAAGCCGCCTGATAGAAAATATTTTATTGGACTTGTGTGTTCCGACATTTTGGTAATTAAATAATATTTCTCCTTTTAAAACTGTTTCTGACTAGTTGTGCCTACAATATAAATTAACTCAACTAAATAAACACGTAGTATAGAATATTAAAAATTTATTTATTGCTTGAACTTTGTACTTTCTAAACTGGTTCCACAATATCGGTCAGCAATTGTACGAATTTTCCCAAATTGTTCGGATAAAATGCCAAAAATTACATAACACTACTATATTGCATTAAAATCGTATTTTATTGCCCACCAGCGACAGTTCTAAAATTAAAGAAAATCACTTCAATGAATCAAAACAATCGAAAAGGTTATGTTGACCGTCGACAGCGGGTGAAAGTGAAGGGCACAATGGTAAAATATTTTCAAAGATTGCTACGTCAAAACTTGTCCCCAACTAGTAGAATTCCGTATTACAGTTAAAAGAGATCCCCTCAAACGGTGGATTCAATCAAAATATCTCGACTTGTTTACAAAAATATCTTTAATTGATCGACATTCCAACACAAAAAATTAAGTTTTCAAAGTAGTGAAGTAATTTCATGGTTGTGGGGTCTTCCGGATGTAGCATTTACCGGATGGCACTGCCGTTTTAACGACTCCCTTGGGGAATAGACCAGCGACGTCTTTCTCTTGAATAGTGGGCAAAACCATGCAGTCTCCCCCTTGCTACAAACACAAAATTGAATTAAATTCAATCAAAGCAGATATTTTATTTATCAAATCTCGCACCTTCCAATCAGCTGGCGTTGCTACTTTATTCTTATCCGTTAATTGCATCGAATCAACAACTCGAAGAATCTCGCTGCAATTAAAATAATTTTCTTGGAAAGGTCTTTAAAAATGTTGATTTCCGCTTACTCAAAACTCCTGCCAGTCGTTGCTGGATACAAAATCGATAAGCGTAACTTTTTGTTGTGGTCAATGATGAACACAGCCCGACAAGTCAAAGGAATCCCATCTTTATCCTTTTCATCTTTGTCCAGCATGCAGAGTCTAACAGCCAACTCTCTTTTATCATCGGCAATTATTGGATAGGAAAAGTCGGACAAATCTGAAATTCAGAACCACAAATAATGTAAATACTATCTAGTAACAGAAAAATTCTTCCTACTTCCATAACTCTTGATATCTTCAATCCATCCGCGATGAGACTCCACTGAATCGCAAGATAGGGCAATTACTTTACAATTTCGTTTCTCAAACTCTGGGATAAGTTGTTGGACACGAGCCAATTCTGTTGTACAGACAGGCGTAAAATCAGATGGATGGGAGAAAAGTATACCCCAACTAGCAACATAGTATTTTAATCGAAAATTTTCAGGAAAATAAATATCTAATGCTTACGAATTTCCTAACCATTCGTGGAAATCAATTGGTCCCAAAGTTGTTTCTGCTTTAAAGTTAATAAACTGGTCGCCGAGATTAAGTTTCACTGCCTCCGACATTTTCCAGTTATTTTTATCAATAAGAGTATTTATTTTATTTTTTACAACGCTGCGAAAACCCACTTTGTTATTCACTTTGAAAGTTTCGAATTTTTAGGTTAGAAGTATTCACAACAGTGCCGGTCGTATAACTGTTATACAATCATTTAGTGTTTCTCAAAGTTACAATGGGGATTTCTCCAAGAATATAATTCCAATAAAATAATTAATTGAACCATAAGAAAAAAACATATCGGATGTGAACAGCACGTGACTTTCTTATACAAAACTACGTCTCTACGCGATTTTCTGGAAACCTCATTCCCAACCGGAAAATTTACAAAAAATATATCAAAAAATGTATTAAATTTAGGATTTTGCGTTAACGGTAAAAATATCAATTTACAGTAAAAGGGAAAAATGTAGATAATTTTATTGTCTTTAATTTTTCCTTTATTTTTTTTTCGAAAAACTAGCAATTCGGAAAAATCCCATTTTTGACTTTCTAATGAAAATTTATCATTAAAAAAATAGCGTATAACGGTAAAAGCTAAAATTATTGAAAATATTATTCTTTTCAATTTTACTGAAACATGGAACTATCAAAAAACCGCTAATTTTCAAGATAATCGCAAGAAACAGTTCTTTAATCACGGCATATTTCGATAACTGTTTGAAATATCGAATTTAAGTAAAAGACAAAAATGTAGGAAATATTATTGTCTCCGACGTATATCAAAGTTGTGAAGAACTCATTTTTCGGCATTTTTAAATCCCAATTACGTTTTACTCCGTAACTATTAGTTTTGGAATAAAACGAAATTGGGATTTAAAAAAAAACCGACATTTTGATCACTTCCGGTTTTTTTCATTATTTAAAACATTTTTGATGCGTATGCGAAAACAAACTTAACAGCTTTTCAATTAATTTTAAGTATTTCAACCATTCCGTTTTAAAAATAAATAAAGTTTACTTTTGTTATCTTCTCGTCCAGAAAACCCATCACACTTTTGGTGGGAGGGGGTTACGGTAGTATGACGGCGGTACTAAACTCTGGGGGAGGGGGGAGGGAATACTAAAATTAGCGTGACGTATTTTATGGACATACCCCAACTGCCAATATTCAAACCTAAATGTTACATGTTGTAAAATCAACCAGAGCAATGCGATTAAAGTTTCATTTCTGATGTCCACTTTACCCATTCGCACAAAACAAGTTTTAGTTATCAAACGGAATTCAACTTCACAGCTCCAACCCACTTGGTATCAATAACAACAACTTAGTTTCAAGAGAAAGAAAAGTGAAAGGCAGTGGAGCAGGCAGAACACATTAAACTTGCCACAATCAGATGCCAACATGCCAGTTTAAAAGTAGTTTCCAGTCACAATTTGAAGGCTTCTACTTAACATTTAATTAAATATTTTATTTCGCTGGATTGATGATTTTGATGTTTTGCTTGTGTTAATTTTATTCTAACTTGGAGCATGCCAGAGTTTTTAAAGTATATCTAGAATTCTACATGTGTAATGCAAACAATATTATTATAACTTAATTATTTGGAATATTTCAGATCACAGTTGAGTACCTTGATCAACGTAGAACCGGAGATGTATTTCATTTCACGGAATATCGCTCAAAACTTTGTAAGTCATTTGTGAAAATTTTTATCATTTGCATTAGCGAATTTTACAAGTAGTAATTGTTGTACTTTGCCACATATCAGTTGTTATTACTTTATATTTTACGATGGTTGCTTTATTTGATTCCAAGTGTTCAAAGGTAAACACAGATATTTTCTTATCTTTTAGCCAATATATTTCCGTGAGAACGCGGTTTTTATCAATTTTAATTAATTCAAAGGTTTGATGATAAGACAGACAATTGAAAACAAATTTCATGCGTGACACTTGAAAATTTGACCAATATTTGAACAGTGAATTTTTTTTAATAGTTTTTTTTTAGCAAAACTGAAAATGGGTGTTAGAAAAATTGAACTGTTTAATTTAACAGATTCAAACGCATTGAGCCGATCGTCGGAAACAAAAACGAACTTCACCGGGATGTTTAGTATGACAAAAGATTTTCACTTCCGTCTTTCCGTCCATGAACACCATAACTTTCGAACGGTTTGAGTTAAAGATATGAAATTTTTTACAGTTGTGTTTCTCGAAAATAGCAAGGCTAAGTAAAATCAGCTCATTTGTTCCCCCTTCGCCATACTTAAATATTTTTTTGGGATTTTCCCGACAACGGGGAGTCATTTCTAAAAAAAAAAATGAAGGCAAAATGTGTTTAGAATATGGTTTTACATAACTCCTCTATACACCAAAATTCAATCGGACCACTCCTTCCCCCAAGCAACGATTTTACAAGATTTAAGCGACGATCTTAGAGAACACGTAATTTTTATACCCGTATGGTGAAACCAAAGGGAATATTAAATTTGCCTTACCGTTTGTAACGCCAAGATCCAGTCATCACACACAAAAATGAATTACACCAGTGTGTTTAGAATGATAAAAAAAATCGAATTTTGCATGTCCGTCCGTCCGTCCGTCCGTCTGTCTGTCCCTCTGTGGCGCGGATTGCGGGCATCTTATCAAAAAAGTGCAAGAACGAAAGGTATTTAAGATATGATTCTACATAAAACTCCCATACATAAAAATCCGATTGGAATAAATTTTAAAAATTTTTATTGGAAAGTTAGACTTCATACGAAGACTTGATACGAATATCATACGGGTTTTCAATAATTGCCAGATAGGCAATTATAGCTTTTGTTATGTTTTTTTGTCCAATTGCAATCGAATTGTTTAAATAATATTATTATTACAATGAATCCATTTTCAGATTCCTAAACTCAATAAAGCATCACCATTAGCAGCATTTAACTTCTCCACAAAAGCTATTAAAGACGGTGGAATTGTAGCTAATCAATGCGCGGGTAAAATCAAAAGTCCAGAAAATGTAAAAAAATCAACTGCTTCAGTAACAAATCCTCAAAATCTTCCCCATTTCCCCGTTCCGCCACTGCAAGAGACCATTGAGAAATTCATACGAACCACAGAAGTTCATCTTACCACTTCCGAGTTAAAGGAAACAAAAAACATCGTAAAAGATTTCGAGAATGGCGTCGGTCGCCAATTGCAATCGCTTTTGGAAAAGCAATCACAAAAAGAGGAGAATTGGCTTGCAAGCCGCTGGCTTAAGACTGCATATTTAACCTACCGTGATCCAGTTTGCGTTTTCTCAAGTCCCGGAATGACTTTTCCGCCGCAACCATTTAGCTCTGAGGAGGAGTTTCTCAAATACACCTCGGAAGTGATCTACGGTGCCCTAAAGTACAAAGATTTGATTGATAAAAAGCAAATACCAGTTGAGAAAATGGGAAAGAATGAGCTCGATATGTCGCAATATGACAAGGTTTTTGGAACTTGTCGCATTCCTGGAATTAAAGAAGACTCCTTGGAATATCATCCTGAATCCAAGCATATCGCTTTAGCATACAAAAATCATGTAACATTTGTACCCACTTCCAAAAGGTTCTAATTTTTAAATTGATTTATATTTTAGTTCTATAAAGTTCCAGTTTACTCACGGGATGGTTCTACGATCCTTCCGCCGAATGTTATTTACGATCAATTGATAAAAGCAGTTCATGATAATATTAGTAAAACAAAGGATGCCGTAGGAATTTTATCATCAGATAATCGTGACGCTTGGGGTCAGGCTTATCAGGAGCTTACTAAGGATACAAAAAACAAAAAATCTGTGGAGGCCATACAAAGGTCACTATTTGTTGTGTGCTTGGACCAGGAAGTACCTGTAAAGCATGGAGTAAATGAAATGGGGGTGGTCAGTGAGCAGTTAATTCATGGTGGCGGTGCTGGACAAAATGCTGGAAACAGATGGTTTGACAAAACTATTCAGGTATATTTACAGCATGATTTATGTTACATTAAAAATGAAAGAATATCTATTTTAGATGGTTGTTAATCGAAACGGTGTTAACGGTTTCTGTTACGAACATTCGCCTGCTGAAGGTCAACCAATTGCTATTATGACTGATTTTATTGTGAAGTCTTTGTAAGTTTACTCTAAGTCGTAGAACAAAAACTTTCCTCTCGATATTTTCATATGCTCACCTTTGGCTGTATCGATAAAATACGTCACGCAAATTTTAGCCGCTCCCTAAAAACGCGACAACTCCAAGGTTTTATTGGAATGTAAAAAATGCCTTTTTTTGCTAAAATGAATGTAAAAAGGCCTTTTTTTGCTAAAAATTAATGCATAATATTTCCACTTTCGATCCAAATAAAGAACTGTTTTTGTAAATGTTTTTCAAACTTACAGAAAAGACACGAAACAACAAATCTCAGACTCTGGTCTACAATATGAAGCTACATCTTCACTACCATTTAAGATTTCACCTAAGCTGAGTGAATATATTCGAAAATCCTCAGAAAACGTTGATAAATTAGCAACAGATCTTCATGTGGATGTTTTGCACTTTACAGAATATGGAAAAGAATTTATCAAGACACAAAAATTGAGTCCGGACAGTTACCTTCAAATGGCAATGCAATATGCTTTCTATAAGTAAGGTTTAGATCTATGTACTACCCAGTGCGTTACTGCATTTCGATATTTTTAAAGACAACCAAATAAATTTAGACGTTTTTTTCATCTACAAAAGGTTCATATTTGCAAAACCTTTTTTTTTGTTCTGATTTTGTTTGTTTAGTTGTGTAAATAAGAACCTTTTGTAGAATGAAAAACATTCAAATTTGTTTTGCTACCTTTAAAAATCGCGCGATGCGGCAACGCAATGCATTTGATATGCCATAGATCGTAATTTGGTTCATGTTATGTTACTTAATCATAAATCCAATTACCAGATTGCATCACGTTCCGGCTGCACACTACGAATCCGCGCATTTAAGGATGTACATAAATGGGAGAACCGAAACGATTCGATCCTGCTCGAATGAATCGATTGCCTGGGCAAAATCCATGGTCGAGAATCGTTCAGACGAAGAACGAGTGAAATTGCTGCGAGCAGCTGTGAATGGCCACAGGGATTACACACTGATGGCATTGCAAGGAAAAGGCGTTGATCGTCATCTACTAGGTTTAAAACTGATGGCATTGGAAAATAATATTCCAGTTCCAGAGCTTTATAAAACACCAGGCTTCATTAAAAGTGCACACTTTAAACTATCTACTAGTCAAGTAGCCTCCAAATATATTTCGTTTATGTGTTATGGACCGTTGGTAGCAAATGGTTACGGTTGTTGCTACAATCCACGGGCCAATGATATGATTTTTGCTATTTCATCGTGGAGAAGTAATAACGAAACTGATACCAATAAATTTATTAGGTCGATGCAAGAAGCACTTCAATCAATGAACGAATTATTGTGCCGTGCTGGTGAAAAACCGAAAAGTAAATTGTAAACTATTATTTTTTTTTTACAACATACTTGAAAGTGCCTTCTCTATTATTATAACTATTTTTTCTATGTACTCAATAAAGTTTTATTTACAGAAACGATGATTTTGCATTTATTTTATAGTTTTAAGTTTGGAGTTGTTTCATACATTGCAGCAGGAAAATTGGAAATTAACTCGTATTTACCAATACAGATCTGGCCACAAGGCATGCTTCCTTATCTTCTCCAAAAGAAATTTTTGCATTCAAAGATCGGTTGAGGAAGGTCAGAATGAAACATTTTTTTAAATATAACGACAAACTTTATTGACACTTATTTTTAAAAAGACCTTTTTTTGGCTCGAAATAATATACGTTTATAAATAAAATATTAACACAGTGGTTCAGAGATTTCTAAAGAAAATCCAGTGTACAATTTCAGGGACGAAACATCTAATCTTTCTTGCAATGATAGCAACTGCAGCTCTTTGCAGACTTAAAGGTGAGTTTTCGAATTCCATCCAAGCACAAGACCTCCTTCTCAACCTTAATTTAAAACCAAATATTATGACATTTTATATTATTTACTATAGTTTTTTTTTGTGCTTACATCCTCTGATTCCATAATATTACAGCACTGACCAATGGATGTGAGTGGTTTTGTAGGTCTCATGCCAGAATTTCCAAATGGAATTGATGGTACAGCATAAGACTCACAAAAACCACGGCATGCATTGGTAGTTATGTGAAATTCTACGCAATCCGGGATACTAATTTTACGCCTATTGCCGACTTTATGGCAACCTGGTCTTTGCCAAGCTTCTGCCCGCAATAACACAATAAAAGTACTCAAAATAACAATTAAACGCAGCCAAATCATTTTAAGTGAAAAATGTTTTATTCCCAAAGAAAACCTGTAAGAGGAATAAAATTCTGCTCGCAACTAAACGAAATTGATGAAAATCTTGCTTTTATTTGTCTTCAGTTAATGGCAATTTTAAATGTTGACTTGCGCAATTCCAAATTATAAACAACTCGACCAAAAGAAATGAAAATAATAATTCGTACTACTTACTCATGAGGATTTTCATATTTTACAAAATATTTTCGGCAGACCTTATCAATTTTCTTTATATATTTTTTATAAATAAATTCTCAGAATTCCACTAAAATTAACAAGAAAAATCCAGACATATTAATCAATCACCAAATCATATCGAAAATTCCCGCTCTTATTTAACTAATTACCATTTATATATGTAATAAACAAAATAATAAAATTAAAATTACTTATCTATTCAAAAGTTCGTCATTGTTATCAGTCATATTCAAAAGTTCGTCATTGTTATCACTCTGAATGAACATATAAAATTTTCCTATAAACATTGGAAATTTATCATGATTGAATAAACTATTTAAGATCACAACATATGTTAACATCAAAACATCACTGGTACTGGTTCTATAGCAGAAGATCATAAAAATTGACTCTAGTAAGAAATCAAAATAATTTGATACAATAAAACTAGACACAATATAATACATGTATGCCTACGTATTTAGTGCGGAATATTTCAAGATTGTGTAATAGGTTGTCCATAAAATACGTTACGCTAATCTTCACTTTTAGGATCTCTCTCTCTCTCTTCCCTCGTCACGCCTTTTCGCGTTTTTTATATGAAATTTAATGCAGTCCTCTCACTAAAGCTGACCTCTCTTCTCTCTAATCCCCAGTGAATATTTCCAATTAAACATTTTCGGAACTGTATGAATAGGAAAATTTCCGTGATGAGTTTCCCACGGACAGCAATGAAATAATTCATGTTATGAAATATTTGTTTGCTAATTTCATATCCACTATGGAGATACGTCATAATATTTTAAAGCTTCCGTAGGAAAATTTTACAATATTAAGACGTCACTTCCGTTTTCGTAGTTTCCGTAGAATTTCACACGGAAATTCCTAGTGGAATTTTTCTTACAGCAAGAACAAAAACTTCATGCAGAAATTCGTGGTGAATTTCATACATAAATGTCCTACAGAAAAAAAATTTTAGGCAAAGAATATGCTTCTAAGTGTGCTCATTTTTCGAGCATAGTTTTTCTATCATTATAAATCACACATCCGACAGTTTCTTCTAGTTAAGTATGTAACACTTGACGACACATGGATAATTATGTATGTTGGTTGATCAGGATTTGATGACTGCTGGCTGAATAAGATATTCGATCCCTTCAGTTAAGCAAAGACCAAAAGCAAACTTCAAATTAAATAAAGGTCCACATCATATCAATTATTCAACTTTTTATTTACGATGTGATTGATTTTGTGTGAAAAGTTTCATATCTGTTTTCAGTATGAAATTTATAGCATGTTCAAGAATTTCATAAAGAAATCCCGGTTATAAAACATCATTTTTTCCTTATGATTTTCCGCAGATTTGTCCATTTTAAAGGATGATGTTTTTTTTGGACAGCCCCGGGATATTCTTTAGTAAAATTAAATTAAATTTGTTATCGAGCTGATATTATTTCACAAGCCTTTAATCGTCCTATGATCGGGTAAAAACTTTTTTTTTAATTTTTTAGCACAATTTTTTTTAGAAATATTACGTGAAAATTCCCCTTAGAGTTACTCTATCCAACTGAGACAACTACATACCGCGACGGTTGAATATTTCAACACTTAACAGAGTGAGTAAGAAAAAAGTGTGACCCTTTCACGCAAATGCATTGATAAACATCAAAATTATCCCCTTACCAATTTATAATAATAAAGAATTATTGTTTTTGGATAGGAGTACGGAAAAAATACTTTTTAATAAGTCAAATAAGCTTTGAAAATTATGTAGTCTGCTTAGTAAAAATAGTCATAAACTCATGTGCCAAACTCCGAAGGGGAATGTTTTTCTTGAGTTTTAAGCCCTCGGATTTGCGCCTAGTTTTTTTTATGATAAGAATTTAGAATAAGACTTATTTTACATTTGAAGTAGTAAAATAAAATTTTAATCATATCTTCCAAAATTACGTAGTTTAAAGTGTTTTCCTACAGAAAAAAATTGAGCGAAAAATCTTTTGACAATAAAAATGGATGAAGAGGAACAGGAACACGATCCAAAAACATGTATGAGCCTCCAGGCGATGCTTACCCTACATGAACTGCAAGCTAACAATATGCTATGTGATGCAACAATTCGGCTGGATCAAGGAGAAGCCTTTAACGTTCATCGTGCAATTATGTGCTCTTGCAGCAATTATTTCCGGTGAGTATCAAATTTTTATAATAAAAAACAGGATGTTTCCCGGTCTTTCGAAATCCTTTCAAAATCAATGTTGGGGTTTCGATCCACTGGGAAATCTTGGCAATTTTTTTTGTTTGTCGAGCAACAGGCACTTGCCAAAAATCGGTTCATGAACTATATAGGTATTATAAATTTGATTTCTTGGATTGTAGAGCTCTATTTACAACATCATTGACTGGAGTGAAGGACGATGTTACCATCCCTGGCATTAGAGCTGAAACAATGGACAAAATAATCAATTACGCCTACCTACGAAAATGTGATTTGGATGAAGTCAACGTTTTCGAAATATTAACAATTGCCGACTACGTTGGTGTTTTGGGACTGGTTCGACTTTGTATTAAATTTTTAATTAAAATGCTTCGTCCTGAAACATGTGTGAGAATCATGCTCTTTGCTAGGTAAACATCTAAAAGTCATTTCTAAATTTTCGGCTTAACTAGAATGGTTTAATAAAAGGGCTGTTGATAAAAATCATTGTAAAACATATTAGAAGAAATGGCTAAAGATTTTTACTTGCTCATTGATGGAAATCATTTCTAAGAAAACAATTTTTTCTGTAGTTTTTTTTAAGTTAGGCAATCGTCGTGATTATACGTTGTATTTTTAGCAAATTAACAACTTCACATTATATCAGGGCACCAATCATGTATTCCGACGCGTTTCTGTCTTTCGACTTCGACGCAGCTTTTAACTCTTGACTACGCCATATCTGCAGCTTGAAATTTCGCAGAATCGTCACTATGAATCGAAACGTGATTCTGACTGTCACTCCAGGAAATTTGAAACTGCAGATATGGCGAAGTCAAGAGTTAAAAGCTGCGTCGAAGTCGAAAGACAGAGACGCGTCGGAATACATGATTACTGCCCAGATCTAAAAGGAACAATCATATTTTTTACGTGTACCAAAAGATTATGAAAATTACAAAACAAATATTAGAATAATTACGAAAAATGATTTCATCTTTTGTTAGACGAACAAACAGATTGGAAAAACTTCATTTGCAATCAATTTCAATAGAATCAAATATTTAAAATATCGCTAAAGACATAATTTTTAATTTTAAATAGTAAAAAAAGTTCAAAAACAGCTTCAATTAAAAAGTATGCAATTAAATAAAACCTTTTTTTAAAAATTAAAATGTGGATCTAACAAAAAGGATCAGAATTTATCTAGACAACAATTTTTTTTATGTGAAATCTTTGTCTAATACGCTTCATTTTAAATCAGATTAACTTTTTTAAGCTTCTTCTTAGTATAATGTTTGATGGACTTTCAATCATTTTGCCAGGGCAAGAGAATGCATCGAACTTTATACCAAGGCCAGAGCTTATATCCTGAGGAGTTTCATTGAAATAGCAGATAAAAGTGGAGATTTATTGCAATTGGATTTAGACCAATTCTATGACATTATTAGCGACGATATGCTCAATGCGAAAGCAGAAGAACCGGTATGGGAATGCGTTGTCAAATGGATAGATTACGATCCTGCAACACGAGCTGAACACATAACAACGCTGATGGGTGGAATACGATTAGGATTAATTAATACAAAGGTGAATAATATAAATTTCCGTATTTCGAATTTATGAAATGAAGTCAACACTTAATCCTATTTTCCGTAGTATTTCGTTGATAATATCAAGGAGAATCGATATGTCCTGAATTGTGAATCGGCAAGGCCATTAGTTATCGATACGCTAAAATTTATTTACGACCTGAATATGATGGCGTCTCGCGAACGAGAAGTTTATTTTTCTGTAAACAAAGCGAAAGATAAATTGTATTTAATTTAAATTTTTTATATAGATTAGGACTCCAGCCCTTGCAATGCCTCGTGTTCCGCATGAGGTGATTTTTGCGATTGGAGGATGGAATGAAGGACTTCCGCAGCGGTATATGGAGACCTATGACACAAGGGCGGATCGATGGGTTCGCGTACACGAGGAAGATCCAGCTGGACCACGAGCTTACCATGGGACAGCCGTCCTGGGCGTCAAAATCTACGTACTAGGCGGATTTGATGGTCTTGACTATTTTAATACTTGTCGCGTCTTCGATGCCGTTAAGAAAACTTGGAAGGAGGTTGGTAACAAATGCAGAAACAGTCTTTTCCGTTTTAATTAGAAAACTGTGATGAATTTTCTCTATTAAATTAATGTAGCGGAATGCTGCAGTTACAGGATTTTTTTTTCTTATTATTTCCTTAATTTTCCCATTAATCGTCCTGTTTTGTTAGATCTCACCAATGCATAGCCGTCGCTGTTACGTCAGTGCCGCAGAACTTAATGGATTCATTTATGCAATGGGCGGATATGATGGACAAAATCGACAAAATACCGCCGAAAGATATGACCCGAAAACAAATCAATGGTCAATGATAGCATCTATGAATTTCCAGAGATCAGACGCAAGCGCTTGTACTCTAAATGGAAAAATTTACATTACTGGTAAAAATCACACAAAAACAAATTAATTATTCCTGCGTAGTAGATATAGGAAAAATTTGTGCGTAATACGGAAATTTTCAACCTTGAAATTTTAAAGACAGATTTTAAACCATTTAAGCTTTTATTGTTTATTTTAATTTGATAAAATTCAGAAATTTTCGGCAGAACCGCATTGAATATTTTTTTTTTAACTCTATCCAAGAATTAATTACTTTTCAACTAATTTCCAGGTGGCTTTAATGGCCAAGAATGCCTCAATAGTGCCGAGTTTTATGACCCGCTAAGTAATTCGTGGAATTCCATACCAAATATGATATCAAGGCGATCTGGAGTTTCTTGTATTGCTCACAAAGGATTTTTATATGTGGTTGGGGGATTCAATGGACTTGCACGAATGAATACAGGTGAACGTTTTGATCCAGAAACTCAAACGTGGTCATCCATACGGGAAATGTGCAATCCTAGGAGTAATTTTGGCTTAGAAATAATAGACGACATGATTTTTGCTATGGGCGGATTTAACGGAATCACAACGATTGCCCATGCTGAATGTTATGTGGTTGAAACTGATGAATGGTAAAAATTTCTAAATTATACTTCTGATTCAAGTTAACACTACAATGCGGGATTTTTTGTTAATTAAAAAAAACAATATAGGGTACAGTATCCAGATCTGAGCCCCGGCACCAGTTCTGAGCACCCCTGTTAATTTTCCGGCTAAAACAAGAATTGTGCGCGATTAAGCCGATTAAAACACATTTCACAACATGATGAAACCAATTATTCTTCGAATTCAATTCTTATTTCTTAAGTTACTATGCGTACTTAATTTAATACGGGGGGCTCAGAACTGGATTTTGGGATAATTTCCACATTTACACATAATTCTTTTTTTTATCCAAATTGTTGAGGAATATGTATATGTTAATTTAATTTAAACATGCCATACTTTCGACCAGTAAGTATAAATTTCTCAGAAAGTATACGGAAGACAAAGAAAATATGGTATGAAGTGAAAAAAGGCTTAAGGGGGCTCAGATCTGGGTATTTTACCCTATTTGTTCGTAAAACATATACTGGAACATGTAAAAACAAAAAGATTTTTTTGTTTTTTTTTTAATATAATGATTGATTTATATATGCATCATTGTGGACTCTCGGTTTAAACAATATAATAGTTTTTATAATATCTACAAAGTGCTACCTTGCATATCCGTCGTCGCGGGATTCAAGTTTTTTTTGCATAAGTTTAAAAAATACCAAAAAGCCACAGTGGCAGTTTTCCGCCTATGCGCAAAAGGCCTCTCGGCTTTGGTACCAATTCAGTGGATCCCAAAATTGATATTATATTTCGTTAAGGTGCCGCTCCACATGAAAGTAAATGCCGGCGAGAACCTCTCGATAGCAGCTACTCGCAAATGGACACGTCTCTGAGAGTTGCTCGCAGAAACTCGCAAAAACTCGCGAGCTAGTTTCTGCGAGCTGTCAAAAGTGATTCTACTCTCTAATCGACACGCATCCACTGAACTCTCGGAGAGTTGCTCGCCAGATACGAACGGCGTTTGAATTTTGCTAGTCTCGAGAACTCGTCAAAGCAAGATGTCAAAAAAATCAAGATATTGGTCTTGAAAAGAGAAAAATCGCCGAAATTAACTCTCAAATGGACAACCTCCTGCGAGTAACTCTCGAGAGTTTCTGAGAGTTACTCGCGTATTTACTCTCATGTGAAGCGACACCTTAAGGAAAAGATGAAAAATTACAACTTTAACAGGGCCTCCATTCGGATACTTGTTTTGTTTCCATATGGACGCTGATGCCTCGAAATCAAGGAATTTAATACATTAAATAAAAAGATTCTTTCCCAAATAAAATAAAAATTAATTAGTTTAGCAACAGTAGTGAATATGTAAGAGAGTAAACGATGGTAACACAAATTGGGCTTTGGAATTTTAGGACCTTTAATTTAAATCAATAACCGATATTAGTTTTGTACAAAACAGAAGAATTTTTAACAGCGTAACCCAAAAATTAGCATAACCTTTTTATACCCGTATGGTGAAACTACAGGGTATATTAACTTTGTCTTACCGTTTGTAACGACAAGATCCCGTCATCACACACAAAAATGAATTACACCAGTGTGTTTAGAATGATAAAAAAAATTGAATTTTGCATGTCCGTCCGTCTGTCTGTCCGTCTGTGGCGCGGATTGCGTCCCTTCGGATTGAACTAAAGACTTGAAATTTTACGCAGATTTGTTTTTCGTAAAATGCAAGGCTAAGTTCGTTAAAGGGCAAAAATGGACCATTAGGGAGCAGTGTTGGGGCCAGATAATTATTTTTTTATCTAGATAAAGATAAAGATAAATGCTCGTAATGTTTATCTAGATAAGATAATAGATAATGAAAATATGAAAGATAATAGATAAGATAAGATAAAAAGCCAAATTATCTAGATAATTTTTAGATAAATATTTATTTTAACATTGCACAAAATTCAAAATTACGTACTAAAAAAAATAGCACAAAACTTTTTGCTTTTCTTGATTTCCAATTTAAATATAATAAGAAACGAAATAATAATAAAAGAAAACGGATAAGAAACGTTATCGTAACGTAACGAAATAACGAAATGATTTTCGGGCTTTTTCTTCAAAATTACGTTATAATGAACGTTATAGAAATTCAATTCCGTTACCATAACGAAAAACGAAAAAAATATTACGTTTTTTCGTTGTTTATTAGTATTTCCTTGTTTTGTTCAGTATTATTTTTTGTGAAATTTCCCACAAAAGTTCATCAAGTATAACCCCACAGACATAAAATATAATCAAAAATATTGGAGTAGTGTTTTTAATCGTATTTTGATTCTAAATCGAATTTTGTTTTGGCCAGATTCACTCTATTCCTGGAGATACAAAAATGGAAATCTTCTAAGCAAGTTTTTTGGTAGCGAAAAGATTTTCTTTTTAGTAACTCCAGAAGTAGAGCGAAATTCTATAAAAAAAATTCTATATCTTTGATATCAAAATCACGCTTTTGTGGAGACAGTTTTTTTTAATGAACAAAACTTTTGTGTGATTTTTTGTCTTTTGTATTTTTTATTGATTTTTTAACTTAATAATCACATTTTTTCCGTTTTTATTTGTATTTTCTTTTTGCTGAGTTTTATTATTTGTTATACAATTTATTTTTATGGAAACTGAACTGAATTACTTTGTGATAAACTATTATTACAGTGCGTTTTTTTGTTTTCAGTTTCAATACAATGTGTAACGGAATAATAACATTATAACGTAACGAAATTAAGTTTTTTATCGATACAAAACGAAATAACGTCACGAAATATAAGTTTAATTTTGCTACGTAAGGAAATTTATAACGTTATGATTTTTTATTTCGTTCATAGCCCGGTTTACACTTGGCAACAGTTACTGGCAGAACTTTTTTTTATGGACAAGAGAAGAGAGGCGAGGGAAAGAGTGACACTTCGCTTCCTTGTCCGTAAACAAAAATTGTTGCCAAGTATAAAACTGTTCCTAAAAAAAGTTTTTAGGTTTTCAAAAGTATGCAGAAAACAATTTCGTTTCAGCATTTTTTCAGATTTAATTTTGTGATTTTCGTAACGATTATCTCTAGATAAATGGGATTTTCCTTTATCTAGATAAGATAAAGATAACTTTTTTGGGGTGTTATCTAGATAAGATAAAGATAACATTTTTTTTTATCTAGATGATTATCTAGATCAGGCCTCGGCACCATGTATGTAGTGATTTACTACTACTCGAAAAAATTTTATGTTTCTTTATATACTATAACACAAAATGAGAAAACGCATCATTTTCATTTTTTACGCTCTTTCGCTTTTGATGGAGACGTTTAGGAACAGTGAACTACACAATTTATCATTATGCAATTTCAGAATCATTTGTTCCGCCTAAAGGAAATTTCTCTAAAAAAAACTTTCTTTAAGTTGTCAACCTGTCTTACTCTTTCTACTTCATTGCATCGGGCAAAATCGAACTTATGACAGCTGTTGTAATGGCGTTTTAGATTGAATTTTTTATTCGACATGTAACTGCAAACTAGACATTGACAGTTATCATTATTTGTGGTTATTAAATATTTGTTTTCCCAATCCCACGACATAGTATTTGAATTTGAATATGAGCGCTTCATAATGGAAAAGGAAAACTAAAAAAATCAAATTTCTGAAAAAATTTCGTACAGCAGTGTTCTTTGGGAAGCAATTATAATTTTGGAGAGCAAATGTATACACCCGTACGCATCAACAGCAGAAATCATACTGAATGACTGTCGTAGGCTCGCTCCATCGATTGTTAGTCAATCGTTTGATTTCGGCTGCTGAAGTGGCCGTCGTTAACCAACACGTATCATTGTGTTGGAGAGTCGAGTAAAAACGTTCATACATTGATTGTAATCTCGTAAAATTTGAATAAAAATGTTATCGTATTGAGGAGCCAGACGAGCCAAGCAGTGCCGAGCTCTGATCTAGATAATTATTATCTAGATAACCCCAACACTGTTAGGGAGATACCCCCCATATGAACGAAAACGCTTTTTGCGAATATCTCAAAAACGGTGCATCTTATCAAAGAAGTGCAAAAACAAAAGTTATTTAGGATATGATTCTACATAAAACTCCCATACATCACAATTCGATTGGAATAGATTTTAAAAAATCTTTTTGAAAAGTTTGTCTTCAAAGCGGAATTTTGATACAACTGTTCGCTGTTCAATTAAACTTCGAACAATGCCAAATCACCATACGGGTTTTCAATAATTGCCAAATTGGTTATTTTTCTTAGGCCCGTTTGCGCGTATTATTCTTAAAAAATTAAGTTGTGGTTAGCCTACTTAAACCGTAGAAATTCTTTGACTTAAATTTTTTAAGTTGTACATAAGTTGCTAAGTTTTGTTGGTGCAAACGGCACTAAGTGCTTTAACTTGGAATATGATCCGAAGAAGATTGGGCAATTTAGGGCCTTAAATTGTTATGACGGAGGCCTTAAATTTTTCCTCCCCTATGGCCTCAAATCATCTAAGTCTGCCCCTGAAAAAACGTTATCAAATTTTGACTTCCAACATCAGATTCGTTTCCTTCCAACATCAGGGTAAACTCATATTTATGTTGCCCCTACAGGGTCTTCCGTTTCTACTTTTAAAATTTCTGCACTAGATTCGTGATCAGCGACCACGAAAACCTCCCAGAGATTTTTTATCTTTCTAACTGTATGGATTTGAGCTAAAACTAATGTTTCGAAACACCAAACTCCTATCCACCCTCTTGGTAAACTTAGAGGTAGAAACCTGAAAACCTGAGGTTTCTAGCTTCAAGGATTTGGGCTGGGTGTTAATGATTCAGTCAATCAGGTTAAGTTTTTTTTCCATATTGTAGATACTATAATTCTTCCGTTAACTATTTTTTGGAAAGCGTTGCAAGAAAATCGCAAAAATCTTTTTTTTTTATTATAATAAAAATCCTGAAATAACGATAAAAGATAGCAGTTGAATAAATTTATGGGGAATGCTATTCTCTTCAATTAATCTTATATATGGAACTACCAAAAACTCGTTAGTTTTTGAGATAACCTCAAAAACCTAATTTTTTGAAACGACGACATATCTCGATACCAGTTTGGGGATATTGGGGCGTATTCATAGTCGTTTTAAACACGGTAATATGAGTTTAAACTGACAGAAAACCATACCAAACGGTCAGTTTAAACTCGTATTAAACAAAAACTGTGTTTAAAAACTACTATGAATACGCCCCATTGAGCTCTAGTAAAGACAAAACTGGAGGAAATTCTATTGCCTTCAACTTTTGTCGTACAAGACTACTGAAAAATATGAAGTTTCGTAGTAAATGGCAAAAAACGAAATTGTGATTATTAAACGACCGTCATTTTAGTTAGTCCCGGGTTAACGGATTTTCATCAAAAGTTGTAAGATTCGTCGTATTCCAAGACCAAATATGCCTGTAAAATAATAAGGCTCTAACTTACTTTTGAGAATGGTCTAATCGAACCGTAATGTTTTTTTTAGGAAAAATTCGTAGGTGGAAATTTTACATAAATAAAATTTGTATAATAAAGTAAAAATTATACAGAAAATTAACAAACAATTGTAAAAAATAGGCTAGAAGCAACAGACATGAGTATAGTGCGTTCGGCATTAACGGCAAACGTGATTAAGGAACTACCCAACATCCGCGACTACATTCATCAGGATCGGGAACGTCTAATGGAAGAGCGAAGGCAACGAATGTTTCCCCCAACACGAGAAGAAGCCGATGAACAAACTGATGAAGAAAATGCAAATAATAATGCTATTGTTGTTCGCAATAATAGCATAAATACAAGAAATTATAATCGTTTTGTTGGCCGAAGACGAGGATAAACGGATTTTAATTGAAATTTTCGAGTGAGATTTTTATTTTTGGAACTTTTACAAAAGCTCTATGTCAAAATTAAAAGTGTAATCCATGTACAAAAATAAATCATAATCATATATTCACAGAACATAAAAATTTTAATTTTATTGATCATAAAGACTTCATAGAAAAATGGAATCCCGTCATGGGAACACTTTGAAAAGAGGAAAACTTCTTCTAGACTTGCGCGACTTTTTGAATTCATTTAAGCAAAAATATAAAATCGACATCCAACAGGTTTTATAGTGCATTTCTATTCGCTTATTCCAACATTAAGCGACTAGTCGGACTAGGAAAATGAGTACACAAGTGTAAGGATATTTTCGAACATTGTGGTTTTCAGTTCAATTTCGTGTATCGAATTTCATAAAGTTTTTTTCTTTTCATTTTTTCCATGTGCAGTTCGGTTTTAGTATTTATCTTCATTGCAACTTACTGTACAAAGGCTTTGGCTATGGAAGTACCAGCTATTGTCGAAGGACCAACAAGTGCTCCGCTGGGATGCCATCGCCGGCTTTACACTTATCGTGTGACGCAGAGTGATGAGAAAGGACGTGAATGCTGGGATCATGTATCAGTGATGTCCTGTTGGGGCAGGTGTGACTCTAGCGAGGTCTCAGATTGGAAATTTCCCTACAAGCGGTCTAATCATCCAGTTTGCGTTCATGCATCCCGAACTAAAGCTGTCGCAATGTTGCGACACTGCCATCCGGAAGCGGATCCTGAAACTAGACGGTACGAATACCTGGAGGCGGTTACTTGCCATTGTCACATTTGCATTTCCACTGAGACCAGTTGCGAAGCCCCTAATCTAATAAGAGATGAGACCGCTGTTAGAGTCCTTGCAATCGCTGGACCAGGCGACGACTTGGAATATTAGATAAATCTATGTTAATTAATTGCACATAATATTAATATTTAATGCCAAAAAAAGCATGTGGTGAAGAGAAATACAATAATTTCAATGCAGAATTTTAGTTTAAATTGTTGTTCAAGTGAGTTGCGGATGTTTTTATACCCGTATAGTGAAACCAAAGGGTATATTAACTTTGCCTTACCGTTTGTAACGCCAAGATCCCGTTATCACACACAAAAATGAATTACACCAGTGTGTTTAGAATGATAAAAAAAAATTGAATTTAACATGTCCGTCCGTCCGTCTGTCCGTCTATGTGTCCGTCTATCTGCCAGCCTGTGGCGCGGATTGCGGGCGCACGGATTGAGCTAGAGACTTGAAAGTTTGCACAGATCCGTTTTTCGTAAAATGCGAGGCTAAGTTCGTTAATGGGCAAAAATGGAATCAAAATTTTTTTAGTTTGTAAGATGACTGTTGAAAATCCCGATTTTCTCGAACGAAACACCAATTCTGAAGCGAGTCTTAGACTCTGAATAGTTTGCCCGATATTCGTAGACCCGGATTCTGAAAATGTTTGGAACATTATGAACAACCCTAGTGTACAGTGGAAGCTCCTTTTCGGATACCTCCCATAGGTGGACAATTCCCTTACACGGACACATTAATAATTCCAATATTAAAAGTGTTCTGATAAACGTACGACCCCATAATCGGAGGGAATCTTAGCCCTTGAGTATCCGCTTATGGGAGCTTTCACTGTAAAAAATACTTCGCTCTCCCAAAAAAGGTTTTTATATTTTCGGGTTTCGAACAGTTTTATTAAATTTTCGATCGTCGAAAGAAGATTTAGCAAAAGATTAAAATACACGTTTTTTTTTTGTAGTCCAAAAAAAATCTGAAATTATGAATTTTTTGCATTCACATTTTGTTTATTAGAATCGTCTTAAAAAGTTGAAAAGTTCAAGTACTGTGTAACCTCGTTTCGTAAACTTAATAAGTTCCTGAATTTACGCTCACAAACCGCGGCGTTCATAAACCCAAATTTTTTTCACGTGCAAATCAATGTAAAATGATTAATCCGGTCTCGAGTCTCGGAAATCTTTTTTGTTATAGCCTTTATAATATACTAGCAGACCCTTCGTTGGCAGCTAAAAGTTTTTTGTATAAATTTTAGAATGCCAAAAAACCATAAATAACTTAAAAAGTTTTGGGATAAAATGTTATCCTTACAGAACCTTCCGTTTCGAATTTTGAAATTCCAGCACTGGATTCGTGATCAGCGACCCCAAAAACCATATAATGCAAATTTTTCCGGGGAAAAATGGGAAAAAGGATATTTTCATTATCCTTACAGGACCTTCCGTTTCGAATTTTAAAAATCTACATAGCGTAAAACTTGCTCCTGGCAACACAGATCATTTTGCAAAAAACCGCGTACAAATCGGTCCAGTAGTTTTTGAGTTTTGTAATCTCAAACGGACAAACAGACAGACAGACAGACAGACAAACATCCATTTTTATATATATATAGATACTATGGTTTTACTAGATGCAGATTAGCATTTCTGAATGGATTCGCCTATAATCCGCTACTGTTGTTTTGGATTCCCGATGGATCTGCATTGGTAATATAGTGATACCATTATAAGCTGAAACCCGGTCTAAGCCGGACATATTTTCTGGTCCCGTGGAGGATTACCGGGGGACCGGGATTTCGCAGTTAAAAAGTAACAACGGGAAACTCCGGGAATTGACTTATTTCCGGGATTTCCCATGAACCGAAATACAGAAATATGCAAGAAATTGAATTATAATACTGTCTAAAATTCAGTGTAGAGAAAATTGTTTATAATTTCCCACAAATTTCTATTTTTAATAGTCGAACATTTTACTGCGGAACATTTTAAGCCGGTGATAATTTTTCTGCAGGGCTGATGGTTTTTTTCAAAATTTTTAAGTTATTTCTAATTTTTTTTTTCAAATTATGTCTGGGCAAAAAACTTTAACCCGAAGGGTATGCAGTAGTTATATAAAATCAGCTGTATTTTTTTTAAGCCAATGACTGTTTCTGAACAAAGTGTAAAAAACGCTTGTTGGAATCAGGTTTGTTTATTCCATTTAATTCCAACGGAGGACATAAAGATTTAAAAAACGTTTGCTTTTAGAAAAATGCGAAAAATCAGTGTTTTAAAACCAAATAAAATTTTCAAATTAGAGTTTTTATAAAGACCATGAAAAATTATTTCAAATTCAAACATGCTGAAAAAAAAGTCCAAATCTAATATCGTTACATCAAAAACGATTTACTTCCCTCAACATCCTGACTTGATATCCATAGCAACAGAAAAGCAAGCAAGCAATTAGAACAGGTTTGAACTTTGTGCTAGATATTTTCAGTTTCGGTCACTCTCTAGCTGAACATGGATTTATCCTTAGAAAATGATAAACGTGATTCCATTCAGAATATTGCAATAAAATTAGTAGAAGAGCACATTCGACTGCTTCAATTAGAAAATGGTCCCAAGGAACGAACAATATTTGTGTTAGGCAGCAAAGGTGTTGTAAGGAATATCAATTTTACAATAAAATATTTCCATGTAGCTACGTTGTCATAATAAAAAAAATTTCAGGGTAAATCTGCGATAATAAATCGATTTTTTGATCGAGAAGAAAATTCTAGACCAACTTTGGCACTCGAGTACTCCTTCGGGAGGCGTTCAGGACAAACTAGCATAAATAAGCAAATTCTCAACGTTTGGGAATTGGGAAGTCTGGACAACTCACAGCAATTAATCGAAGTTCCTATGAGATCTCATGGCGTTGAGAACTTTTCTGCAATAGTTTTGCTCGATTTATCACAAACGAATAGATTATGGTCGGATTTAGAGTGTGCTCTACAAGGACTAAAGCAGGCGTTTGGAAAACAGGTCACCGAACAGCAAATATCGACTCTTCGGACGAAAGCCCAGGAAAGATTTGGCAAGGATCATCCGGATATGGGGAACTTGGAGTTGTTTCCATTTCCAGTTGTGATTGTTGGCGGAAAGTACGATATTTTTCAAAATTTCGGTACATTTTTTCCGTTGTCAAGTAAGGTCTTGATTTTTACACGTGTTGAAATTTTTTTTTCCAGATCCAGAAATAAAAAAACACGTGTGCAGATGTATGCGTTCAATTTCCCATGCAATTGGAGCTTCCTTGCTCTTCTACTCGGATAAAATGCCTAACTTGGCTAAGACAATGCGAGATACAATTAGCCATCTCGGTTTCGGTAGCCCAACGAATCCATTTAGGACAACTAGTGTGGATTATAACGGTCCTCTGACGATATGGTTTGGATTGGATACTTGGGAGAAAATTGGCGTGATGCCAACGAATTCCGAACGCATCGGGTCAACTTATAACGCACAAATACCACAAGTAAAAGTCGGAAGTGCATCGTTACCGGACGACCCAGCCAAAGATTCGGGTTTCCGAGAAAGTCTCATCGATGAGATGCGAGCACAAAAAGATGAAGAGCTCATGAATTTAATTCGAGATACTGATATCAGAGGAAAGTTCGAAGCTGTTGCCTCGTAATGTGGCAGATGATAGACAATAATAAATAATCAAAGTTAACCAAAAGCCCGCAAAAAAATATTATAAAATTGATAAATACACATTTGAAACAAAAAGATTTTTTAAGGATTTCTTTTTACACAACCTTTCCGTCTACCAAAACTTAATCTGCTCACTCTTATTTTTGCCCCCACCAATGAAATTGTTTTGCAATTTTCTCAAAAACGGCGAACCGCATAAAAAAGTTTTAAATACAAAAGTGTTTAAAATACGATTTTATAAAAATGTGTCAGACATGCAATTCCATTTAGAATAAATAGAACTAGAGTTGGAAGGCAATTTTTCTACCTTTTTTTCAAATTAAGCAGCAAAATTTTTTCCGTATCGTGAAAAAGTAAATGGTGGAGAAAACAACATCCAAAAAATTGATCTGAACAGCACGTGACTTTCTTATACTAAAAAATTACGACCCAGCGAAATTTACACTGTAACTCGGAAAATAAAATATTAGTTTCCAAAAAACAATTTTTCTTTTAAAAATATGAAATGCCGCCACAACGATAAATGGCAAATAATTTTTTAATACCTTTTCTTGTCCCCTTAACTGTTTTTTGAAAAAAAAACTATCTAATTTTTCACATTTTAATGAAAATATTTCGATAACTGTCAGAGATAACGGTGAAAAACAAAATTGTGAGAAATATTGTTCTCATACATTGAACAACCGCAAACGGTTAGTTTTCGAGATAATTGCAAATAACTGAAAGCTTATCATGTAATTCGACAAGAAGTCGTTTTGTCGATTTCATTGTTTTGTTTCATGTAACGCCTGGAGCCCAATGAACGCAAACGCGAACCCAACGCAGACGCAACTGCAACGCTGTGAACTGTCACGCAGCGCCACATTTCAGCGGCAGAGCCCAATGGCATCTCGTGAAGTAGTACAAGTAACATAATCAAATGTGCTCACTTCAAATTATTTGTATGGAACAAACGTGTAAGTGACAGTTTGTGCGTTTTAATTGCATTCGCGATGCGTTCATTGGGCTCCAGGGGTAACACTCTTATGATACTTTTGTCGATTCTAATCTTGGTTTTCATGATTTTGGATCACAAAATTTCAATTTCGTTGTGAAAAATGACTTAAATAGTATTAATAAAGTACTTAAATAGTAAATGATACCTTAACGGTTATAATTTATATACTTTGCCACTTTCACATACTGGCTTTATGGTTATTTTTATGTTTTTATGCTTACGTTTTTATTACTTTGCTAAATATTTAAAAAAAAAAAATGCTTTCCAAAATCAAGAAAATGCTAACAAATTTACCTTTATAAAGGCCATGAAAGTTTTTGAGAAATCTTGTACAAATACTAACAGGACGGCGTTCCAGTACTAACCGCTTCCGACCGCGATTAACTGAAAGTTGTTTCAAAATCCATACAGTTTACGCGAAGTAAACTTTGCTCACGTTCCTGAGAATCGTCGGCAATACGCGCACGCCAAGCCTTTTCGATGATTTAGATTTCGTGATAAATTTATACTGATGAAATGATTAATTTTATTTAGATCATTTTATTTTTGATGTACAATAAAAAAATTAACTTTTCAGTCTTACCTATTTTTGGCACAGTAGCTTTTAATAATATAAATATAAATAATAATAATAATTCATTTTCTTTCGATTAATACTAATATGTACACATTATTTACAAAATGTTTTTTTTTCCTTTAAGCCTGGCATTTCCGTCAGCTCAGTAGGCAGCATTAACATAAAATTTTATTAACTTTTATCATAGATTAGAGAGTTACTATAGATAAGAAACGAGGAAGAAATTTTTTCCTGAAGAAGAGTACTTTGCATCTGTTTCATTTGCTTCGTAAAGACATGAATTGCTTTTGTGTGAGAAATGGTGTAAAAAACTTTATTTTGGGATTTTTTTTGCTGTCCGCCGAGCATTCCCTAACAATACATTGCACATAGTTTTTCGCGGACATTTTGCGTGCTATAAAAACATTAATAATAGTAAAATGGAAAACCTGTGCGCCTACGAATGATTCCCATCGACGAATGTAAACAAAGCGCTGGCCCCGGATATGTTTGTGTTTGTGTCGAATGAGTCAATTCTGCATTCCAATTGAACGTGAAGGAGTGAAAAGAAATTCCGATGTCATCAGAAAATATTCCACTAGCGCAGCTATTTACTCTACGTAAGTATATGGGAAAATGCGTTTTCTTCTCATCTATAGTAACTCTCTAATCTATGCTTTTATTATATGTCGCAACACAAAGTTTATAAGTTAAGGACATTCACCCCTATTGCGAATGTCGTGTCGTTTTCGACCAGAGCCATTTCACGTGTTGTTGTTAGTGTTTTTCTACCAACAACAACACGTAAAACGACTCTTGTCGAAAACGACACGACAATCGTAATGCGGGTGATTGTTTTGAAATTTGTTGCAGTGTGCAACAAACTTAGTGTCCTTATAAAAATTATTATTTATAAATTCCAACAAATATTGCATAAAGTGCTATCATTTTATCATAAAAAGACGTCTGCACTTTCAAATCCAAGAACATAAATGGCAAACGCAAAACTTAAAAACAGTTATGAATTTCAATTTTTTGCCCAAGAGCTTCGTATTATTTTCATAAGTGCGAAACAAAAGCGAAAAAGCATGTAAAAAAAATGGTTCTTTCGCATTTATTCCACTTTTTTGAAAGTAAGGCGACATATTTTTTATCATCGCGTTTCGAGGTCTTTTCGCGTACTCACGTTTCGAGTCTGCAAAAAACAAGTGAATTCTTCATTTTTCCTTCTACGTCTCGAAAGCGAAACAAAAGCGATTTCACCTACCTGCAACGGATTGATTAAACTAAACAACCAATATTTAACAATGAAAAAACGAACAGTTTTTAACTTCTTAAAAATGTTTCATACATAATTTATTGATTTAACTTACAATATATATGCTATAGTAAAATAGACAAAATTTTCTGACGAAAAAAAAAATATTAATTACTAAACGAAAAACGACAGAATGATTTAGTTTACAACCCTATCACAAATAAAAACAAACAAAAACAAAAGATTTCTACGATGTAAATGTAAATTTAAGAACCTATTTTAGCCAAATATCGTCCATAGTGTCGTCGGATAGTTCATTTTCAGGCAAAGCTTTAATCGTTCGCAGTGTCTCCATGTAAAATGTAAGCTCGGAAATAACGAATCCATGTGGCGGTCCACCATTGTTAATGATATTGTTAAGCAGTAACTGTTCTCTTAGTTTATCCTTGAAGCTTTTATGAACCGAACGATAAATCGATTGAATTTGCTGTTCGGGAAGAATTGGTGCGATTGCTTCGTGCAATTTAACGAAATGCCGTGATATATTGCGAAATGATTGTGATGGGACCGGTGGTCGAGCCTCCCAATTCGACATTTGATTAACGACTAATATTGTCACGATCGTCACAATTTTATCCTCTAGCTCTTGTATATGTCCAATAATGTCCTTTTCAATTGTATCATATCCCGCTACAGACGTCGAATCGAGGCTCTGAAAGTGACTTTTCACCCTCGGCAGGAGCCACAAAACTAGTTGCAAAGCTCGTGACACCAACGCCAAATGGCCACTTGTGATGGTCTTAAAACCGGCTACTCGTAAAGCTCCAGCGCCAATTATCAATTGGCATGATCTTGAATTGAAGGTTCGCAGAAGATCGACAACATGTCTGGAAAGCTGCCCAGCAATGATTCTTAGCTGTGATGCACATCGACAATATTCACTGATAATTTGTACTAGCAATAGAGCAGCACCCACCAAAGTATATGGAGTGCTCTCAACTAGAAGAACTGGACTTGTTGGATTTTGTGTGTGCATATCAATTTCAGGCTTCTTAAAACTGAAGTCCTGCTTTGATATACGATCGATAATTTTCTGGAATTCACTCGGTATATCGACCTGTTTCCATCGCTCGCTATCCAGCAGAAGAGAAAGTTTTGATTTACGCTCCGAATGGAATTTCTGGGCAAAGCGGGCTGCCTGAACTTTCAGCGCTGCCCGTAGAGGGACACTTTGTACGCCAGATATCTCCTCACATCCACTACTAAAATGCTCTACTATTGCAGACAACTTGTCGATTTCCTCTCCGGTGGCCACAGTCTGCTCGAGACTTTGACTGGACACCAGATTAGCACAACGCTCATGACAGTAATTGCAAACATTCAATAGAAGATCACTCAATTTACCAGTGACTATTTTGTAATCTTTTTCCGATAGAAATGACTCAGAGTCGATGAAATTAATATCATCCTTGATGCGTCCAGCACTCGCATCGGATGTTCGCTGCATGACGTTGTGAACCAGGTGGATTCTGGTCAATAATTTTAATAGTGACACGGTGGCATTCTCGAGCAACTGAATCCATTCGGGTATCGAAAGACTTTGGGCCTCCTCCCCAGCACCGGTTAGACATATTTCTGCATCAGAGCTGGCAATCACTTCTATAACCATTTGCTTAATAATCGCCTTGATCGCAACGATGGCCTCTTCTTTGTAAGTATCAATGAAGGAGAAATTTTTCTCTCGCAATAAACCCATTATTATGCACACAAGTTTATCCTCCTCTAGCACTTTGTCGTTCTCGCCGTCCTCAAGAAGTGGCCGATTTAGATCTGCTGTGGAATATCGCTCGAATTCAGTCGTGAGCATTTTATCGATAAGGCGTTCCATTTCCTTTAGTTGCATGGGCAGGTGTCGGAAACAATGCACTCCAATTAGCTCTTGAGCGACGATTTCCTGTGTAGTTCCGATCAAGTCCAGTGCCGCCACATAGTCCTGAGTGCCAAGCAATAGCTGAATCATTGGCTGTGTCTGGTGAACTGTAGCCATTAGTCGTAGCTTCTCGAGAACTTCGCGATAGTTTTGCCGAGTGCGGGCCATTTGGAGAATTCTAAGCGATTCCTTGACTGTTGTCGCGTCGAGATGCTGAAGTTTACTGCGAACCTTTTTCACATTGACGGCGGCATCATTCATTTCCTCCATGATCGTGTCCTGTGAAGTCATTGCGTGAAAGAATGCCGATGACTTGCTAGCAACTTGCTTGGATATTTCAACTTCGACTATATCAAGATAGTGGCTGAGTTTCTCCTGCAATAGTCGTGCTGATTGCTTGTTTTGTGACTCTTCGGGCTCGCCGATCCCAGGGAATACTTGGCTGAAGGTGGCACTATGGCTCAGGTCCAGTGATGGCTTCAAGAATATTTGCGGTATATCGTTTAAGCTATTCCCTGACGAATGCCCATCTAGAACCCTCTGCGGCAGTACTTTGTGACTAGAAGATTGAGAGGTTGATGCGATCGCCAGCGGCTCTGCCTGTTGTTGAACGTTCGTCGCTTGTGCCTGACGAGAGTACCTTCGATACCGTTTGCCCACCTTCTTGATGTAACTGTCGAAGTCTTTCCATGTCACGTTGGGGAGATGCGGCGAAGGGGGGATGTTTACCTTCTCAACAAACGAGTCGCCCCACTTCTTCGTGAACAGATTGGTCTGCTTTCCTCTACTCGGGTCGTTTAGCACAGCTGGCAAATTTTGTGCAGCTGAGAAAACCGACCACTCCGGCTCCCTTGCCACCTGGTTCACGTGACATCGGGCAACATGGGACTCGTAGTCCCGGTCACTAACTCCGTCCAAAGGTAAAGACGCACAAACTCCGTTGAATCCATAGCGGCAAACGAATGACCCGCCTTCTTTCGTGCAGTGACGATCTCTTAAATGACTGCGGTAAAGTAAAAGCTATCAGTAAAACCACACTTGATAAAACTAGCGTAAAGATTTGAGGATTTACCGAACAAAATCTGCTGATGACTTAAATGACAATTGCATTGGACAGTAAAAACATTTTTCCCACGTCGGTCGTTGTTGTTGTTGCTGGTGATTTACCGATTTCTGAATATCTGTACCGTATTTGGCCATTACAACCCATCTGGTGATTTCTTCCGATAATTAGCATATTACAAGTGCTACAATTGCCAACATTTTTAAGGACAAATTTACAGATTCCACTCCGAACAAAAAATCTAATTCGATTCAGTGAGACACGTAACTTTTTTTCAAATGACGTTGTGACTTTTGACTGACACTTTGTGAACTAGAGTGCTTGAAAGATAGCCTTAAAACAAAGGCGCGTGATAATTTGAATTGAAAAAGGATTTTTAAAGAAGCAAATCTTAATCTACGAAAAAACAAATCTTCCATTATGTAATCTCGAAACGGAATTCGGTAGAAATTCCAAGTGTTTATATATATAACAAGGTTTAGTCTAAAACGATTTTCCAAAGTTATTCCAAATCGAATCTAATGTAAAAAAAACATTTTTTTAGTTATTTGTTTTTGTTGTGAGTTTACCTTTTGCAAAACGACGTACAATTTTTAATCTTCTGTCTGTCCCTTTTTTATTACCTTAAAGGAATATGGGTGCAAATCAAAGGAAAATCGGTAATTTCTAGATTTTTTTAATTTTTTTGTACATAAAGGTTTACAGTGTAATAAAAGAAATTGAAACCTCTGTTAAAATTCTCATTTTTCAATATAATGGTATAATTTTTACAACTTAAGGGTATATCCATCCTTCAGCAGATATATATTAGTTTCCTAATTGCGCTAATAAAAAATAAGGGAAAAACTTTGAAAGATCAAAAAATTTGTCTTTTTAAATGGAAGTCTGTGGTAAATTCACTAAAAGTCTATAAACACCTACAGTTTTAAAAAATTCAACAGAGCAGTTATAAAATCAGAGAGAAATGTGATAGAAATTTTCTTTTCCTAGTTATGTTATTTAAAAGTTTAGTTATGTTAAAAAATGTTCCCAAAAATTGAATCATGTCGCATTTTTCCGAGATTTTAAAATTAAAAATTTAAAAAATGTAATAAAATTGCAATGAATTATCATGGAATAATTGTTTTTCTGATTTTTTTTAAAAAATGTGTTTATAATTTTTTCGTGAAAAGACAATAAACTCAAATGTGAATGGTTTAATAAAACACAGACCACTTCTCAAACTGTATTTTTTGACGTTCAAGTTTTCGATTGTGAATTATTTGTTTACGAATTTTGTAATGGGACATTTACATCATTAGCACAAAATTCGGACGCTTGATTAATTAAACTGTACAAACTATTAAAGTCAAACTTGAATTGCGTTAATTACAATTACACTTTGAAGATTTAATCCTTAAAATGGAGTTATGACGTAAAAATTATCTGAACGTCAGTGATGACGTATTGTTTTTCATTAAAATATTTACAATTTCTCGTCTGCACAGATTTAGATAAAAAGTGTTGGTGGAAAGTTTTTCTTTGCTAATAATTTCCAATGAGTGTTCTAAATATTATAAGGAGTCAACTATTTGGTAATTACTTTGGTTTTTCCTATAAACAGGTGAAAAAAGTATACCTTTGAATTGTTTTAGGTGTGGAATCAAGTTGCAAGTCATTTTTTGCCCGCTACTTCAGCTTGCATGAATTACCATCACAATATGTCCAACTACGGGAAACTTGTCGCTCTTTCGCAGAAAAAGAACTCAAACCGAAATCGGCATTTTTCGATAAAAATGAAGAGTATCCCAAGCGAGAAATCGGGATGCTGGGGGAAATGGGACTAATGGGCGTACTAGCATCGAAGACTTACGGAGGATCTGGTCTAGATATGCTCAGCACCGCCATCGCAGTTGAGGAACTTTCCAGGGGGTGTGCTTCAACAGGTGCCATCGTCTCAATTCACAACATTCTATACGCAAACTTCCTTGAAATCTACGGGTCAGATTCACAGAAAAGAGAGTTCCTTACACCATACACAAGGGGAGTTCCGGGGTCATTTGCTCTGAGCGAATCTGGTAATATTTGGTGGCGGATGTGGGTAAATCAGTAAGAACAAAATTATGCTTAGGAGACACTCATATTTTTTTAGATGCTGGCTCGGACGTATCGAATATTGGCACAAAGGCTGAAAATGATGGTGACCACTTTGTGTTAAATGGAAGCAAATCTTGGGTAACATCTGCATATGAGGCGGACAATGCAATCGTTTTTGCAACTTTAGACAAAGAGAAGAAGCATAAAGGATTGGCAGGTATTGCGCTAATTTGAATGAAAATGTAATAAAATTCACATTTTGCTTTGCCAGCGTTTCTAGTTCCTCTGAATTCGAATGGCGTCCAAAAAGGTCCCAAGGAGAAGAAAATGGGCATCCGAGCAAGTTCCACTTGTTCACTTTATTTCGACAATGTCAAAGTGCCCAAATCTAACATCATTGGAGAAGTTGGGGATGGATTCTCGATGGCGATGAATCAATTAAACAGGGCACGAATTGGAATTGCATCCCAAGCAGTTGGAATTGCGCAGGCTGCCTTAGAAACTGCTCTTGAATATTCTATTAACAGAAAAGCATTTGGGAAAGCAATCATAGATTTACAAGCTGTACAAATTCGACTGGCCAAAGTCGCAACTAGAATTGAAGCAGCACGACTGCTAGTGTGGAAAGCTAGCAGTATGTGTGATTCAAAAGATATAAATTTTATCAAGAATAGCTCAATGGCAAAACTATTTGCTGGAGAGACGGCAACCTATGCAGCTTCCGAATGTGTTCAGGTTTTAGGTGGAATGGGTTTTGTGCAGGATATGCCTGCCGAACGCTACTATCGCGATTCTAGAATAACTGAGATTTATGGTGGTGTTAGTGATATTCAAATGATTATTATTGCTGATCAACTTATGCGGGACAGTGGTTATAGAAGCTGAATGAATTTTTTATATTGATGAATATATCACAAAGAAATATTTTTGCAAATAAAAGATTTTTTTTTATGTTTCTTTAATTTTATTATTTTGTCCTTTTTTCAGTTTTTATATAGTTTGGCAAAGCGTGAAAAAGTGAGTCTTCGAAAAAGCATATTTAAATTGATTTTTTTTTAAATTTTGTGCCTACCTTGTAGGTTTAATGACTAGTTTTGGCAATGGTCAAGTAATATTAAAGCAATCGCATATTTTATTTGTATATAAGTCCATATCCATTCTTTCTTCTTATAGCGTTTTGGTTGTGAATATAAACAACAACAGATATTGCCGCTATAATTACAAGTATCACTAATAAAATAACAATGTATAAACCCGGGCCGGCTCTCGTTATTGCCATATCTTCATAAATTTCTTCTGGTTCCGAAATTTCCAGCTTCAGTGCTTCAAATGCGTGACAAAATGCACCCATTCTTTTATAATAACGCACAAAGCGATGCCCTCGTCTATCGTCGGGAGTTGCACATCTGTAAAAAAAAATCTTGATGTATGTGTATATTTTGCAAAACGTTTTTTAAGTTAATTGTGTATTTTCAAAAACTTTTACCAATTTATTTTTTATAGATGTTTTAGTAAAGACGAAAATTAATTTGTGCATATTCAAAATAGGTAACAGTATTGTGTGCTTAATTGAAAATTACTTTATCTTGCCCAATCCAGGATATAGGAATGCGCCGTTTTTTGAAATTCCAAACAACGTATTAGTCAAAGCACGACTTCAAATTTATCTACTAAAAATTCTGCTTTCTAAAATCATTTTTCGTATTGTTTATTACCTTAAATCTTTCAAGTAGTGCTGCAAATGCGGCCGTGTATAAAGGAACTCAAGTATTTCGTCCAACATCCATTGCGCCTCACATGAACAATTAAAAGGGTTATGTTGCAAATCGATTCCATCACGAATTGTACTCCAATACAGTAGGTTTTGTGGTAACGAGTTCAAATTATTAAAACTTAAATCCAACTAAATAGATAAAAAATACATTTGAAAATTTTCCTATAGTAAAATAAAGAAGTATTTACTTTGCAAAATTGGATGTTGGCAAATGCTTCCTCTTCAATTACACTCAAATGACGACAGTGGGAAATGCTTAAATCAAGGCATTGATCCGTAATAGCTTTAAATAAAAGATTTTTTTAAGATTTTCAAAAAAAAAACTTCAAAACAGCAAATTTTATATAAAAAAAATAACCTTTTCTATCTATTTTAGAAAAAAAACTTACATTCGAATAATCCTTTTCGTATTGTTTGTATGTGTGTTAAATTATTCAAATAAAGCTGCTTTAGTGAAGTGTTTTGAGGAAAATTGAATTTTGTTATAGGATTTCCACTCAAATCAATCATACTTAAATTTTTCCGCTCTGTGAAAATTGCCTCTTTTAAATCATTTATTGCATTATACGATAGATCCAAAACTTCCAGCCCAGGCGTAGGGAATTCTAATAAATTTTCAATTTCGTTATGTGAAGCATTTAATTTTTTTAAGTATTTCAATCCATTATCCGTAACTTGCAATAAAAATATTGAATTATATTGTATTTCCAATGTCGTAAGATTTTCTATTTTATTATGAAATTCTAGGACTTCCAACTTATTATTCGATAACTTCAAATCTTGAATCGAGTGAGGCAAATTAGTTTTGAAATGAGTTATTTGATTAAAACTCAAATCTAAATAATCAAGTTTTAATAAGTTTTTGAATGAATTCGTCTCAATATATTTAATAGAATTTCCCCGCAGTGTAAGGTGTGTCCTAAAAAATATTTAACATTATTTTTCAGTAATTTTAAAACGCATACAAAACAAACTAACATTTTTGGTGTAAGGCACGTATCTGATACTAAATAAGATACACTTGTAGTAGCAGATACGTGCCAAAACCCAGAAACGCTAGTGTGTTTTTAAGTAAATAATTTTTGATCTTCTGTATATTATATCGCTATTTATGTTTAAGAATTTGTTTAACGAAAGACAATCTAAATAAATATTAATGACCTCAATTTTCAACTGTATCAGTATGTAGGTTTTATAATAGTTTTATAGGTCTTGTAATAGTATTATTTATTGAAATGTGCTCTGAATTGTAGTGAAACTGTTTAAATCTGAGAGTAAAAAATTAATAATTATGTAATGCCTAATTATCTTATCTAAATAGTAACCTCTAATTTCATTATAATAAATGCCTTCTCAAATGAAGATAAGGTAAATGAAATCTAAATAATATTAGTGAAAATTTTTCATAATCCAAATGAACCGAAACAACTGATCCGAATCAGTTTTTTCTTTCCACTAAATACTCTGTAGTCTGAATTGCTTGGCATTCGATAATCCGTATTAGTTGTAAAACGTAAAATACTGCTCCGATATATTGTATTGAAATCGGTTCAGCAGTTTCCCCGCGAAAGAGTAACATAGCTCAAAAACTGAGTTTCGAAATCACTTTACCCTACCCTTACTCCCCCCACCCCTCGCGCTACTTTTCCGTATGTCTATGTTGGAACTAGAACTACCACAGATACTCATGCCAAATTTCAAGTCAATCGGTTCAGCCGTTTTTGCGTGAAAGATGAACAGACAGACAGACAGACACCAACTCATTTTTATATATTAGTATGATGATTTGCATGGTTCTTTTTGATTCAAAAGTTCAATGACGCGGTCCCAACAAAAATAACTCAGCTTTTTGAAGAAGGGTAGTGTGCGATTTTGTATATTTTGTGTGAAAATACTGTTTTCTGTACTTGAAATAGGAAAAATTTTATCTAGTTTTTTCTGCTCGAAACGGATTTGATAATTAATTTGGAGAAAAATGTTTTAGCGACTATTAAAAATTATTCTTCTTCAAAACATTTTTGATACAATACATTATCCCTTTTAAATAGGGAAGATTTTTTATAATTTTGTAAGACAATGTAAAGGCGCTCCTCGATTTACGATGTTTTTGGACGTGCCAAAATGCGTAATTTTGTGTTGTATTTCGATATGTCGTATATCAAGATTTTATAGTTTCCTATGTTATTTTTATTTATGTATATTGTGGAAATAATGGAGGTGTAAGTCCTCGACTATTGATAGAATGAAAAATATAAAAAAAAAATTAAAAATTTGAAAATTCAAAAAAAAAATTAAAGCGTCATTAAAAAACATTGTCTAATTTTCTACCAATTTGAAATATGGAGTTTTGCAACGATTTATATGTGTTTCGTAGTACTTTTTAACTTTTTCAGACATTTTTACTTCCCGCAGTAAGAAGATTTCTGAATACCTTAACCCGTTTCAACGGTTTATAACTTCCAATATAAAAGTTTCGGCGAAAATATGTTATTCTAAAATATTATATACTCACAATTCTGGTAAATGCTTAAAGGTTAAGTCACTAATAGTTGCAAAATTGTTATTTGCGAGTGACAATTTTTGAATATTTGATTTAAAACCATTCTCGTTTGTTGTAATCGAAAATACATCATTGTTATCTAAATTTAATGATGTGATGTATATTCCAAAGATCTAAAAATATAAATTGGTGTTATGTTAATGTTATTAAGGAAAATTTCTTTTTTTAGGAATATTTCGAGAATATATAAAAATAAAATTCTGGGAATATATCAAATTTACTGGCAATAACAGAAGCAAAATTCGAAGTTGTGATCAATTCTCAATTCTGAAAAAGAAAATCCCTCTGATAATGATAAAAACAAGGATAATTTTTAGAAAATGTTTATCAAAGGGACTTTTTATCTCCATTTTTATTACCTCCACATCAAAATCCCTTAACTTATTGTTGCTAAGGTCTACTCTTCTCAGTTTATTAAATTTGTTGAAATACTCTTTTTCAATACTTGATATTGTATTATTATTCAAAGCAAGTGATGTCAAATTTTTTGCTGATTCAAACATGCCTAAAATGAATAATAGTACTGATTAATGCTGATTCAAACATGCCTAAAATGAATAATAATACGGAAATGTGTTATAAAATAACGTATGACGATAATATTTGTAATTATGTATTAATAATATTTAGGTAAAAGAAAGTATAACTAGCAACTTACCATGATTTAATACTTTGAACCTGTTATTCTTCAAAGATATAGCGTTTAAACTGGGTAGACCAATAAAACTCTTGGAATCAACTAGACTCAAATCATTGTTGTCAAGTATAATCTCCCTAATTCTCAAGTCTTGTCCTTGATCTGAAATTCTTTAATTTTTTTTAAAGATATTTTTCAACGAAAATTAACAAAAAAAAGTTTTTCTTTTCAATATATTATATATAACTGCAATATATGTATGTGTGCAAAACCGCCTCGATTTTTGAAGGAATTCATCGCTCCAAGGACCAGAATTACACATGGTACAGAATCTGATATGGAGACAAAGCAATTTTTTTGCCAAATCAAAACTTGATCTGGAAGCAAAAATACTAGAAAGAAATCCGCTACAAGTGAATGTTTTTTCAGAAAAATACACCGCAGGCGAAAAGTTGGAGCTGTCAGACGAGTGACTCCAAGATTTGTCCATTTTCACTGATGACGTACACAGAAAAATAATACAGTTGATCAGAGTCAACTTTTTTGCAAGTCTACTCTGGCCTGTAGCAGGCAGACGGAGGTATCCATTACATAACATTAAATTCTCGAAGGTCAACCCGTGCTGATCCTAACGCCCTACTTTATTTGCTGCAGGCCTAATTTTCGAATTTTACCCGCCAGAGGTTGATAATTTTTTTACATTTCCTAACGTAGGTAAACGCGCGCCGAGCGTAGGTTAGGACTCTCAGTTGCGAATTACTCTAACACCGGATTCGTGATCAGCGACCCCGAAAACCCCCAACTGAAACTTTTCAGCCTCCGATTGAGCAGGATTCATGGCGAAAATCACGTTTTAAAACACCCAAACCACCTTTACCCCCTTAGCGGTAAAATTTCGGAAAACCCCGCCTTAGTGAGCGCCAACGTGATGGTTGGGACATACTGTGAAAGTTTCTAGCTTCAGGGGTTTGGGTTGGGCGTTGATGAGTCAGTCAGTCAATCAGGTTAAACGATTTTATATATATAAGATGAATGCGTTCTTTTTGACCAATATAAAGCCCGTTTTAATGTAATAAATAGTTACTTACATTGGCAAATAGCTTAAACCATTTTGTTCAAATATAACTGTTACGTTTGAAACTTCAATTGCTGGCCATGTTATATTTGTTACATCAACACGTTTATTTGAGCAATCAATTTGCAAAAAATTCCAATTTTCAAAATTTTCACAAATACAAAAATCACAAACATTTGGATCTGCACCGATAATTAAAATATAACCAAAATAATTTATTAAAATGTAACAGAACGACAATTGGTTAATTCTTTTCATATTGAACAACTATTTGGTGCAATGGTTTCAGCAATACTTACTGATAAAAAACTAAAAATAATTTCATATCAAACGATAAGTATGTTATCATGGCCAGAAATAATAATCTTTTTATACCCGTATGGTGATATCAAAGGGAATATTAAATTTGCCTCAGGGCCCAGTTATAGCGATCAGTAAACTTCTGTGAGTGATTTTTTTAAATTCCGATTTCTTTACTAATATACCCAATTCTTATATTTTTTAGTTCAAAACGTGTTTATACACGTGTGTATAATAGTCCATTTTTGCCCATTAACGAACTTAGCCTCGCATTTTACGAAAAACGAATCTGCGTAAAATTTCAAGTCTCTAGCTCAATCCGTGCGACCGCAATCAGACGGACAGACAGACAGACGGACAGACAGACGAACGGACAGACGGGCGGACATGCAAAATTCATTTTTTTATCATTCTAAATACACTGGTGTGTGTCATTTTTGTGTGTGACAACGGGATCTTGGCGTTACAAACGGTAAGGGAAATTTAATATACCCTTTGTTTTCACCATACGGGAATAAAAATTGTAAATCGTTGGGTATGATATTTAAACAGCGCTTTTGATACAAAAAAACACAAGAGTCGGTATTTATTTTATTTACATAGTGATAAACAGTTGTGATAAAAATAATATTGAAAAGCAAAATCTACAATTCATACCTGCAATACCGTATATGATACGCCAGAGAAAGAAAATGTGCCAGTTTTATGTAAAAATGTGTTATGCTACATTTACACGAATGACAAATTTGTCATTTTTTTCTTGTCATTATGTTGATTCCCGTGTAAATGGCATAATTTTTGTAATTTTTTCTGTCAGAAAATGTCAATCTCTCATAAAAGAATGAACTTGTCCATTCTTTTATGCCAGATTGTCATTCGTACAAACGCAATATTAGTTATGACAACTTTAGTATTCAACTTTTGTCATAACTAATATTGCGTTTGCACGAATGACAATCTGGCATAAAAGAATGGACAAGTTCATTCTTTTATGAGAGATTGACATTTTCTGACAGAAAAAATTACAAAAATTATGCCATTTACACGGGAATTAACATAATGACAAGAAAAAAATGACAAATTTGTCATTCGTGTAAATGTAGCATTAATGTCGAAAAGAAAACTCAGAAGTTTTGCTCGCAGCGAGTTATTGGGCCGGCCGAGTGAATAAAAGCAAGCAAATATTTTTACTAGCCGATAGGCACATTTTAGTATAAAATTCCATATAAATTTTGTATTAAAACTTGATAAATTCCTAGTAAAAGTTTTATTCACTCGGCTATTGCGCTAGAAAAAAATTTTAAGTCAGTGAAATTTGTGGTTTATTGTTCCTAACCGCAAACTTGTGGTTTATTTTTGTGGTTTATTGTTCCTAACCGAAGTATTTTCACTAACAAAATGCCTCGCTGGGAGGAAACCATTTGCGAGATTTTGTCTGCATAACTTCTGCGAGTTTAAGGCATCTGTATTTAGATTGGGACGAGTGAATAAAATATAGCAAATGCTTTTACTAGGAATTTGTCAGGTTTTAGTACAAATTTCATATGGAAGTTTGTACTAAAATGTGGTAAACTGCTAGTAAAAGCATTTGCTAGATTTTATTCACTCGACCCATTATTTGACACCGTTTGGCAATAATAAAAATTCTATTTGATTTTTTTTAAATATTTTACTTGATTCTAGTATTGGACTAAATCTTTGGTGATATTCCATTAGAACTTTTCATATCGAGTATTTCACAACTCCAACGTTTTGTTATCTTTTCTTCATATTAGATTTAGGGTAGGCAATAAGAGTCACTACACCATAGGTAAATATGTCTTGATAAGAGTTCCCAGAATTTCAAAAAACAGACTTTGCAGATATGATTCTTCGAAATTATTACAACATTTAACTTCTAAGTACTCACTGAGTTTTTTGTTGATTGTTGAAGCGGAGGTATTCCAAATTTTTTTCATAGGAAAATCATTTTTAGGGCTATGTTTGCGTATTTCGAACCTAAGTTGCACTTATATACCCAATATATGGGGTTTTTATTAAAAAGCTCAGCAGGGGGAAGGGGGCGGTCTGCATTAGTGTGACGGGGCATTAAAGCCCATATAAAACATAACAAAAGGTATAAATGCCAATCTGGCAATTATTAAAAATCCGTATGGTGATATCCGCTCGAATTACGGTTGTACCAAAATTCCACTTTGAAGTCAAACTTTTCAATAAGATTTTTTTAAATTTCTTAAAAACGCAAAAATCCTTTTCGCCGTTAGGGGCTTTTCGGGATCGCTGATCACGAATCCGGTGTTAGATTTTCGAAATTAGAAACAGAAGGTCTTGTAAGGATAACACAAATATCCTTTTTCCCATTTTTTCCGGGGAAAAATGGCATTATGGGGTTTTCGGGATCGCTGATCACGAATCCGGTGTTAGGTTTTCACAATCAGAAACGGAAGGTCCTGTAAGGATAACGCAAGTATCCTTTTTTCAATTTTTTTGGGGAAAAATGGCATGAGGGGGTTTTCGGAGTCGCTTGTCAGGAATCTGGTGTTAGACTAATTCGCAACGGAGAGTCCTGCAAGGATAAGATTTTTCTCAAAAGTTTTTAAGTTCTTTCCGGTTTTCTTCGTATTCTAAAACTTGTACAAAAAACTTAACCCGGCAACGACGGGTATGCAAGGTAGTGTAGCATAAATTTTTATAAGTTTCAATAAAATTTATTGAAGTAATATGAATTCATTTGTTTTGTATACCATAATTTGAGGCAAAGGGAGTATTTTCTTCTTTCGACCAGATTCAGATCCAGCACCTTTTTATGTTAATCAATTCCTAAAACCACTAAACCATTAAAATTTCAGTGAACCAAAACCAGAATCGAAACCAAAATTATTGGAATTTTAGGAACCAAAACCACAATCAAATTTTGAAAGGACCTTCAAGAACCAAAATCAAGAACTAGAAATCCACTTTTGATCCAAACCCGAATCACATCCAAAACGTTTGGTTTGCATCTCTGTTAAAAACATTTGTTCTGTCACTATGATCCACCTCTAGAAATGTTAACTTAGTTATTGTAGATCGGAAGTTTACAGAAAAGTTCAGAGATTCCTATATCTCGCAGAGAACAAAACTTTGATATCGTGATGTGTTCAAAAAAAAATATTTACGACTTCAGTAATTGTGGATTCTATAAATAAAAAAAAACCATTTTTTTCATATAAAAATTGAACACTTTATTAACTTTCAAGGATTAAAGAAATAATCATTCTTCTCTATAAGATTAATACTACCTATTGAGTATAAAAATAACTACATTTTTATTATCTTCTTCACTACAGGACGGTAATTGATTTCATTGTTTTTAGAATTTCACGATAAAATGCTGAGTTTTGTTTAAGTAAACATGATATATGTTGGGCATGATAAGGCACCCGTTATAAGTCCATCGTTTTCTTTTCAATATTTATACTTTCTCTCCTAAATATTATTGCTATTGATCAAAACATATTTTTTTGTACATCCTACAAAATGATTAAAATTAAATGGAAATTGTATAAAACGTAAGAGATTCTTTTTTTTTCTTCTTTCTCTGAATACTTAATAACACTCAACTACAAATGGTATGAAGTTATTTACATTTTAAAATCAAATTATAAGTATTTCTCAAAAGAGATTTAAGTTAGAAGTACATGCACACAAGGGAAAAATTATTCTGTAAAAAAAAGTTTAAAAAGTGTCCATTTCATCGTCGGAATTAAAACTTATTCATCTAAAAGTAGTTTTAAAAAACAGATTCTTTTTTTTTCTTAAAAAATGACCAGAGAATGGACGGCGTTAATTTCTTTTGTCATTGTTTTCATTTTTGAAATATTTTGTACATGCTAACTAGCCTAGCTAATAAAAAAAAACAGAAAAACGATATAATCTTCATCTTAAATTACATGAAATAAAAACAGTAATGCTGTTATGTCTTTTTTCGTTTTACCTAAATTCAGGGACTATATTTTTGATTCGACTTGAATAATTGAAACTGTCGCATAAACACTATAACAATTCCGGTTAATAAGAGTGCCGCTGAAATTGGCGATTTAGCTGCCGCATTATATATTGAACAGTAGGGACATTGCGAACTTCCGCAAACTTCACAAATATTAAGCAGATAGGTTGGCAAGGCATCGAATATCGTTTCGTTGAATCGTTCTGCGGGAAAAACAAATAAAAAAAATATTATTTGTCGTCTTTGCAAAAATCCAAAGGGGATTATAGTATTTTTTTCAAAATTTGTAGAAATTTTTACCTGGCGCATAGTAGTCATACACACGAATTGGTAAATATCTGGACATATTAGCAACGGGATACCATCGCTCCACAGTAAAATTGACACAAATATCTTCTTGATCCAACTAAAGTTAAAAGAAAATTTAGTAATCTATATATTTTTGTAAAAAAAAAAAGAAATTTAAAACTTACAAATTCAAAGTAGAATAAAACTTTCTTTTCCAAATATTTTGCTCTTTGAAGATTTCTCACTTGCCGTGTTAAAACGTACGAGTCTAATTTCTGTTGCTGAATGAAATATCCAGTTGGAATGGCCACATCAAGAACTGCCATGCCCGAACGAATTGATTCTTTGAAATTTTTCCATCTAAATTCGAGAAAAGGTAAATATTTGAATAAGTTGTAAAAACAATTTGTTTTTTGTTATAACATAGGGTTGGTAGATGATAGCTGCGTTCCAATTTCATATGCTAATTAGTTATAGCACTTCTGAGCACTCATAAGTCGATTTTTTTTTACTTAGTTAGGAGTAACAAAATTCGGGAGCAAGTATTTCTAGTTTTTCACATGATGTTGGAATGCAGTTAATGTTTATATTTAGTCGCTTTTCAACATGACTTTTTCCAGTGAATATAAAGAGATTAATGGGATTAATTAAACACGTCATATAAGACACGTTAAGTCAATTTTCACCTTTTGCAGCTAACCCCCCACCCCCTCCCCCTGCGACGACAATTTTTTTTTCTAATTTAATACCGTCGCCCTACAAATCAGAAGCCAGCTTGCTGTAAGAACTCCACAAAAGTCACCCACAAATCTCCCAAAGTCATGTCTCTCTGTCGAGAATTTTTTTCCACGCGTTACCTGCAGAAAAACTATACGATACTTTATATCGACCTTCGGTCTCGCAAACCTACATCGAAACCCCTCACCGGTTAACTTTTAAACCATTCAATCGATCAAGCGGTTCTCTAAGTTGGAACTCTTGCACAAGCTCCTGCCACTAAATCATTTAATATCTTTTCCCCTTAACCCCTCGCCTGCTATTTCCTGGATCTCCAAAGACACTTTGATCGGGTTTTCACTATCAGATAGAGTGTATCTAAAGCAAATTTCTTCTTAATTAAAATCTACTCATGCCGTTTGCATATAACGACCTCCGGCTTATAGGTTGAGAGCCGCAACAGCCACTACAGTATTTTAATTTAGTAAATTTTCTTTGCCTCATCTATTATTCTCACTTGGAAAAAGTGTGCCCCAAGCACGATCAAATGTAAACATTGGGTCTTTTACTCGACTCTCCAATTCTTCAATTTTTGTAGACAAAAGTGAGCTAATATTCTACTCAAAAATTATCCAAGAGTATTTGCTCACTTTTGTTCATACAAACTGGAGAATTTATCAGGGCTGGAATCATGTATCTCGACGCGTCTCTGTCTTTCGACTTCGACGCAGCTTTTGACTCTTGATTTCGCCATATCAGCAGCTTCAAATTTCCTGGAGTGACAGTCAGAATCACGTTTCGATTCATCGTGACGATTCCGCGAAATTTCAAGCTGCAGATATGGCGAAGTCAAGAGTTAAAAGTTGCGTCGAAGTGGAAAGACAGAGACGCGTCGGAATACATGATTGGTGCCCAGAACACAACATAATTTTCACACAAAATTACCTTTGACACGCCAACATAGTAATATGAGACTGATTTCTACCATGAAATATTGGTCTGGCATAAAGATCGAATGCTGGAATTGGGGGTTGGGTCTGGTATTTTTCAATATCAACATTATATTGAACATGCATTTGTAGAATGGCGAAACCTGCGCCTCTCGCCTGTACCTTGACTGTACCCCAGGCATTTGGAATCTTTATAAAAATAAAAAAAAATTAAGCAAAAATCTTGAAACTCTTCTGTAAAAAATTTACATCAACGCTTTGCAGCTCTGCCAAATTTTTGTCATTGATGTAGAGTGTTTTTTGTCTACCAGGTAACGAGGTGGCCTCTATTGTAACGGAAAGTGATGAAACATCTCGGATTCTCGTTCGTACGGTGTATTCGATGAGGGCTTTCAAAGCGACGCTAGTATCCTGTGTAGAAGCAAATCCTCCATCGTTTAGACGTTGAGCGTTTAACCATCGGACAATTGGATCAATGAAAAATTCTCGCCGTGAAACATACACTAGGAGAGCGTAGGCGGTCGTCTCGATGTTCATAGAATCATAATCGTATGGTAAACGAGGTAATGAGAACCATTTTTGATTTTCCAATTTGCTGGGTGGTTGCGGGACATCCTCTCGGCCCCAATATGTGTATTCACCTTTAATGAAAATTAGGATAAATCGAATTAGTTACTGGCTAATGTATTTTTTTGTTTTATAAGAAAACTAGGAGACCCTTCGTTCCCAGCTTAAAGTTTTTTGTATAAATTTTAGAATGCCAAAAAACCATAAATAACTTAAAAACTTTTGGGAAAAAACGTTATCCTTACAGGACTTTCCGTTTCGAATTTGGAAATTCCAACACCGGATTTGTAATAAGCAACCCTGAAAACTTCCCAAAGCCAGTTTTTACGAGGAAATGGGAAAAAGCACATTTCCGTTATCCTTACAGAACCTTCTGTTTAGAATTTTAAAAATCAAATAACGGATTCGCGACCCCGGAAACCCCCTTATGACGATTTTTCCTGGGAAAAACGGGAAAAAGGATATTCGCATCATCCTTACAGGACCTTCTGTTTCGAATTTTGAAATTCCAACACCAGAGCCGTGATCAGCCACCCCAAAAACCCCATATTGCCAATTTTTGCGGGAAAAAGGATATTTGCGTTATTCTTACAGGAACATCCAACTCGTGATCAGCAACCACGAAAACCCCCTAAAGCCAGTTTTTCGGAGACAAAATTAGAAAAAAGACATTTGCGTTATCCTTTCAGGACCTTCTGTTTCAAATTTTGTAAATCTAACACAGCTAAAAACCTGCTCCTGACAACGCAGATCATTTTGCAAAAAACCGCGTAAAAATGGGTCCAGTCGTTTTTGAATTTTGTAATCTCAAACAGACAGACCGACAGACAAACAAACATTCATTTGGTTCTGGCTCGCAAAAATGCTAAGTAAGAAAAAAATAAACAGTCGCAGATCGATAGCTTTGAATTTCTTGATAGCTCGAAAGTTTTTCAATTTTCTTCAGATTCAAGTTGTCGAGGTTTGGCTGTTTTTTAATTTACAAAAATCGTATCTATTGGGTTCAAAAATCAACATCGCACACTGATTTCAAAGGGCTTAAAAGCTGGCATTAATTTCAAAATATCTTTGAATTAATGCCAGATCACATTCGAAAATTTCTTCCCTAACCACGCACCTTAATTTATTTTAATTTTAGAACTATAAATATGACTCAGTAATTTTATTTTAAAGCTTATTATTTCTTGAAAAATCTCAAAATGAAGTATAGGGGAGATCCCACGTCCAAGGAAGTTGGAAACATAAATCACGTCAATAGATTTTTGTCCAGTTAACAAATTTTTTTTATGAAAGACCTTTCAAAAATTAATCAAATTACATCTTTATCTCATTTTCCAACTTTTGTGGACACGTTCGTTTTTGAAACCAATAAACATAATTGAAAATTGCAAAACTTGTTTACAAAATGTTGTTTACTAAACGTGTATACAATACTTGAATGCAGTCATTATTTATCTTACCAATATGACGAGCGTGATTCGATAAAATACTAAAAGCATGTTCTGCAGTTGCCGCCTTTGCCAACATCAAAGCATAAGCGACGATAGCGACTTCATATGGTTCGACACTCTCCTTCAGAAGTTTCATATTTCGTTCGATATATGTAATGGCTTTGGTCTGTGCAATTGACACTCTCGAACCTAACGTCTAAAAATGCAAACAGATATGAAAAATTATCTAAGCAAAGCACGATTGTATAGCAAAATAAAAACCTACACCGGATAAATCTTTGACGGTGGCCAACGTGATAATGACATGGGCTGTTAATGTAATATTCTTTTGCTTCAAATTCTCATAGTCTCCATTGGTTGCATAAATCGAGCTATTCATTTTTCGATCGGGTGACCATGTTATCTCATAGAAAGCCCCATCTTGCGATTGATGCCGCAGCAGCCATCGGACGCTCTTCTGAATAATCAACGGATCGATGTAGATGAAATTTTCCCATTCGTAAAACGAAGCTTCTTGGAAAACGCGAGCACAATAGGCGGTCAACCAAACCGAAGACGCTGAATTATTCCAATCCGATCGGAATAGTGAAAATGATCCGTCTTCCTTCATGAAACTGAGCTGCCTCTGATATCCAATGTTGAGATGATGGAAAGCATTCTTTTCCGTCTTTTTGTTCCTTTGATTGATCAATCGCATGTACATAACTGTGTATAAGTTCGCAGCAAAGCTGAACATATTCTGTTCAGCAGAATCCATGGGCAGATAAAGCAAACTGGTCGCATTTACTGGCATTGTAGGGAATATTGGCCCCACAACATCACCGACAACTGAAATTCGCGCCTTATTCGAACCATAAACGAAATACCGTTCGACTTCGTACGGAATGATTGGTGTCTCCGTTATATTCACATGCATATATTGGAAAACATACGCACGATTACTTAAATCAAGCAAAATCGACTGATGCCGATACTGTGGCAGACCATCAGCTTCCACGTGAATTCTCCTGGTAACTTGATCGGTGCCTAGTAACGTTCCAGCGTGCATAGTGACATCTATATCGCCTAAACGCGTAGGTACAATTGGAATGTAAACAGTAGAAGACTCCTGAGCTTCAATATAAACGAAGAACTGATGTTCCCCGAATGAAGTGCGAGGATTGTAGGATCGTACGATTCCATCCTCTTCGACGTGCACGAATTTATAATCTGGAGAGCCATGGAGGACCACAGTTGACTCTATCGCTGTTGTCATGTAATTGAAAACAGTGATACGAATGCCAACCTGCTCACCTTGACGACATTCAGTTGGCATTTCCACGTTTATGAAGAACGGCTGTACGCCCACGTATTCGATCGCTTTTTGCAACATTCCGAATCCGTTAGAGGGACTCACACTGAACGCAGACACCATCCATCGTGCCGGAGTGTGTGGCACTTCAACGTTGAAGATGTAACGCCCGTGTGGACCGATATTGATATCCTTCCACAGCCAAACGTTATCGAAATGTCGCTGAATTCGATTGAATCGATATTTTCTGAACTCCGCGAGAACCGTTTCGTTGTAATACAAGCAGTTCATTTCATCGGAACCATCGACACAATCAATGTGACCATCACAATACTGAGACGGTGATATGTTGCAAATGTCGTAACGGCGTGGCACAACGGCGTCGGTAAAGACAACCAAGCCGGAATATTCAAATGTTCGATTCGCGTCAATTCCAAATGATGAGCACGGATAGTATACGAGGTCATCGGGATCGCCAGCGTGGGAATGCCAAGTGTGTTTGTATGTTCCGTTAGTCTGCTCATCGAATGTTGACATTTTCGTTATAACTCTGGCGTAGGTCAGTTCGTTTCCTGCTTGCATCGTGTAGAAAGCGTTATCGATACCTGATAGGCCGACATACGAGCCCGGCTCACCGTAAATAGCGATTTCCACCTGTAATGGAGTAAATTCAGATTTTAGTGATATTGTTTTCAGATATTATCCAAGTAACACAAGAAGTCGTAAAATGGGCGTCGCGCCTAAAACTCGCAACATTTGTTGGACATTTTGGCGACCATTTTACGCCTTGTTGTGAAACCAAGTGAATTATTTTATAGTTGAAATTGATTTAATTAAGTGGTTGTAATTGAAAGTCCCCCTGCCTCCTCAACCACTCTCCTGGTATCTTATAAACCGCTCAAATGCCTTTGATACTCCTCTCTGAATTCTACAAAAAAAAGACCACTGGCCGATTTTGGAAAGGAGTTGGTCATGAAGTGGCCCGGGACGAGTCCTTAGTAATGAACTATAAAAAAACTTGTCATCAATATTAACACATTGACTGGCATGGCTATCATTTTTGATAGCCGGTGATGCTTCTCTGGATCCATGTCTAACGTATTTTATAACCAGTGATGTCTCTCCGGGAGCCATGGTTTGCAAAAACTTGATAACTCACAAAGAAAATGTATTGGCATTTTTTTTATACATTTGCAAAATTGGTGGGGCAGTCAAAGTGTAACCTGTATAAGTTGGACTCATACGGGATCAAGAAATGTGTCCAGCTTATACGGATTGGGCTAAAAAGCACGTGTTTTTTTATATTTTTCTCACGATAGGATAACTATATGCAAAAACTAGCTTGCATACCCGTCGTTGCCGGGTTAAGTTTTTTGTATAAGTTTTAGAATACGAAGAAAACTGGAAAGAGCTTAAAAACTTTTGAGAAAAATATTATGTTTGCAGGACTCTCCGATCCGAATTAGTCTAACACCAGATTCGTGATCAGCGACCCCGAAAACCCCCTAATGTCATTTTGCCACGGGAAAAATTGGGAAAAATGATATTTGCGTTATCCTTACAGGACCTTCCGTTACGAGTTTTGAAAATCTAACATAGGATTCATGATCAGCGGACCCGAAAACCCCCGAGTGAAACTTTTCAGCCTCCTATTGAGCAGGATTCATGACGAAAATCACGGTTTAAAAACACCCAAACCCCCTTTACCTCCCGTTTACCCCCTTAGCGGTAAAATTTCGGAAAACCCCGCCTTAGTGAGCGCCTACGTGAAGGTTGGGACATACTGTGAAAGTTTCAAGTTTCTAGCTTCAGGGGTTTGGGCTGGGCGTTGATGAGTCAGTCAATCAGGTTAAACGATTTTATATATATAGATGTATGCTTAAACTTCGTGCTAAAGATTTTAATTTAGTTGATGATAACAAAGATGTAGAAAAATAGCCATAAATTGATATAAATAAGAAGTTCATAGGACTTAGGAATCCTTGTGATTTTTTCTTGAATTTCCCCATAAATTTTATTCAGAATTTATTTCGCGAATTTTATTTGCCTATCGCAAAATATGTCCACTTAACAAAAATTCTCGAAATTCGTATTTACTCTGGCGATTTTGTATGAAAAAACTCCCATTCCGTCGTTTTTCAGAAATACATTTTAGAATTTTGTGTTGCAGTCTAAATGGTTGTGCAACATGAATTTTTTGTCGCAGAGTAAAATTCGCGGACTAAACTGTCAGATGTAAGCGGCCTTTAAGAAATAAATATTTTACGATTATTACCTTTTCGCCAGTTCTCGCCTTCCTGTTATTAATGAACACCGTAAAATTATTGCGAGAAATTCCATTAACTGGGAATGTCAGTGAATCAGCAACGACCTGCCCTTGCTGACCGATCTGCCACACCACAATCGTAGCCACTGGAGCCATCTCTGAGCTAAGTGTGATCGCCATTGTTCGAATATTTTCGAGAATGGTTTCCTGGCCATTGACCAGAATCACGCCCTTTGACATCACCAAATAATTGAATGTCTCCAGGAAGAAATTCGTTCGCACATGGAAAATAATGTATTCGCCGACCTTCGGATATAAAGTGCTGGTCAACACTTTGATATGATGATTCTGCGGCGAGAAATGGCCCATCAAATGAAGTTCAGCTTGAGCACGTTCTCCACGATGATCTATGTAGTTCGCCTGCAATCTCATCGTATGGATATTATTTAAATATTCGCGGCCATTTCGATTTTCTTCTATTCGCAGATCATTTCTCAAATCGATATCGACTATCCAAATGCCATCCCGTTCAGACATTCGAACGAATCTCGTTGGGTATTCACGGCGACCGCCAACATTGCTTTCCACGTAACCGCCAACCTCCATTGTGCCGTGATTATACTCGTTGAATTCAATTGGAGAGCCATCGTTATACTCGGCCACTAGATACGTTGTGAATGGCATCGCAGCTTTGAAAATTTGTGGTGATTCGCCGAGGAAGGATAGTTTTATGGACGAATTATATACCCGTGCGATGGCATAGCCCGATATCACTTCATCGTAAAACTTCTCGCCAACTGTTGCTGTGATCATGACTTCCATACCCAATCCATGCGGTAGCAATGATTCCAGTTCTGCCATCGGATAACGAAATTCGTATGTACCGTTAAAGAAACGTAGATACGGTAGAGCACTTTTATACGTTCTAGTCCAAGGATCGTAAATTGTCCGACCTTCAGGTTTCTCCATCCAGAATGGCCAGTCTTCCTCAAAATTATAGTGTCTTTCCAGCGAGTATTGATCGTTGAATGTGTTTTGATAGTAGCCCTGATCCTGGCCAGGATTCGTCTCGGGATTCGCGCCATAATTCTCTTGGTATCCCTGATACCCTTGATATCCCTGATTCCCATGGAAAACATTGTAATCAGGTTCATTGCGATATCCAGTGTTCCCAACGCGATATTTCTGATTCAAAACTCTAGAATTAAACCAGCCAATCGGTCGGATAGTCGCCTTCAGAGTGAGATTTCCTTTTACTGGTGCACCGCTCGTGAAGTTTGCCATTATTTTGCCGTGGATAAATTGATCTGTATTGAAGAAGAATGCCGGCATAGTGACATTCACTTCGAAACGTGTCTGATAGTATTCTTCGACGACAAAGTGACTCTCTTCCTCTTGACCCTGGGCGATTACTCTAATTGTCCACTGGCCGTAAGCTGGCTGATCGGATAGCTTATAGTCTAAGCTAACACTGCCAAGATTCGACTGTCTAGAGAGCCATCGTCGCAACACGTGCTTTGTCGGGTCCAAGATAAACACATCAACGGCACCATCGAATCCTTTAAGCTCTGTAGTGATTGGAATTGTACGGAATCGGATTGTTTCGCCTTGCATATAAACGGGTTTATCTGTTTGAATAAAGATCGTCATGGATCGTTGAGAAAACACCAATTTCGTCTCATTGATGAACGCTATTCCACCCAGAATATTGCTGTACAATCCCTCAACACGAAGTTTATACTCGCCAGTCACACTTGTTGTTGGCACTCGCATGAGAAGTGTTTCTGGGACGCCTTCCTTCATCACCTTCGAATCGGAAGTGACTTCAACGGAATTACTGGAGATACTGGCTCGAACTGTTATTGGAAATGGCGATTGAAGAATTGTCGCTGCCACTTGATAGATCAGACCGGGGCGAACCATTTGTGATGCAACCACGATGTATGTAGCTTCCTTGAGGATAACATTGCTAATTGAGCTGGGCAGTCGCGGGAATATATTATAGTTTGGACGTCGAGTGCTGGTGGTTGTTGGTCGAGGATTGAAGTTGTAAATCGAATCTCTATCAGAGTCTCGATCGTAATTTGGATTGTAATTGGGGAAATTATTGTTTGTGTTTGTATTTGTGTTGGTATTAAAGTTGGTGCTGCTAGGGTTCGTGTTGAAATTGTTGTTAGCATTTGCATTAAAATTGTTGTTAGCATTTGCATTGAAATTGTTGTTAGCATTTGCATTGAAATTGTTATTATTTGTATTGAAATTATTATTGTTGGTATTGAAATTATTATTGTTTGTGTTAAAATTATTGTTGGTATTGAAATTAGTGTTTTGGTTTACATTATTGTTATTATTGTTCAAATTTGTATTCAAATTGTCCGTGTTTTCGTTCCTCGGATAATAGTTGCGGTCGGTTTGATCTCTTTCGGTACTCTCGGAAGTCCGAGGTGTTGATTGTCGTCGAAATGGATCTTGCGGGTTGTATTGATAATTCACGTCGTTACCATAAGGATTAAATTGCGCTGTCACTACGCTGATGAGGAAAATCAGTACTGATAGAGTTGTAAATATGTCTTTTGATCGTTGAGTGGCCATTTTACCCTGAAAATATAAACGAAAAATTAAAGGGTTAATATTTTATGCGAAATTTTATGAAAATGTGTTGTGTTAGAGCCATGGCATATCGAATACGTTGCGTCTGTGCATTTTTTAAAGCAGCCAAACGAATTTTTCTATTCACACAATCAACCAAACAAATAAAATAAACATAATAAAAGCTATAATTATTGAAAACCCGTATGGTGATATGGCACTGTTCGAAATTTAAGTGAACGGCGAACAGTTTTATCAACATTCCACTTTGAAGTCAAACTTTTTAATAAGATTTTTTAAAATTTATTCCAATCGGATTTTGATGTATGGGAGTTTTATGTAGAATCATATCCTAAATAACTTTTGTTCTTGCACTTTTTTGATAAGATGCACCGTTTTTGAGATATTCGGGAAAAAAACGTTTTCGTTCCATCGAGTCTTTATTTAAAAGAAATCCCCTGCGGCGCATTTTATAATGAAACGGCTTCATCTATGAAAATTTTGATTCTAAAACTTGTGCCTACAGCGCAACGTGTATTGTGCTCCAAAACCCCACAGAATGGGACAGAAAAATTCACGTTCACTGGAAGAGTCGGGACACAAGATAGTTTTTCCGTGCGCGTCGCTTCGACTTTTTGATAAATTTCGAGATATTAAATATTCTCTTCTTCACCTTCGCCTCCTTCAACAGACATATGTCAGGGATCTGAAGAAAAAAAAAATATGGTCACCCTAATTATAGGGGACTCCCGTTCAGTTTAAAACACGTACCAATGAGGCAAACAATGGGCCCTCACAAGGACAATGATTAAAATCAAGTTTTAAAGAATGTTTTGAAAATATCGCACACCCTAATGATGTATTGTTCTTTGAATTCACATTTGCCTGCTAATAAAAGGTCTCGCAGTCAATTAGATCCCTTCGTGACGACGATGAAATAAAAAGGGCAGGTGTGAGGTGTGTGTCGAGTGCAGCAACATGCAATAATCCTTCCAGTTATTAATTTTAAAATTTCGTGCAAACGCTAAACGGAAATTGTTTTCCTCGTATTTATAGTGATCTAAAAAAATGTAACTGAGATGAATTTGTTTTCGTGTTTATTCTACTTACAAATTAGGGAGTGGAGCTGCCGTCCACAAAATGCCGAATGAATTTTTGCCGAGAATTTCGTTTGCTCGGCCAAAGTCACCAAATTTATTATGAATAACTCATAAAACACATTTCTGGATAGCACTTTAAGTCTCAAACTGAGATTATTTAATTAAAATTACGAATCTAAGATTCGGTCAACGCCCAAAAATGCCAGCAAGTATAGTCATGTCAATCTCTCACACAAAATTTCGACCAGTCTTTCTTGCAGTACCCCCAACTCAAAGCACTTTTCATGTAGAGTTTTCACTATTTTACTGAATAGATTTCAATAATTAAAATTAAAAAGTCTTGAAATATGAATTTAACAAAAACACAAAACAGCCACCGATAACGCCCAACAAACAAACAGTGTAGTGAGACACACGTTCGATTGTTGGAAAACTAAATTGTGATCGTTTTCGGACCTTTCGCAATAAATACCCGAAAAAAGTACAAATGACGGAAATTTAAAATGTTTTGAGTTTTTCAAAGAAAGTAATAATAATAATATATTGAGTCCTTCATATTTGTATAACAGTGAAGACGATAAAGAGATTTAACAAAATTGGAAACTTTTTTTTGTGGAGTAGATGCTTGTGACGCTATTTTGACGCAGCGGGCCATCAAACATAATTAACTTCATACATTTTGTATGAGAGTAGTTATAACTTATGACGTCTGACTTTCATGACGGCGTCAACTTTGTAATCAGTTCAACGCCCCCAAGATTTTGGAAATTCAATTAAAATTAATAATTTTAAATAGAAATTAATTGGAGCTGTTAACAAACTTATCAATATTATAGTCGTCATGAGCTTACCAATATAGTCGTCAAAAAGTCGTCATGAGGTTTTAAAAAAAAATATAAATCTTTTGTGTTTTGCAATTCAGAAAACGTTTTTGTCTACAATGACATTTTAACGCTGACTCCCATTTTTATTGTAGCTGCATATTTTCATGCGGGCTTTCCGTTGTATTGGCTGCGTCAAGACGGCTTTGGTGGTCATTGTAAAACAATGAAAATCGCATTCAAATGTTGTCCGTCAACGGTTGATGGTGAACAAAACTTCGTCATTCACATTTGAGCAAAATTTTCCGTTGATGGTCAACGTGGTTTTACTATTTACTTTGGTTAACCTTTAAGCTAGAACCTGAATCGTACGTCGATGCGTCCGTCATGCGTGCGTCCGGTTGACAGTTCGAGTAGAATCAACGGGCTGCTATGAGTACTCCCCTAAGAATACGTTTTCCGATGCGGCAGCCGCATAGAGTAGGTCGAATTTCTACTTTTACATGCGACAACGCACGGAAAGGTCATTTCGCAAAAAAGTTTGTTTACGATTTAAGCAATTTAAGTATGGAACAAATTGAAAGTAATTGTTTCGACGATAAACTAATAGAAGAAGTGCAAGACAATAGGGGCCTTACCAATGACATTTATAAAGTCGAGTTTAGTTAGTTTTGAAACTAGCGAATTTTAGTAGTTGACTTTTATATTATTACCAATGGCAAATTTAGTTTTGACTCTAACAAAAAATAAAGTATTTTAGTCGATGATTAAGTTGTTACTAATAAGTTAGCGACAATTCGTTGTTAAGAGCTATTAAAGTCAAGTACTAAAATTCACTAGTTTCAAAACTAACTAAACTCGACTTTATAAATGTCATTGGTAAGGCCCTAGGTCTGTTCGATATAAGTCCTGGACTTACTCCTAGTATTTTTACTTTACTCCACAAAATGGCGCATTTTCTTACTCTGAATTTGTTTTTATCGAACAACTTGGAGTAAGTTCAGAGTAAATCACTAACTCTATATTATGAGTTTATAATTATAGATTATAAAATATAACAAATATAATAAATAAAATCCGAAACTACTCAAGAATATATATTGGAAATAATTTATGATGTCTTTTGTTGCATTTCTTCTTCCAAACACTGTAAAAGAGAGGTTATGTCTGACAAATATCAGCTCTCAAAAGTTTACTCCAGCTAAAAGCAAGAGTAAATAAGAGTAAGTCCAGGACTGTCCTGGACTTACACTTTTCTGTTCGATATGTGTTCGGAGTAAGTCCAGGACTCATATCGAACAGAAAAGAGTAAAAAATTTTACTCCGAGTAAGTCTAGGACTCATATCGAACAGACCTAATGAGTTAACTCCAGATTCGTTGCCGTACCCAACTGTCACCGCATCGAACTGTCAGCCGGACGCACGCATGACGGACGCATCGACGTACGATTCAGGTTCTAGCTTTAAACTAGCCTTTTCTTTCAAACAGTCTATTGTGAAATGATTGACTATGTTATAATATTTTTTTTCGAAATTTCTTTGTTATGTAGTAGCAAAAATGTGATGCAAAAGATGTAAAGCCCTACGATTTCCCTACGATATTTCTAAAATTTATTTCATCCGAATTTTCGTGAATTTTCAATTACGGGTTATTGGATGGGTAATTTCTAAAACGGGGATTTTCGATGGTAATGGAGTTTTGAATGACTTCTTCATGAATAATAATTTATATCGGATTTCGTCATGGCATTTGATTTTGAGAAGTAGTTTCTTTAATTTGTAAATTTCTTTATTCGATAGTGGGCTGCAGGAAAAATTACACCTTCCTACTTTTTATATAAATGATTTCTTTCTTTTCCTTGAAACTGAAGATGGAAAATACCAAGGATTGAAAGCCATTCGCAGCCCAGCAACTCGCAAGAGGTATAGAATTTAATGGCGCTCCGCACCTAGGCAACTCGCAAAAGTATAAGAATACGTGAGGAGTGTGGTTTCTAGAAGCCATTTTGTATTAAGAGTTGTGAAGTGCAGTTTTCGTAGCCGTACGAACAAGGAATTGAAAAAAATAAATTCCGAGACATTTAACCATTCACTGTTATTATTTTTTGTTTTAATTTTTTCAAAGAAGTTTGAAATAGGATACGGATGTCTAGCGAAAAAGATCTTCAATTATTGAAATCGGTCCGATGATAGTCTCGTGACTATGAACATTTAAAAGGTTTTTTTTTACTTTCCGATCAAATTTATGTCGCCATCTTGCGTTTCCTCTCAGAAGAATTTATTCGGTTTAGCCCATTTTCAATTGATTTACCTCTGTGATTTTCAACAAATGATAACGGATAATTAAGCCTGAATCGAAATCGAATCATTGAAGCCGGATCTGATTGGAAAAAACGGTGCCCAAGTTGAAAAATCTATTGAAAAACCGCGAGCGACAACGACGGTCTGAAGGAGAAAATTTTGATTCGGTATCTCGGAGGAAGAACGAAGGAAAAGCAGCAGAAATTTAATAAAAGTTACCAAGTGTCGAGTCTGTATCGAGAATATACAACAGAATATAATAATTCTAATTAATAAAAAGAAATAGAAGAATAAAATTAATAAGCAAAAATAAAAATCTACATAAAAAAAAATTAATAAGAAATTTACCTTGGCTATAATAGCTATTAGTAGTTGGATCATTTATACATCATCGTCTCGTTTTTGAATTAAAAAGAGAATATATTTTTTTTTGTAAGTTTTGCTGTTCTGTTTTTGTGTAGTACATAAAATTTAGCTCGGCTGCGGATCGATATTCGAGATGGAGAACAATATTATTATTCAGTTCTTACGATATTCCTCATTTGTTTTGCTATTTATAGCCATTTCAGCACAAGCAGGTAATTATTTTAAACACATTGCTGGACTTTTTCATAGTTTTATCGAAATTTATTTTTAACAAAAAAAAACCAACAAGCAATTCAGTGCGAAAAGGAATAATTCTTTGATAGTTTCAACAAGAATCAATTAAATTCTTGCGTATATTTTTTTTTTGTTTTCAAATTTCTCATTGTCAGTGTTAAATCACTTTGTTAATTTAAATCGGATTAAGTTGGCATTAAATAGCTATCAATGAATTTCGATCCTCTGAAATAATAATAACAATAGAAATAATGATTTTGGTATGTTAGAGACTAATTCGACCCTGAGATAAGTAGCATGAAAAAACCGACCGACCACTTTGAAAAATATGAAATTGATTAACCTCAATTCAATTGATTGCCAATATAACTTTGTTCCAACTTCTCGAAGAATTTGTAACAAAGAAATATACAAAAGAAAAGTTATCGGAAAAATTGAGTAATCCCTATGACAAGTTAGTATCCCCGTTTATTATTGACGCAGAGAATGAAGCCAGATTTTAAAATGTGGTCAACAATTTCTTTATAATCAATTTGGTGTCTTTGGTTTGTTGTTGTTTCCCTACACTCCCTATGACATCATACGATTTTAGATGTTTTCGACTTGACATCATAAGTTGAAGTAGTTTTCCGGACGACTCCTCCCAATTCGCCCGACTATTTTCCTCTTTTACCGTGTTTCCTTGAATAGTTTGACAAATCACTTTGAGTCAACTTGTGCGAAACAAACGTTCTTGGCCTCTATCGTTCATTAAGTGAATCATTTTAATAGTGGAGAGAATTCTGATTACGTAAAGATGTTATCAATATTTCATTTCCCATTATTTTGTTAATTGGGCGATTAAATGGAGCTTTACAAATTTTCAATAAACAAGGATTTCATTATTGGCAATAGAAAAGTGTTGCGATTTGTGGTTTTTGTTTATTCAGGATGTTTTATGAGCTAAAAACAAGAATTCTTTCTGCTTTCCTTTCGAAACGAATGAATAAAGACTGAATTTGCAGTCCTTCTATATTATAATGGTTTTAAAAGTTGCTACAATAAAGCCGGTTCCATTTAACAGCAACTCGATTAGCAGCAAAAAATCACCTGTGTTGCGATTTTCGTTTTCGACAAGAATCGTTTCTTTTTTATAGTTCCAGCCAGAGCTTAGGTGAAGACCCTTTAATGCCGAAGCACAGCTTAGGATGGTCAGAAGAACGAAAGGAGATGACATGTTTTTGTTGGTAGAAAAGCACTAACAACAATACGTCAAACGAGTCTTGTCGAGAATGACACTACAATCGCAATACGGGTTTGTTTTCGCAGGTAGTCTGGAAACACCGCCGGAAAATTTTCCGTGGATCTGTCAAAATTCAAACAGCTGATTGCCAAAGTTGAAAATAGCGTAAATTTTCCTGCGGCATTTCGGACCAAAATTTGGTTAACTTTGACATTTGGTCCCTTGATTCTTATCTTAAAATTAACTTTTAAACTTTGAGGGGCAATTGCGGAAAAACTATTCATAAAGGAGGCAACTTTTTTTTTTAAAGTTTCTTGTAAAACTTACTGACACCAATTTATGGCAACAGATTTCGGTCGCAGCATTATTTTGAGAGTAACGGGATTTTCAAAATCTTCGTCTTCAAACGTTGGGATTTTGAAAAATTTCGTCTTCAAAAGATGTCACCCTACTACAATTGTAGTAGAATCTACTACTATTTTGGTTCTGGAAATTTCACTACGCACTAAATGAAATTTGCTACTATTTTTTGTAGAATACATGAATCAACCAAAAAATTGTATTAAGCTAGAACCTGAATCGTACGACGATGCGTCCGTCATGCGTCCGTCCGGTAGACAGTTTTATGCGGTGACAGTTGGGTACGGCAACGAATCTGGAGTTAATTCATATTTGCCATATTTTTGCTTTTCACAAGAACTCTATGTGTCGAACCCTTATCGAGGTTTACCGTTATTTATAAAAAAATAGTCTTTGACGTTTTTATTGAAAACTAATCGGGTTTTTTATGGTGCTATGTCAGGAATAAATTAAGGGAAATACAGTTAGAGATTCGGCAATTCGAATCAATAGAAACCAGACCTAATTCGACCCAGGGAGATTTTCGAATTACTGGATACTTTTTTATGGTGGATATTTTGTTTAATAAATCAGTCTTAATGGCAAAAAAAAAATATACTTTCCAAGTAAAAATTAAGTAACAATGTTCTTGCATTTAAAAAGTATTACCTATGTGACAACATCAAATTCTATTTAAAGAAACTTGAAATTTTGGCTTTAAAATAATGTTACCCCCTTATTCAAGGATCCCTTATTGGACAACTTCTTACTAATAGTTGGACAACTTCTTACATAACACCACGCAAATTTTGCTGGCAAATGCCTTAGTTATTGTATTCAATGTTCGACAAGAGAAGTTCGAATTACGGAGACCAATATATCGACTACAATTCGAATTACAAGATACACAATATAAAAAAATGGTTGTTCGAATTAGCGTATAGTATTAGAATTATCGAGTGTCTATTGTAATAGTTCCCACTACTTGTTTTTGACCCTCAATTTTTATCTTTATCCGTTTACGAGATATTCTCATTACAGTGTAAAAAACTTGATTTTTAGGAATTTTCTTGCAAACTAATGGTTCTTTCATAGTAGCTAAATTGCTACTAAAACTATTTGCTAGTTTTTATTTAATCTGCCTATCGTCGTAGATTTGAAAAAAAAAATAAACAATCTCGGAAAACGCGTTTCCCTAAACCTTTAGAACTAAAATAGCTTAGTTTTTTCTATAACCTATACACAGTGGCCAAACGTAACCACAAAAACATTGTTTCTGAATTCCCTTACGGCTACCGCAAATTTAAGGATCCTTTTGTTGCGGGTCCAATCTCCCTCCGATAGCCTACCCAATCTTTCTCCGCTTATCCCACACACACATGGTGGAATTTTGCACTTCCTATAGTAGTGCAGCTGATTTAACAGAAGCTATCTTAGCCCTTGTTTACACTGAAGAAAACTCGCCGATGTTTTGCTCTCAGCCGGCAGCTTCGAAAGTAGACCCTTATGCGAGGCGAATTTTAGATGTTTTTTTAATGATTTTTCTCTGTGAAAACGAGGCACTTAAAACAAAAATTCAAGGATCCCTTATTGGACAACTTCTTACTAATAGTTTCGATCCACGTACGGTAAGCTCGCTTGCCAGCACAAACCTTTTATGAACACATAATTTTTAAACCCCTTTTCGTATTCAAAATAGCTCCCAAACACATGGGATTTCGTCCGAAAATCCATTTTTTTGTGTGTGAAGTAAAATGCTTTGAGTATCAAGGCGGATACAAGATTTTTTTTTAAAATGTTGAAATCCAGGACAATATCTATTTTCTATGGTAGTACATTCCAAGGTGGAATCTTCAATTAGATTTCATAACAATTTTTTTTATCTGTTACCACCGAACACAGAAGATATCTGTGTCTGTTACACACAGTTCGTAAGTTAAATAAAAACTAGCTTTTATTGTAACACATTCCTCACTAATCATGAAAAATTCATTTTCTATTAGAGCCGCTAAAATCTGGAACACGCTGTCATTGGACTTGCGAGCTATAGAAAATAGTTCTATTTTTTTTAAATCAATAGGCCACAAGAATAATGTTCAAGTTCATCCCTTTTATATTTTGCTACTGTGGCTATTCTTGCTTTTCTATGACATTCATAAACAAATAAAGTTGGAATTGGGGTGTTGGATTTGTGTTGCCTTAAAGCACAGTTATTATTTTGTATTTATTAGACTCACTGTTATCATAAATGAAAGTCTATTGATTAGTTTTAATCTGAAAATTCTTCGGCCAAACGTACTTCAATAAACAGGGGTTTTACGTTCTTAAATCGAATAAAATATTACCACACATGATACAATTTTATCTGCTACAAATAAAACAATACAAGAATTTGTACCAATTTTTTTAAAACATGATATAAAGATGTTTTTTCCGATATTTTCGTAAGCAGCTGTCTATAAAAAAGATTATGCTGTGAAATCATCGCATCGCAGCACTCCCTCTAGTATGTGATATATTTTATAGACAGCGTTCTGATGTGATTATTGTTTATTGCAGGGATGCAACACTATAACGCAGGGGTTGCCAAATTTTTAGGTTTGCGGTCCAGTAAAACATTAAAAGATCATTAAGGATCTATTGTCTAGTTATTGTTATACAATCATGCCTATTCTGGGATAAGGCGTTGCGTTTATGCGATATTCTTTGGATACGCGACAATCAGTTTTCTTCAATACGCAACGTTTCATTTTTGTTATTCTGCGAAACGATCGAGTAACGTTTTGACGTTAAACTACCCGCTGCAATTTTCTCGCGATCGGTGTTGGTCGTGATTGATAAATGGCAAATTTGATAAATATTTTTGCAAAGCAAATAAATCACATGTAAGGAGTCAGCAGCTCTCGGACGATTCGTTTGCATGCGACGCTTCCGACGTTTTTATACTCGTATGGTGAAACCAAAGGGTATATTCACTTTGTCTTACCGTTTGTAACACCAATATCATGTCGTCACACCCAAAATTGACTTACACCAATGTGTTAAGAATGATAAAAAAATTGAATTTTGCATGTTCGTCCGTCCGTCCGTACGTCCGTCCGTCTGTGGCGCGGATTGCATGCGCCCGGATTGAGCTAGAGACTTGAAATTTTACGCAGATTCGTTTTTATTAAAATACAAGGCTAAGTTCGTTACTGGACAAAAATGGACCATGGGGGGTACCCATACCCATACGAACGAAAACGTTTTTTGCGAATATTTCAAAAACGGTACATCTTATCAAAAAAGTGCAAGAACAAAAGTTATTTAGAATATGATTCTACATAAAAAACCGATTGGTATAAATTTTAAAAAATCTTCAAAGTGGAATTTTGATACAACTGTTCGCCGTTCACTTAAATCACCATACGGGTTTTCAATAATTGCCAGATTGGCAATTATAGCTTTTGTTATGTTGAAGAATATTAGTTGCGTTGTGGATCGAATCGATCGCGTTATATTTGGCCTCCTAACGCAGGCATGAATGAAAGAAAAAACTTGCAAACAGACAGTCAAAACAGTTAGCTTGCTAATAAAAGCTTTTAAAAATGGTGTCTAAAATGTTAAAACTTACAAGGCCATTATGTATTCTAGAATTACAATCTTGTTTTTAATCAAAACTCAAGAAATCATTTTTTTGTTTATAACCAAAACTCAAGATTTGGTTGTTTTTTTTAGGGTGTACAATACCCGAGCAGAATTGGAGACGAAAAAGAAACTGTTGTGTGCCGAAAATTGACCTGGTGCACAGAGCTGGGATCTAATACACATTTTCTTAAAAAAATGAGATTTTGTCAAAATTCATTGACAGAATTTAACTGATTGGGAAAGCAAAACAAGGAAAAGTGATGTTCAATAGATCAAACTGTAATAATAAGTGAAAAAAATACAAAACGACTTAACGAAATGGAGTTTGAATTTCGTTACATAACGAAATAAGTAACATTACGATTGTTCCATTTCGTTTTGCAACGTTGGTTTTTGTAAATAAATCCACACGAATATTTATTTTCTTTGAAAATTTTAACTTTATCATGCTTTTGCACATAAATTCATAAATAAAAATATTCCTGTCTGAAAATAAACATTAGAATTCCTAAAATAGTAGTGTGTGATACCATCAGTATCATGTGGCTCTTGCGATACAGTCTTCTATTATATTCATTGTTTCGTACGTAGCAACTATTGATATTTACCACAATTCTATCGTCATCATAAATCGACGCATGTTAAAAATATTCAAATTGCTAAAATCGTTTATTTTTCTTATGAGATTATAATGAACTTCCTAATTCAGATCATATTGAAATGATACTAAAATTTGTTTATCACTTTTTGAATTGAATACACATTTATAGATTTCCTAATAATTTTGTTTGATTTCCAAATTGAATGTGTGTTTGCTTTGCTCACAGTCACAACTATTTAACAAGTTCTTAACGAAACAAACCACACGACGTTGATCTCATTTCTCGTTGATTCAGAGTTTGTTTAATTTATCTGTTTTGATGTAATTAAAGTAGTGTGATATCAATTGTTTAAATGGCTTTAATATAGTTATCCGTATTTATATGCAATGGTAACTCTTGGAGTTAATTATTTTCTTCCTTTTCTCATTAAGAAAAAAGAATGATTGCGAAGATACAAAAATCTGCGAGGCTCTTTTAAAAAAATATTGAGTGAACAAAAATTGCTTATAATTTGGAGATTGTAACTCTAATTTTGTCAATTCGAAACTTGATCTGAACTGAAAACATTAAGATAAGGGCAGGTGATTAACATTCAGTTGTCCTTTGATTTAAAATGCCTCGATATCAGATGTGTTGATATATGATAGAATTCTCGATATTTGGTTCCTCTCCTTGAAATACACGACAAAGGTTTGATATAACGACACTTAATTTCTTCAAATAATATTTATTTTTATTTTGAAATCATAGAACTTTTAATTTATTCCAAATTTTACAATGTTTTAGACATATTCATCTCTATTTTTTCCACATACACAAAAAGTTACAGAAAATCAATACCTTCATATACGACGTTTCGATATACAATACAAAATAATGAAATTTCTCGGGTCCAAAAACGTTGCAAATTAAGTGACACCTGTAAAGGAAACCATCGATTTACAACACCTTGATATGAGACGTTTCGATATAAATGGTTTTGTCCACGGCCTCGATTTATGACGACAAAAGTTCGATATACAACGCTAAATTTCAAAAAAAAAATTATTTTGAAATTTTCAAAACTTGGCACTTTTAATCTAAATTCATTGTTCAGAATTACAGCTCTATCATTTTTACAATATACACACATAAAAAACTATCAACAAAATCCAAGACTATTAAAAATTACTCCTCCAAGCTATGTAACTGGACACAATGGTTGATAAGGCTATGTACTGTCGCACCAAGTCTTTGTTGCAGTGGGATGAGGGGAGTATTCGGTGTGTGAATGGATTGTATGAATGGTTGAATGAATGAATGTCTTGAGTTGTGCTTCGGCATTAGAGGCAATTTGCCTAAGCTCCTGGCATAAAATATAAAAAAAAGATAACGTTTCGATATACAACGCAAAATTACGAAATTTCAGCCACCCAAAAACACTCTAAATCAAAGGTTTTCTGTATAATGAAAAGCGAAAGGTGGAATGTTGTTCAAAAACTGTCGCTGCTCAGAGTTTCATTCGGAGCCTGGAGTAATCGTGAGCTTTGCTCCAACAATCAAATTTAATGTTCAGAACCAAAGTTCTTGAGTTTGCTTCCAGCCTCGGAATTGGAGTTCTGTCATCTTTAATTACATCACCTTGATTTAACGAAAAGACTAGTTATTGCTATCGGTTGGTGCTTACAAAGCAATTATTTTTGTGTTCATTCGTTTTCAACGCTGTGGGTGAAGAAAAACAAACATTTTTTTCACTGTTCTTTGGTTCTGCGGCATTTGATTGGATAAATAGCGAATCTTGCGTAACTAAAATAATCTCCATATCCTTAGCTTCGAATTCTGCAGCATCATACTCATCGAATTCTTACAAAAAGTGTTCAATTACTGCAAAATTTAGTCCAAAAATCTATCGCCAGTCAATCAGTCGGAAAATTATGACAGTTCTTGACTCTGACCACAAACTAATCATAAGCAGACTAACATTTTCATTCAATCCATTCTAGAACAAAATTGGATTTCAACTTCCAAAAAATAAATACCCATACTAACCACTCCAGCCGTAGCAGCCATGAGCTTTTCTGCCAGCAGCATAATTAAGTGAAAATAGCCAAAGAAAGACAAAATGCGATCAACAAAACGAACAGATTTATCGGACTTTTACTGCTGGAAAGCTTGCATCACGAAAAACTCATGGCTGCTACGGCTGGAGTGGCTACTATGGATATTTATTTTTTGGACGTTGAAATCCAATTTTGTTCTAGAATGGATTGAATGAAAATGTTAGTCTGCTTATGATTAGTTTGTGCTCCGACAAACTCGAAGACGAGTCATGACTCTTGATAGCAGACTTGATTTTTGATAGGTGGCAAAATGCCCCGGCGTCATGACTCCGGTGCCAAACACAAAAACGCCCAAGTAGTTTGAAGGTATCTTCTAGGCTGTTAACATGTTGAATGCCACATGCCCCCCGGTGAGCATTTTCATTTTCCAACAGAGGATCAAGGGACCCCCCGTGGATACACTGCTTGTTTCATTTCGAGACATCGTGACCACCAGTGGGAACCTTTTACATATATTTTGAAAAATATTAAGTTTGGTCTAAGGATGTAAACTATTTTACTTGGAATTGGTAAAAAAAAATTTAAAAAAAATGGTCCTAGAATATCACCCAAGGAATACTGTGTAATTCAAAGAATGACCACCGGTGGGCACGTGGCGCGCAACGTGTTAATAAATACACTGCTAAATAAGATGGTGTCGAATGGCTGTTTTTTTTTAACTTTTGATTTGCCGATTCCAAATCTGAAATCGTTTTCTCAGGAAAAGATGAAATATGAACAATTTATAAACACACACTAACATAAAATATATGGAGATAGCGATTTTCTTGTTTTCAATTTTTCAATCGATAATCTAAAATTAAAAAATTATCATCTAACAAATTTCAATAAAATTTTCTTGTTTTATTTTATTCTGAACCGCTAATACTACTGTATAGGTCGTTCTACAAGGAAATTTTCTTTTAACTAAAATTCACCCTACACCCTGTCGTCTTTTTAATCTTATTTAGATAGTGGGTTTAATTCACCCCAGTTGGGGAAGAAATTCTTGATATAACAGCTTATATAATTATGAAAACCTGATCAAAATTTCTTTAGTGGTTTTGGAAATACCACATGAAGCAAACATTTGTTGGACATTGTATTATTATTGTCCTTTTGAACATTTCTTTTGACTACATGGATTTATGAAGTTGATTGTTTCGATAATAGGCCTTCAAGCAGCAATTCATCATCAATCCTGTAGTACTTTGTGGATGCATCGGGCATCAACAAAACTTGTCCATCTGGTTGTACTTTTGCGAGCAAATAACGATAATTAATAAATATGACTCTCAACAACTAATGATTTGAGTTTTTACTAAAATCGGTGACAGTATAACCCGAAAAAGCCTGTATTATTATGACAATTAATTATTTTATTGTAACTATTAAAATTTCCAATTCTTTGGAAACATAAATATGTGAATATTATATCTGGCTGAGCGTTAATTTTTGCCATCCAAATAAATTCAATTAGATTTTATTAAAACAGTAATATTTTACAAAATTTTTTTCAAATACATTAAACTTTCTAAATCTCTAATTTTAAGCATAATCATTTTAGTTGATTGAAAGAAAATAAATTAATTGTATTTATTTTTCTATTTTGTTTTTTTTTCTAACAAAAAAAAACGTCTGCGTTGAATCGGTAATGCAGAAAGTAAAACGGTTAATAGTTTATTTTCTTCGCCCATCTATTATGGCGATTCAGAAGTAAATACCGGTCAGCCATTTTCAATAACTTGTATTATACCAGTTTCTGAAGAGATAAAATGGTATAAAGACGGAGAAACAATAACAAAACATAATTTACGTCATGGGCGTGATGATCATGCATTCATAGAATCGGAAAATGCAATTGAAGGTATTTATAATTAAGACTGTTAAAATTGCTAAGAAAAAAAATTCATCTCCAGAATGTGTTCTTTTGTTTTCGTCGATTTTGAATTCGTGTGATTCGTGTTAGATTTTAAACTCAAAGTTGCCGGTAAATATTTACACAATCAGCTCGGACCATATTTTGAAACTCTGCGTATTTTTTTGGTGGCAAGCCTGGTCTAAAGTTTTGGGTAATCAAGATTTACATCAGACTCGTTTTTTTTTGACTGCAGCTCTAACTGTAACTGTAAAGACGTGTTTTAACAAAGCTCCTTATCAAGAATAAACTGATCAACGTTAAAAGGTGTTAAATAACTAAAACCTTTTTTTTTAGCGCTAGAGATTTTCTAATCTTGCACAAGGCAAACATTTGGATAACATATTTTATGAACGGGCCTTTTGCAAAATATTTAACATCATAGTGCAATTGCAGTTTTTGATACACGTGCAAAAGTGTATAGGGGCCTCGAAATCTACTTCCTTTCTAACTGATTTTATTCAAATTTAATCAAAACATAAACCAAACCCCACAAAAAAAAAATATTGTCGAACCAGACCAAAACCAAACCACTTTTTACAAAGATGACCGAATCAATATCAAACTAGTTGTTAGGACAAATGAGGCGTTAAAAGGTAGAGTGGACCAACCCACATGTCGAAATCGTGAATTTTTTTGTGTTTGAATCACTATTGCGAGTGAGTTTTTAGATAAAATTGTTTGGATGCACAAAAGAACATTTCAACATTGAGTAATAAAGTCCACAGAATGTTTTTTTTTCCAAAAATTTAGTCAATAATTCAAAAACGCTTCAAAAACTCGATTATGTGGCTTCAAAAACTCGATTATATGGCTTGATCCACTCTAGCTTTTAACGCCTCAAATACTTTCACCAAACCAAAAACTAGAAATATTTTTAGTGATTCGATTCGGTTTATAATTAAATGAAAAATCCCTATTAATTTCTATTACGTTTATCTAGTACCGAAAAACCATCTCCGTACCTTGAATCTCAATAATTACAACTAATATGATCAGAAAACACAAAAACCAACGAATAGGAACTAAAACTTCAGCTCCAATGAATATGCAGTGAACCAAAATCAAAATCAGAACCAAACTTTTGAATGTTACGAACCAGAACCCAATTTGTGAAATTTTAGAAACCAGAACCAGAACCATATTTTTCAAATTTTGGAATCCAAAACCAGAACCAAATTTTTGAAATTTTGGTACCCAAAACCAGAATCGAATTTTTGACATTTTAGAAATCCAAATTAAAAGCAAATTTTTGACATTTTAGAAATCAAAATCAGAAGAAAATTTTTGACATTTTAGAAATCAAAATAGAAATCCAATTTGCGCTTGATTCAAAACCGAACTACTCTCAAAAAAACTTTTGGTTTGCATCTCTGATTTTGCACCTCTGATTTTGCATCTCTGTGTACAGACAACTTATTGCGACAGGGTTCTAGCAACGAGGGGTAGTGTTAGTTGAATAAAAGATGTGCATTAGATATTTAGCATACCCTTCAGGTCTTTGATTGCACCGATAAAATTCCGACAAGAAAATCAGGTGAACTTTTATCTTATTAAAGTTTCAAAGACACAACTTTTCCTTATACACAAGAGTCTGAAAAATTTAATTACACCGTAGAAGTTCTTCGGAGTTGAATTCAAACTAATAATATTAACTGGCGTTTGCATTAACAAATTCTACAACGGCTCAAGACAACCTCAATTAAGTTTCAAACTTTCCACTTTAAAATATGTTTTTTTTTGTTATTGTTTTGTAACTGCATTTTAATGACACACGTTCTACAAACGTCATTAAAATCACATTTTTGCAAAGTAAATTTCCCAATAGTTTAGCTTACCGTGTGTAAAATTAAGGCATTTTATTTAGTTACATTAATATAAAATATACTTTTTCATCAAAAGTTAGAGATTTTTTTATTATTAAAAAAAATCTACATGTCTTCAACAAAAGTTTTTGAGATTTTATTTGTTAAATCGACGTGTAAATTTTTGCAAATTCGAAAGCAAAAGAACACAATATGGCAGAATGGATATAATATACCTAGTTTGAAAATCCATAAAACAAAATGTACTGCCAGTGCTTAACGTCACATTTTTTAAGGTGAAGGTGAGAAAATTGAAGGAACAATAAGCGTCCGGCATGCGCTCGCTTTACACGAAGGCAAATATCAATGCAATTCACAGTTTTCCAACTATCATTATTTAAAAGTTCGGAGAAACGAAAGACATTCAACTGTCCCACAGCCAGATTTCGGTACAGTATCGCCACCATATAGCATACGAAGTGGCAATCGGCCAACAACATACGACAACTATGATTTATACTTCACGGATTCTGGTCGACAGAGGGTGAGTTCGACATTATTGCCGAATGTGACGAGGATTACAAATGGAAGTAATCGAAGGAAAATGCTCGATTTTAATGAGAAAGAGCAAATCATTGATGAGGATATTTTACCAACAACTGCCTACGATCCAGCTGTCTACACAAATATGTACAGTCCAAAGACAATTCGAGTTGGGGATCCATCAAATAAAGATGACAATTCGGAGGAGATTCATATTAATAGAAAAAAACCGAAATATCCGTACGGATCGACCCAAACAATCGATAATGAGTTTTATGATCGCAGGGATCGCATTGGACCGACAACAAGTACGCGTCATTTATTAGATTCAGGTGAATTTTTGTCATCATCAAGACCGTCAATATATTCAACTGCCAGATCAACAACACAACCACCTGCATTGATAGTGTCGACAGAGGCGGCGAAACCTGTCCGAAAGGGTGAGAGAGACGCAAAAATGATTTTAAAACCGATTTTCCTTATAATGTCTCCTCGTGCTGGCAAAAAAAAAAAAAAATTAGAAAAAGAAGAAAAAAAAATGCAATTTATTAATTTAATTAGCTACAATTCTTTTAAACTGATATGATAAAAAAAAACATTAAATGTAGTTATGATTTTGTTATTTCCGTATTTAGTTAATTTTTTTTTGTGAACATTTTTATAATTTGTAATATATTTATTATTATCAGTATATACTATAATTTTTCATCTAAAAATAAATCAGTATACAACAAATTAAAATATCAATCAAATTTAAATCAACAATCACATAAAAACCATAATCTAAACGCATTGTCAACAATTTGTGATTAAAATGAAACTGTAATAAAATTTTCTCAACCATTTTTGTTTTTTATTTATTAGCAATCGTTCAATTTCAAATCATCAAATAAAATTTATTTTGAATTTTCACAATACATTTTAAATTTCCTAATGTTTGATTTTAGTTTAAGTTTATTATGACATCTTTTTAGCCATTTTAGTTTAAAACTTACACATTCTATCATTGTATTGATAATTTTGTTTCGAAATGGTGAATTAGTCTTTTTTTAAATGGAATTAGATATGGCTTAGATGGCAATCGTTAATGCTCAGCTGCTATATATACATAAAATATTCATTTTAGGAAAAAAAAAATATCCCCAAAGTATTATTATTCTTATTATTATTATTTCAGTTGTAAAAATAATAATAAACAAGATTAAAACAAACATTTTCATATATAGTTTATTTTGGACTTTTTAGCATTTCGTTTCTTTTCGCAGACTTTGCTAAAATCAATTTTTCCGATTTTTACTAGTTGATAGTTTTTTTTAAACGGTAATTCAAAAAATACGTTTTTTAAGTACAAGGATAAGAGCTATGTGACACCGAAGCTGTTGCGTTTCCGCATTGTATGATTTTTACAGACAGCCAAACAAATTTAGACATTTTTCCTTCTACAAAAGATCTATATTCGCACAAACAAACAGATGAAATAAGTCAAGATGCAATTATAAACCTTTTGTAGAAGGAAAAACGTCTAAATTTATTTGGTTTTTTTTACAATTCGCGCAATGCGACAACGCAAAGCATTTGGCTTGCCAGAGCTCTAAGGATTGCCTTATTTACAAAAAAAACAAAGGTTTAAGTATAGTAGACGCAAAAATTGTATTTTTTGAAATGCCATTTGTGCCAAATTTAAATTCTGTACATTTTTAATCACGTGTTTTTTTTATTCAATTTCAGATGATCCCGAAATAACACCTAACTATGATAATGTTGAGCAAAAGCTAAAAGTTTTTGAAATAAAGTCAGTATTGTCAATAAATTGTAATATTTCGAAGGACAATGGATATGAGTTAACTTGGTGAGTATAAGTACATACAGTGAAACCTTCGAAATCGACCACACTGATGGAATCGACCATTTCCTGTCTCGATTTCAAGGTTGTCCTCATTACAGAGTGTCTTAATTAAGGAAGTTTCGCTGTTTTTTCAATAGTATTTCGATGACTGTTTTTTTATTTATTCAGGGTATTCACAGTCCTCTTTTAAATTGCGAGTAATTTTACCGCTCGGTAATTCAGTCAAATTTAACAGATTTTTACCGAGACGGTCATGGTTCAACCACAGTGAAGGCGGCAAGCGGCAGCGGCGGGCGGCATTTTTTTTGCACTAATGTAGCGCAACGAGAGCTGCTACAATACAGCGGCAACGGCAGCGCACTTTTTCCGTCGCCGCCGAGTTTGAATCCAAGTCAAACTTGCCGCCGCCGCCCAAAATGTTTTATGAACCCCACCACATTCGGCGCCACATTCTATGCCGATTTTTCTTCGTTGTTTTGTGACAACCACCACATTCGGCGCCACATTCTATGCAGTTTTTTTTGACGGTTTGATTTCGCAAGATGCCGACAACGGAGAAAAAATTAATCGAGTTCGTGAAAGGAAATCCAATGCTCTACGATTTGCCCCATCCTCAATATAAAAGGATAGACATCAAGGAAAATAAATGGAGCGAAGTAGCGGACGAATTAAATAAGTTTTGACGTTTCAATTTTGACAGAGGCATGCCGCTATCATTGTAGCTGGCTCGGCGGTATGTGTGGCGGCGCCATGCCTCCCGCCGTCGCCGCTGCCGCTTGCCGTCTTCACTGGGGTTGAACCATAACTTGGTTCATGTAAAAATGAATTACCGGATTCGGTAATTGTAGACATGCCTTGAGTCGTGTTTTCCGGCCCGGTTATTCGGTATCAAGAATCAACCGCGAGTGGCGCTAGTAATGTTTTTAGTTGTCAAATTTTCTCGCTGGTTATCTCATCGGACTGCAAATTTTTTCAATTTTGATAGCCGTTGCCACAATAGAAATTCAAAAGAATACTTCAAACATGGATTTAAAGGTATGTGATATATTTTACAATCAAATTCGCAGTTCATAATTTGGTCACGTATCAAATAAAAGCGCTGTTCTCAAATCTGTGCTGTGAGATGTTCACAGCAGAATATTTTCAGTCTTTTAATATTACCGAAAATACCGAATACCGAAAATTAAAAGAGGATTGTGAATACCCTCATTGTAATTTTATGTCGGCAATTATTTTGGCGAATTCATATTTTATTTGTTCGCCTCTCGTTTTTTATATTTTTGAATAAATTGATTTCTTGTACATTAGCACCGGTTTCCACTGAAGAAAACTTTTAGTAAAAACATCTAAAATTCGTAAAATTGATGTTCTTTTGCCGTCCCGCTAGCAGAATTTTCCGTGTTGTCAGCAGTTGCGAGTTTTTGTCTGTGAAAATTATACCTTAGGTCGCATAATTACTGTGCTTTATTCAATAGAAAATATTTGGCGGAAATGTGTAGCAAAAGTTAATTTTGTTTCTCCATAATAGACATTTTATCTATTCGTATTTTATTATAGATTTTTCTACACATATTTTTAACTATATATCACAACTTTCAAACTACTGAATCAATCTCACACCTGATTTTTGAAACCATTTTATATATTGTTTTTTTGAAAGCGAGTTTTTCAGTATGGCTCAAAGTTTTGGAGAAAATCGCAAGAACCTTTTTTATTTGCATGGGACAGCGAGGAAAGAGTGATTCGATTGAATTTTAAACATTTTCTTGAAACGATTTTTCGATATGACAGGTGATTTAAGCAAGGATGGATCATGATATGGACAAATAGGGTATTTATGCAGCGCTCCGGCAGCTGGGCGGGACTCCGACCTAAGTTAATACTGTTATGAAATATCAAAATTTGAGGCTACGATTCCTTAATGCGATGAACTTAATCAAAATACTTCTAAGCAGAATTATAAATTGACAGCTCAAGGACATCGAATTTATTTTGATAATCAGTCCGTTCTGAGCCCTGCCCATACATTCGATGAAATTACATCGAATGCATGGGCAGGGCTCAGACTGGACTGGTTATCGAAATTTTTGACACTAATCATTTTTTAAAGCACAATATTTTAAACACAACTCATGTTTTTCTAGAGAAAAATGAAAAAGAAACATAACAAGAGCTATAATTGCCAATCTGGCAATCATTGGAGACCCGTATGGTGATATTCGTATCAAAATTCGAACAGTTATACCAAAATTCCACTTTGAAGTCAAACTTTCCAATAAGATTTTTTAAAATTTATTCCAATCGGATTTTGATGTATGGGAGTTTTATGTAGAATCTTATCCTAAATAACTTTTGTTCTTGAACTTTTTTCATAAGATGCACCGTTTTTGAGATATTCACAAAAAACGTTTTCGTTCGTATGGGGGGTACTCCCCCTAATGGTCCATTTTTGCCTATTAACGAACTTAGCCTCGCAATTTACAAAAAACGGATCTGTGCAAAATTTCAAGTCTCTAGCTCAATCCTTGCGCCCACAATCCGCGTCACAGACGGACGGACGGACGGACGGACATGCTAAATTCAACTTTTTTTTTATCATTCTAAACTCACTGGTGTATTTCTTTTTTGTGTGTGATAACGGGATCTTGGCGTTACAAACGGTAAGGCAAAGTTAGTATACCCTTTGGTTTCACCATACGGGTATAATAATAATTTTTGCACGTGGAAAATTCGCAAAACTTTTATAATGTTTATATCTTATTCTCAACAATATTGAATGATTTTTAACAACCCTAGAATACTAATGTGATATTTTACAGATTAAAATCGCGATTTTTGATTTTCAAAATTTATTTCTTTATCGAAAAAACGATTAAATAAATTAAGTCGAGCTTTTTATTCGAGGAAAAAAATATAGTTTTTTTTACCTTTTAATATTTAAACATAAATTAAAAATATTTATTTCATGTTTAAAATACAATTTTTGAGCGCCTCAGAGACAAAAATTAATTATCTAGGGTTAATTTTCAAGGAATTTTATTTTTTAAAAATTTAATTCAATTTTGAAGACCTCAAGAATTAAATTTGAAGTATTTAAAATGACTTTTTCATAATTGAAAAAAATGTGAGTTTTGATTTCAGTTATATTCTAGAGTATCAGCTTATCTTATCGTGATTTTATTTATTTTCATCAGTCAATTTAAATTGTTTTAAAGATAACAATAGTTTGGTTGTATTAAGAGTGTATTAAAAATGTGGAACATATCTTTACTTTTTTATACAAAGTATAATCAAGTATTGTATTCATGAAAAATCGAATTTTGCCTGCAAAATATTTTTTGAGCATTCCTGCGTCGATTGGGGCATTATTACAAAAATGTCTTACTATATGTCCGTCTGTGTACAAGATTTCTCAAAAACTAATTCAGCTGGAGGTATTTTGCTGCTACGGAGCATTTTTTATGTAACTTTTGACCATAGTAGGTATATTTACTTTAGAAATGTGTAATCCTCGAAGAGGCGATTCTATCAACTTCTGGTGGAAATCCGTTCTCGCAATTTACTCCGAAATTACACGTTTTTCAGTAGTTTTATGTATGACAAAAGTTGAAGACAGTGAACTTTCCTACACTTTTCACATTAACTAGAACTGGATATCGAGATTATACCGTTATAAATTTTTTATGACTACACTAAAAACATGAAAGCCACTCCGTATTGTAATTTAATTTTTTTTTCTTTACACAGGGAGAAGAATCATACTGATGTGAGAAAAGTTGAAAGTTTAAAGAATCGATATGAAATAAGAGAAAAGGAGCGAACTTTTTACATAGCTAGGTCTGAACAAATAGACGAAGGAATTTATACCTGTTCAATTAAAAGCTTAAATATTTCCAAAGAAATTGAGGTTATCGGTAATGTTTTTTTTACCAGATTTTTATTTTTTTTAAATTTGCAATCAACGATTTTTTCTTGTAATTTTAGCGGACGTATACGTACGACTTCAAGAGACAACTGGTGTTGTAGAGGGTGAAAAATTAACAATTACTTGCCAAGTAGCTGGCACTGAGCCCGATGTTAAATGGAAAATTGGTTAGTTTGTCTAAAATGCTTTAATTTCATTTCTGATAAAAGCTTCGGGAAATGAACGATATTTTTTTTTGGTTTTAATTGCAGGTGATAATCTAACCATATCCGAGACAACAGGACGTTACATAATTGAAGATGACGATGAACAACATGTTCCAAAAGCAAAATTAATAATTGAAAGTGCTGAGGAATCTGATCGGAATAACTACTATTGTTCGGCATCAAATAAAGCTACACAATATACCAATAGAAAACCTGCGTTAACCAAAACATTTGTTAGAGTTAAAGGTACTGTTTTAAATTTCATTATTTTGACTGTGCCAAATTATTATAATTCTTTTTTGAAAAAAAAAATAGGAAAATTGGCTGCTCTATGGCCATTTTTAGGTATTTGTGCTGAAGTATTTATACTTTGCGCTATTATTTTGATTTATGAGAAGCGACGTAATAAAACGGAATTAGATGAAAGTGATACTGATCCAAATACAGAACAGTAAGTCTTTTGTTAAATATTTTCGCTTAAAATCTCTTGTCAATGGTGTGAATTTACTTTTCATATATTCTGTTGTACGAATGATAAGACATTATTTCTTGCTTTTGTATTTCACATGTAAATAGATTCAATTGCAGCTTTAAACAATATTATATAAATTTGATGTTATTATTATTTTCTTTAATTGCACTAACTGCATGTACTTGATTTGACAAGACGTTCATTACTACATGTCAGACGAAATACTTGTATCAATAAATACGTGTCTTATTATTTATTTTTTTTTCGAACAAAAATAAAGGAGAAACCATACAGTAAAATTTAAAGTAGCAGTAAAATAGATTGTAGAATAATACAGGAAGACTTTGACTAAGATCAAGGCATGATGATATATTGCTTAGTGAATTTTTACGAGCAAACACACGTTCATATATTCCATAGATTTACATAAAACACGGATTATGTTGTAGTAGCGTAACTTGCAGAATTCCAAAGTACTCTTGATTGGATTATTTTGAACCAATGACTGCTATCTCAAGTCAACGAGATAAGTCGTTTAATTTACGACAGCGCTTGTTGGTCTGCATATTAGTCTGACGATAATCGCTTGAGACGTTTACTTGTTTGCTGTGGAAATTTTACAATCTATCACTGATAATGTCTTGAGGAAGATTGCGGTTTACTAAAAGTACAATTCAAACGGTTTTTTTTTTTGTCGCATTTGTTTCTTCTTGAAGCAAAACGTGGCCTCGAGCTTAAAATGATAACGCATTTTTTAAATCAATTCTTGAACTTTTTATATTCAATGCGGTTTTTTTAAATATCAATTTCTAGTTTGAATTTTATTTTTGTGGTAAATCTGTAGCCTGTAACGGGATAGATTGTCCTTTGGCGTAGCGTTGCAAACCGACCAAAATTTTGCAGGCTGACACCGCGTTGACAAGCATGTAGAATGGCAATAGAGTGGGAATTTGACGCCTAAAAACATATGGGAACTCGCATCCAATTATATTTCGGTTTACTTAGTTACCACCTACATTTTTCTACTTGCATCTACCTCAATGCACGCTAAAATACTAGTTTTGACGGGTTTAAAAAATCAAATTGCCACTTTGGTATCATTCCACATGCTTGCCAACGCGGTTCGCGACGTGGGCATAATTTTTCCGTCAAATAAAAGGCATGTTTGCTAAAAAAAGTTTAATCAGAACAAAGAAGATTTTTTGACCGACTTTTCAAAAAACTTCTGTTGTCTGACGGTCCCCTAACAATTTTTCCTTTGTTTCATTTGAAAAGTTAAATTTCAAATATTCAATCGTTTGCCAGGAGAAATCAGATACAAATGAATAGAAAATTCGGTTCGAGAAAAGCAAATACTATTCAAAATATTGACCAAAAAAACTTAAGCTTCGAGATTTTATATAGAATAAGACAATATATGACTTATCATGTATTGATTCACTCTTAGGCACTTGGCACACCGAATGCGAATTCGCACCGCATTGCAAAAAAGTTCAAGTTTACCATGCAATCTTATATCATGTGTCATCTACATGAGCTTTAATTTTGTATTACGTAACAATGCGGTCTCCGCAAAATTGCGGTCTCTGCGAAATTAGAGCTCATGTAGATGACATATGATATAAGATCGCATGGTAAACTTGAACTTTTTCGCAATGCGGTGCGAATTCGCATTCGGTGTGCCAAGTGCGTTAAAGAAGCTGTGTCGCTCAATGAGAGCTAAATTCAATAAAAACAGCTATATAGAAATTTTGAAGGATATTTCTAGTCAGATTTCCAATCAAATCTCGCCAATGCAGATGCATAAAAACAATTATACAACGACAGAAGTTCGTGTCTTTACGTTTTTCAGGGATATTTTCACCTATCATCTTTTGTCCAAAAAAGCTATACAGATTTAGGCTACCAACAAATTGAATGCGTTGAACTATGCGTTGCGATGAACGATGCTAAAAAACAACTTTACTCAATGATAACGTCCATAGTTGCCACGATGCTATGCACGATGTGGAACGATGTAAACGATGCGATGGAATTGAAACCATTTCGTCGTATACATCGTTTACTTGCTTCACAATCCAGAAATTACAATCAAAGTTCGATTGAAGCATAAGCGCGGTATTACACACGGCAACTTTGGGGCTTACTTAAGCCGATTTTCGGGAGAAACGACTGAGGAGGGAAAAGTTGCCACTCGAAATCATGGCTTATCGACAATCTGCATACATGCAAAGCGTGTGAACCGGTTTGGGAAAAGTAGTAGGCAGAAAACATTTTCGTTCTGACCGTCAGCAGGTAAAGATCTTGGGAAGTATATAAGCAGCAGCAATTTCAATGGTTTGAGTTCACACACACACATGTAAACTTGTGTAGCATATGCAAACAGGATTGGCTTATTTAAGCCACAAATGTAATCACATTGGCTTATTAAGCCCATTGGCTTATTAAGCCCAAAAGTTGCCGGCTTAAATAAGCCAAGTGTAATACCGGACTAAGGTAACATTTGAGCTGTTTGCACAAATCCCGAGATTGCAACAATCGAATGCCCCAAAAAAACTCGCTAGGAAATCATGTTTACGCATTTAATAGAATTAAAAAAAAAAATCTTACAACTTGTATTTATAAATAAGAACAAATATATTTTCTTGTTCGTAATTCGAGCTTTTGAATAATCGAGTATTCCGTAACTGTAATTTATTTTAAAATGCGGTTTTCGCTCATTAAATTTCGTTCTTAACTAAATTAGTCAAAATAAGGTGGTAGAGTTCATTTTTTTTGGAAAAATGTTATCAAATCTCAAGAAATTTGCTCTGAAGTGGTAAACAAATTTGGTTTTTCACTTCATCTTGGGTATACTTTTAGTAAAAAATTATTAAAATGGATCTCTTAAATCATATTAAATGAAACCTGATGAAGTTCAGGTATTTGAATCATATTAAATGAAACCTGACAGGTTTCATAGATCGCTTTCTTAATCGCTTTGCTACATAGATAGATTCCACATTATGAGTATCCGTCGGTTACAACTGCATCGTATATCGCACCGCATAACTCATCGTATTCACTTTGTTTGCAGCCTTAGATATTTTTGGTGTAATTCGTGAAACCCCTCGATTTCTTATCTCGCTCAAGTTGAGGCCTGCAAAACTATTCTGTTATACAGTTAAAAAATAGTAAAGCTGGCTTTAATAACGATCAACGAGCTTAAAAATTCGAAACATGCTTCTATCGGGTAGCCTGGAATATTGGGAAGGATTTTATGTAAAAAACATGAACGAATAACATAACAATTTGTATATGATGAGCAGGTTGAACTAGTAGAGTTATGACATTAGGCCGGCTGCTAATTGATAGTAGCTGGCAACTAGAATAAAAGTTGAAAATTTCCATGTTTTGAAAAAAATCTCAAAAAGCACTAGTTCTGTCCTAGTTGCCAGTTCTTATCAACTAGCCTAATGTCAACTGGGTATTAGCACAAATAAACATACTTAGATAACCAGTGCCCATAGTAGCATCTGAACCCATTTTTAACTCGTAGCTGACAAAACGCTTTTGTTTTAGAGAGCTTAAAAGCTTTCATTACATCGACGAAGAATAAAATGCTGAAACGAACCGACTACGATCGTTTGCTAGATATCCTCTTCTCTTTGTGCCTTTCGGCGATCAAATAGAATGTTGGATTTACTTGTTTGTTTTTCTATTTCGCCTTTACCATCATTGCATGCGACTACAATTTAGAGTGGCAATGAAAGCTTTCAAGCTCTGCCATGAGCCAACAAAAGCGTTTTGTCAGCTACGACTGTCGGCTACGAGTTAAAAATGGGTTCAGATGCTACTATGGGCACTGGTTATCTGGGTATGTTTATTTGTGGTATTAGTTTTTAGATTTTATTATATCCAAGGAATTTTTAATTTTTAATTAAAATTTTGGTAAAATTTTAGTCGCTTTTGTGTCGCTATTCATACAGTTTAGAGAATCAAAATCACATTCAACTGACTTTTAAAGCACTCGTAAAAAAATTTGCTGAAGTAAAACACAAAAATTCCTTTTATTATTCAAGGATTTCTACTTTATTGTAGGCTTAATAATACTGCTTTAGTCATCAAATAAATATTAGAAACACACAATAGATATTTGTTTGTAAATAATAAGAGTATCACATTTGACATATTTATTAGTATAGTACCATTTATTATCATAATATCAAAGAAATCGAGAAAAATTTTTGATATATAAAAAATAAATGTTTACTGTAAAACACAATTCTGAATTATTGGAATAATTACATGAGTATTATATGCTTTGAATACTTGTTAGCATACTCTTAATTAAATAAATTTATAATATTCACTGTTTCTTCTATTTCTATAAATATCTTCTATAAATCTATTTCTTTATAATAATTATAAATTTACGATAAATGTATCTTTCTTTTTTTATTACTATATATATGTCTTCATAAGAATACGTGAAAAAATAATTTCAATTCAATGTTGTCTGACGTTTAGTAAGAAAATGTTTGATATAATTTTATTTTTGATCTTTTGATTTCCCTCCTTTGAAACTGCATGTTTTAATTTTTTGCTTTCAGAAAAAATGATCAACAGGGTAAAGATTCAGATGTGAGGCTAAGAAAATAATGTGAATTTAACACATAAATTCATTTATTCTTTTGTTATATTTAAAGAGAAATTTTATACATATGTAAAAAGTTTTCCCCTTTATTATTTTTGTTAAAATTATAATAATAAAAATTGATTAAAATAAAGCATAATATTCATACAAAAAAAAAAAGAAAATAAAATATAAATCAAAAATAAAATAATGAAATATCTTTTAATTGTTTAGATAAACATAAAACTATACTTATATATACAAAATATTTCTCGTTACACTTTTGAGCATCTTGAACGTCCTTTTTTTTTGTTATTACAATGAACCATCATTATATAGTTTTTGAATGATTTTGTTCACTTTTGATAATTCCAAAGAAAATAAATATTAATTTTGATAATTCATTATGTTCTATTCAAATATCATATGAAAATTCATTTGGAAAATCAATATTTTTTTTACATTACAGTATATTAAGTTTTTGCTATACGTTTTGAAATCAAAATATTTTTAAATAGAAAAAAATGCATGCTTTTCAAAGTCATTAGTTAGTCAGTTATCTAATAAATATTTATCATTTGTTTATTGGTTGATAAATAAGAATAATTAAATTTTTTTTACAACAAAAAATTAAGATTGGGTGTTTCTCAACCTTAGTCATTTCGGCAGTATTAATTTGATTTATTGAGTCCTTTTTTCTAAAAAAAAAAATTAATAAAATCTTTGAAGCTTTAAAATGATACAATGTTGATTGAAATGATTAAGAGATAGATATTTTAGGATATGATAATTGAAAAATTGGAAAAAATAAGATTAAAAAAAATTTTTTTGCGTGTGTTTATGTACTTTACGCAAAGATGTCTGCCAAATGTCTTGATATGACATTAATTAAAAAATATATTTTTTCCCTTATAAAGTACTTAATAACACCAAAAATTTATTTTTAATAAATATGATTACAAAATTTTACATAGCATATGAATTAGTATTGTATAATTTGTTTTTGAATAAAGTTATCAGAAATTTTACCTAAGTTGAAGATTCTTATTGCTTGAAAATACAGTGTGACCTCGGTAAACGCAACCCTCGAAGAACGGAACTCCTCGGTTAACGCAACACCTAAAATTTTACTCTGTTGACTCAATAAACGCCACTTCCAAATAAGGTTGACTCGATTAACGCAACTTTTTTATAATCTAATACTGTTTCGGCCAAAAAAAGATAAAAAATAGTTACAGGAAATCTTTTATTGACTTTATTCTCTGTTCCTTGTTTTTATTTATTAAAGAATGGCTGTTACAAAACAAGTCTGTGCCAACAAAAAAACACACGAAAACTAAAATTGGCAGGCAATCGTACAATTTGTGTATGGCGAGATTATAAACTCTCAAAGTGGAATTTTTGAATTGGATCATAATATTCCAGTTGAATTTTTTTGAGGCTAATCCGACTAAACTTTGATGTATGAAAAACTTGGTGTAAATACTTTTGCAGTATTTACTATTTATTTAGTATTGTAAATAATTTTGCAGCGTAAAAACTACGTTACAAGTGGTAGAGATTTTATCCTATTTTTGGAGCTGTTATATTGTTTAAGAACTTATGTTTCCCTTTTTGACAGATAATGTGACTCGGTTAACGCAACTGACTCGGTTATTGCAACAGGTTCTGTGTACTATAGTTGCGATTACCGAGGTCACACTGTATTCAATTTATTCCCACATTATTGAAAATTTAAACAAGAATAAAATAGTTTTTACGTACCTAAATATCGATTTGGTTTGCCGTATTTGCTATACCACTAAAATGGCTTTTTTATGAATCGCAAATAGTTGGACATACAAAAAAAAACCAAGCATTTTAAGGAAGAACGATGAGTTGAGGGAGGCGGTGTGTATTTTTTTTAAGTAACTAAATTTTCAAGACCACTTTTTAAATACTAATAAAATATATTTGGAGAAATATTATTTGAATGAATTTAAAACCACACTTCAAAACAAAAATTACTCTCTTATTATACATAAGGGCGGTAACAAGGTCAGAATCAACTTGATATTCTTTTTTTTTTTGAATATGCAAGTAAATTGCATTTAAAATCAAAAAATGATTATTTTTAACGGAAATTTTACGTCAGTTTACACTCCAATTAATATAAAGCCCGAAAGTCATCTCCAGTTTTTCATTTTTTTTCCATTGGATGTTATCTAAAAACAGTTACTAGTATTGTTTTTGTAATTGGAAAGTGACGCCCAGTGGGCGGAGGGGAAAGGATCAAAGTAAATACTTCTAAAGAGCTAAACCGATTACGTGCATATTTAACATTTTGGAAAAGTAATTAGATATTCGTTTCACGGCGGTAATTGACTATCATTAGAACCTACAGTGTGTTAAGAAAGTTTCGCACCATTCCACGCATTTGATAAAAAATTGAACTCACCTCCCACTATACTTCTTTTGTGAATCATCAACCTATCTTCAGACAAGGATTAAAGAAATGATTAGTAATCCTGGTAAGGACACAATATTATTATAAATTTCAAAAATTGAAATATGATTCAAAACTTTCTGAATGTTGATTTTTTTCATAATGGTGCGAAACTTTCTTAACACAGTGTATGTCATATTACAAGAGAAATGTATATAAGAAAAACTTTTTAAGAATTTGAAATTTCAATTTTTTTTTGGTAAAACAATTTTTTTTCTCAGAAAGGCGTAGGCATATTTTTTTTTGTGAAAGATGTCAGGCGAACATTTTTACTACACCCAAAAATTAAAAGCTTGATCATTTGATTTTTTTCGACAACCAAAATAATACAATTTTTGTGTATTCCATCTCGCACCTTCTATGCGCAACTTCTGGGCTCTGTTAGCGAGCAGATAAGGCAAATTTCTTGTTACAATGCACCATAAAAATTCAGTTGCATGAGGGTAGGCAAGTTGTTTTTGATTAAAGTCGAATATAAGATGAGGGTAGGCGAGTTGTTTTTTTTAAAGTCGAATATAAGAAAAGTCCACATATTTACTACCTTAAAATACATCTCAGAAAACCCTTGTGCCATTTTCTAAAAAGTTGATCGCATTATGATGCAACTTTCATTGTTGGTTTGAAAAGCTCTTCACAATGAGTAAAATACGTTTTATTCGTTCTACATCCTCGTTTCTAAGGCCTATGTTACACACGGCAACTTTAAGCGGCGACTTTTCTTAAGTATAGGCGCGAGAAGTGAGGGAAGCGGTGGCCCCTCACTTCTCTCCCCTAATCATCCTGGGTTAATTTACAAACAAAAACACCTAGGATGAGTCGCGCGCACTCATATGAAAGTTATATATAAAACACTAAATTTAACAGTATTAGAATATTTTTTTTTTCACATAATGTTATGTGAGCACGTTCGTCCAGATGTAAACGGACTTGATTTCCATTTGGTGGCATCCAAAGCAAAGTTGAAATGAGTCCCAAAGACTCAACCTAGGAGGATTAGGGTTAAAGGTAAATTTCTAAATTATTAAGCCAAGCCAATTTGGGATCTGGTCCCAAAACTAACAGCTGGCTTCAGCTTAAACTTTTTTTTCAGTATTAAGCTTTTCCTTTATTTATTAAAAGGAATATCTCAGTTGCAAAATGAATGACCAACAAAGAACACACACCCTAATAGAATGGTCACTCGCAAAAAAATGCCGCATAAGTATGATGTGTTTTTTGTTTTGTTGACGAAAGTCCACCAAATAAGCTGGTAAGATCAGATTTCATTTAGCTCCATTTAGGAATCACTTATGACATAATTGACATGTCTGAAGTAAATTCTTTCCTTAGTTGTATTGTCGCTGGTTGGGTTAGGAAGGAGACTTAACCTTAGCGCACAGACCTTTTCAGCATTTCATGGAGTAGTTTTACTGTTCGTAGGATCCAAAACATTTAAAAAAATTTGTTACTCGTTACATAATGAACAAGACGCGTTATCTAATGAACTTTTGGATATCTCGTACACGTAGGTACTTAAAGCTGTATCAAGCAAGATGAACAAATGACAAGCGTCAAAAAAAGGGGCAACATGAAATTGACTTTTGTCGTTTTTTTCTATGCTAAATCGTCAAAGGACGTAAAACTTGGGTTGTCATCCGGTAAGCAAGAATGTTTGTTTGTCTCATAGGCAACAAATATTTTTTCTAATTTTTAGACAGGTTTTTGTGGAAGCAAAAAAAGCACTCTCCCTTTTTAAATTACTGGCAAAACTGTTTCCGATAAATTTTATATAAGATAAAAAACCCTTACAAGTTTCAATTAAACAAATAGAGTTCCCTTTCTAGAACCCCAATTTTTTTCTGAATGCAAATAACAAATAAAGAACAACCAATAAAATATTTAAATTTTTTCCAATAGCTTCGCTCTAGACTACCAATAGTATATTTTTTTAGTTCTTTTTTTGCTCAATACACTAGGTTGATAAGCGCTTGATTTTAATTTTTGATTTTTCGACAAGATGTGTGAACTTTTGGAATGATTTGTATGGGCGCAAAAGTTTAAACATTTGGTGTGGCGTGTTTTTCCTTAAATATTAAACAGTTTTGACAACCATTTTTCAAATCATTTTAAAGACTCTTCACATGACAGTAGTGATTTAATTTTTTTTTCGATTGATTTAATGACAAGAAATCATATCTTTTCTCTTTAGTTTAGTGTTCACTTAAATATATTTCTTATGATTTTTAATTTAGCTTCAATACAATTTAAAATGAAATATGTTACCAATTGCAGGAAAAAGAAACGGCGAAATTATGACTAAACATTTTTTTATATTTGTATACACTTAAAATATAAATAAATTGAAACAAATTAAAATAAAAAATTGACGTTGCTCCCACCTTCGTTGATGGGATTTAAAATAAAATGATTTGTAAAAATAATATAAAAATAAAATAGACAAAAAAAAATGGTGAAAGTAAATGAAACAAATATACTTATTTATAAATACTTGAAATCAACTCGAATAGATTCTATATTAATATAAAAATATATTTTTTTGTTCTAAGGACTATTAGTAACATTCAATTGAATTATGAAAAATACGTTTGAAAAACATCAAAATAATTAAGATATAAGTATTGAAACCAAAAACCAAATACATAAAATAAGAGCTATAGAATTTAGCTGTGGTACCATTATTTAATTAATTGATAAGTAGTAAACAAAGTAATTTTTTCGTTAGATTATGAAATAACTAGGTAATTCTAATGTAAATTTCATCTGTAAATTATGAAACTTTGTGAGAATAACAGGAAATTCACTATGAATACGAGAATATTGAATGAATTTGAATTAACAATTCAAAAAGTCCTATCAATAGCTTTTTTCTCTAAAGTATAAATATTAAAATTGATTAGATCCGTTCAAATGTGTCCAAAGAAATCGTGTTGTTTAAAAAAGGTAGATTTTAAATTTCATAATGAAGTTTTTTTAAACTTTTAAATACTTAGAAGCTGTCCATAAAATTCGTCACAGAGTTAGAGAGGGGAGGGGTTTGAAGTAGTGCGTCGGTGATATTAAATCTCACACAAAAAATCGAGAAAAGCAAGACAAGACGGGGAGGGGCGGAAAATTGTGTGACGTATTTTATTTACAACCCTTGAGATATTTTTCCTTAGAATGTTATCATTCTCTCTTGTTCGTGTATTAATATTTTAATTGAAAAAGCCAAATTAAATTTTCGCAACAATTTTTTTGATTTTATTATAGGGATATTCATCCTTCGTGATAACTGTTTTGTTATTATAGTATTCCCACCATGGTTTCTTCGAACTTCACACGTCTTTGTTTATGCGGCGGATTCAAAATTCCAATAGTATATGGTAATGTCACAAAAAAGTAAGCATTTTCGAAATTACAAAACCCGTAAAAAAGCGTATGCAATTGTAGTCAAATCCATAAGGGTATTCACAAAAGGTATTAAAATAGCTGTTATCGTCGTAAAATGTTATTATTTGTAAAAGTATTGTAAACAACAAAATACACGGTAGTATTTTTAGCTACTTTACCACAATTTATTATGGTATTAACCGCTTGGTGTAAAATACTAACTAAATTTGGGTAAATATTTGAAATACGCAAAAATGCTTAGCAATCCCATTTTTACAGGCTCAGATAATTGTTTGTTTGTACGGAAATTGAATATAGTGTTTTAGTAATTAAAATCTTTTGTACTTAGTGTTTTTAGTTATTTAGTGATGTTTTTCAGTAATTTAAGAGATTTCCGAAAGAAGAAAAAATGTAAGAGAAATTGTGTATTTTCGATTTTGCTACAACAGCGAAAAGTGCGTTCACGGTTCGGGAATTTTTTTTACAATTAGTATTATTATTTATCATTTTAATACGATAACAGCTATTTAATAGCAAATGTTAATACCCTTTATATTTTGCAATATAATATCAGACTAGCTGAGACTAAGTTTTTATACTTTCAAAATGCAATTTACTAGGAAAAGTTGTTGTGACCCAGTCCTTTAACACAGTTAAAATTAAAGCATCTCTTGCAAACTATATACTATAGTATATTAACTAACATCAAAGCTGTTTCGCTAGTCGTGGTTTCTGTGCGCGTGCTAGGAGTAGGGATGCAATATCGTACATAAAACCTCGATATATCGAAAATCGATGTTTTTTTAAGGCGATATCGATGTCAAAAAACATCGTCCTAAAAACATCGATACCTCCATGTTTTTCCGATGTTTTGAAAAAGTTAAATTTAATAAATAATTTAGCTACCTGGCGGATGCTCTACTGTGGGTGGAGTGCACCCAGGTAGAATTAACACGGTTTTAATTCTTCTTATACGTTAAACCACCAAAAACCCGTTAGTTTTCGAGATATTCGCAAAAAACTAATTTTTTTGAAATACCGGCATATCTTCATAACGGAGTTCTAGTAAAAGACATAAATGTAGCAAATTTTATTGTCTCCAAGTTTTGTAATACATAAGACTACTGGAAAATGGTTAGTTTCGGAATAAATCGCAAAAAACGAAATCGTAGTTTTTAAAAAACCGCCGAATTGGTTACTTCCGGTTAACGGATTTCCACATCAGGGCCAAACTTCTCTGTAAAATTTCATGGCTAGCTCTGGTATTTTTTGCGAAATCTTGTAGAAAGACTGACAGACCAAAGAAAATTGATACCAAAGAAAATTTAAACAAATCTTTAAGTAGAGTGGCTATATTAAATCTATCTAGAAACTAGTCCCTCTAGTCCTAAAATTAGTTTCTCTACTAATTTTATAAAGAGTAATGTTCTAAAATCGTGGATAACAACATCGATACCTCGATATATCGGCCTGTTCAACATCGAGGTTAAAACTCGATATTTTTCAACGATACCTCGATGTTTTGTAAACATCCAAGTATCGTTGGCATCCCTAGCTAGGAGTGACGTTGGCCGATACCAGTATTCCAGTTTGCAAAAAAAAAACTATTTCTAAACTGATTGTAACTTTCGTAAATGATTGTCGTATGTAGTTTCAAACGTTGAAAGATATACGACATTCATTTACTAACGCAGCATTAGGCAAAACTGCACTATTACAGAAAAATTGAAATCAGTAGAAATATTCGGCGAATATATATTTTTGAGGTAAAATCATTCTCTTTAGAAAATAGTTCAACACCAATTCTATAAAATTCTTTGAATTAAGTAGTAGAGTGTAGAGTCTCATTTTCAAATAGAGTTGTGTCAGTATAAGAGCAATTCTTATTGTGGAGGTACAATTTAGGTTGTGAAGAAAATTTGATTCGCGGGATTGAAATACTAGAGGAAGTAAGCAGTATTTGAAATTTTTAAAGAGGGAATGGAATTTCCCTGTACTAGAGTGTCATTTGTACGTTTTATGAGCGGCCTAAGAGACATAACCTAGAAAAATTTGTTTCTATCGGTTTAGTCGCTTTCACGATGAGCCTGCTTATCTAATACAAATATAGAAAATATTGTTATATGTTAGGATATCGATTTTAGATCAATGCAATAATACAAAATACAATACAGATGAATCTCAATAAGTCGAAGTTGATGGGGATGGACTAACATTTGTGTTATTGAGTTATTTTGTACAGAAATAGAGTTCCAGGAGATTGAAAAAAAAACTTCGAATTATCATGATATTCGAGTTATCGAGGTTCTACTGTATTTTCCTTGAAGTTTTCATTTATCATTCGGTTTTTAACGGCAATAAATTTTCGGATATCAAAGAAAATTAAGGTTAAAAAGATTTTTTTTGTTGTGTGTTAATTTTGCGCTTGCTTAAGTATTTTGCACAAAATAATTTCGAAAAATAAATTGAAATCAAACTGCCATTTTTACTGTATTTGTATAAGTTAACTAAACTTAGTAGCATCCTATCTACTTACATAGTCGACCAATTTATTTAACACATTTGATAAAATAACCGCCAGAACTTTTTGAATTGTTGATTCTAAGCGTAAATAGAATAAAATTTTAAAAGTACTTAAAAATAATGGATTATTATTTTGAATACGATGCAATATATTTAACATGTTTTTAAAACAAAAAGCAAATCATGTAAATAATTGATGGCGATTCGATTTAGTCCGTGCTTTACATAAGAATATTAAAATTTATACAAATATAAAGTAAAACATTAAAACTAACAAATACATAAAAACTAAAAAAAATGTAATTTTAATTTTAAAAATCAAAAAACCAGAAAAAAATATCGCGTTTTTGAGTAAAAATTTGAATTATAATTAAGTTTTTAAAAATTATATTTCATGATTTAGTGGTTTTAAAAGTTTAGCTAATTGAAACGGAATGGTGTGTACACAGAGCACAACAAGAAATACGGAAAAATATTGAATTGTTAATTTTTAAGAATATTCCAATTTTATTTGTTTTTATTATGGATATTAAGCGTTAATCTTTAAAAAAAAATATTGTCATATTTTTAAAATTTCTGGCTGAATTTTGATAATTATTATATTAGCAAATTCTTATTGTGCTTTGTGTCAAATTAATTTTAAATTGGGATTTTTATTGTTGCATTGATAATTTTAAAGTTATATTTCAAATCTAAATAATATCTTATGATAAGATTTTTAACTATATAAGAAAAACTTAAATTCAGCCAAAGAATAAAATAAAACTAATGATAAAAATTAATTAAATATAAAACGAAAAAAATGAATAAATCGTTATAAATTAATATATGATCGATCTGGTAAAATTAATTTTTGGAAAAGATACACTATTCGTTTTTATTTTATGATGTTCTTTGCTAAAATGTTCACTAATTTTAAATTACAGTTTTACCTTTAGATTTTGTTATTGGTATTTATTTGTTACTTACGGTGCAGGAATTTAATTCATACAATATTTTATCAATAATTTGTTTTTTTTAAACAAACAATATTGTTGCCTTTTTAAAAGTGTGTTTTACAAGAAAAGATGTGGAGAACTAAGATTTAATGCAACTAAATTGCGTCTTATATTTATATGCCGCTATTTAATATTATGTTAACAATGGGAAAATGCAAAATTTTAAAAAAAGCAAATTAAGAATAATTTAATTCGCTAAAACATACATATATATTTATACTTATAAATATATATATATAATTAAAAAAATATATCTAATAAACATGATTTTCTTACTTCAGTGTGTCAATTTGCCTTAGTAGTTCCTTAATTAAAAAAAAAAGAAAACAAAAAATAAAATATTGTCATAACAACACGTTACTCTTTCTTACTATTAGAAAGTTACCAATCTATATGTAAATACTAAGAAATTTAAAACTTAATTGATAAAAAAAAACAAGTGAAAAATGTGAAAATTTTTAATTTTTTAAATGATGTGAATAGTAATAAAGATTTGAAAAACAAAATCAAATTTTTTAACTGACAATGGCTAGCTGGATATCTTTAATCGATTAATGTTATTTTATAGGTCAATGGAGTTCATGTAATTCACAGTCGCTATTAAAAACTATCTCTTAATGCTTGGTTTATGTTTCAAAACAATTAAATTATTTGTTAGCTTAACTGCTTTTTATATCTTTGACTAGTCATAAACTGCGAATAGTATCAAATTGTAAATTTACACTTAAGATAAAATTTAAAAAAATATATATGTTACTAATAGCATTAATACTTTCGAGAAAATAAATTTCAAGAAAAATTTTTATGAATAAATTCTAAGCAGTTTCCCGCGTCTTTATAGTCAATAGTCCGCTAAACTTTTTTTCAAAACAGATTCAGACTTTTTTTTTATCTCCAAAAAGGTTCAATCTTGTATAATTTTATCTTGCATAATATAATTTGTATAATATGTATAAATCTTTTGTAGAATGTCGAAATTTCTTTGGCTGTCTTTAAAATGCGCGTTATGCGCAACGTAATGCACTCGATATGCTGTAGCTCTTACCAATATGAATATCATTTGTACTCATTGATTACAGTACGTTTTTATTTGTTCATCATTGCTAGTAGAAGTGTTTCTTTTAATTAAATTTGGCCTCACTTTTTATAGTTTGTCTTAAATATCGCAAAGCATTTTCTGATTAGATAATAAAATACTTTAAAAACTTATGATTGACTACAAAACTTAATCTTATTTAGCGATAAAAAAAACTTCTTGAGCTTACAATTTTTCTTATTTATAAAACATTTTAATATGTTTTGCTAAGCAAATGTGTCTTCCAAATTAATAGGAACTGCGTTGACATAAAAACTCGAACCACACGCCATTGACAGTTAAGTTGAAGTAATTTTAAAGTAAATAAAAAATACATAGAAATAAAACAGAAAAAAATTAAAAATAACATATAATGCACATCATTAGAATTATACTATAAGCATTGCGAACGGGTTTTTATTTAAATTATAAAAAAGAAAAAAAAACTAACACAAATACAAAATTAAAAAAATATGAAAGTTGCAAAGTGAATAAATAAAAAAAATATTGTTAAATTGTAACATGTTTGACCAAATAAACAGTTGATTTAAATAATTTGACTTTTAACAAATTTTTTATGTACTAAAGATTTAAAAAAAAAATTTTTTTTTTGGTCGATGTTTTGGCCAAAATTAGCGATGTATCGGCCGTTTTTTGGAAATCAATTTGCCGAATCCAATCTTTGCTGCATCCTGATGTCAATTCCGGAATGTGGAGGCTAAATTTGTTTGCAATTCGGAAAAGTTATATGAAATTAAATTAAAAAAAAAACAGGTTTTTTTTTAATTTTCCATAAAAGTCTTCAAATTACTTTCGAAATTTCAAACGATTTGTTTAAGTATAATACAGTAATCCCTCCGACTGCGCGGTTTCGCACCTGCGCGGTTTCGCACCTGCGCGGTTTCGCAACTGTGCGGTTAAGTTTTTAATACCAAAATTTCGATCTGCGCGGTAAAAATTTCGCAGCTGCGCGATATTTTTATAATTTTCGTTTAAAAAAACATGTTCCTAACCCCAAAAATTTAATATAAAGTAGGGTTCACAGTGCGCGGTTTCGGTGTGCGCGCTCTTATTGTGGAACGGATGTACCGCGCAGTTGGAGGGATTACTGTAATTAGTTTCGTAAATATTCAAAGCTAAGGGTAGATACGTGAACCTTGTCCTATATGATATGTAAAAGAAATTATGCACACTATTCAGCTCAGTACAGTAATTTCATGAATTTTGTTGTGGTATATGTGGGTTTTTATTAGTTTGTAATGGGATAACAACAGAAATTTATTTACATAAAAAAATCATGTTTTGGGTTTGTATTTGATGAATCAAAAATCAAAAAAATACAACAATTGGAACAAATCTTACCTTGAAGTAATTTATTTTTTAGGTTAACATTCCACGATTAACATTAAACTGCGACTAATATTCAATAGCATTGGGCATATATAATTATTTTTGGTGTATTTCGCGGATCAGCCACTACATTAAATACACGTCTAGTGGCAGATACTTGATATACACCAAAAATGAAAAGTGATTTGTGCTTCTACCGTCGCTGGTTATGTCGTCTTTAACATAAAGTGGTTTTTTGTGTAGTAATTTCATTGGTGGTTTGTCGATTTGTAACGATCAAAATTGTTTTAAAAGTTCACTACTTTTAACATAATGATATTATAATTTGTTTAGCATAAAAGCAACATTATCAGCAAATCATATCATATTTCAATGAAAATGAAATCGAAGAACAGATTATTAATTCTAAAGCAAAGAATAAAACTTAACATTCCTTGATTAAAAATAACAAAACCGAATTATTAAACAAGAGAACAAACGCGTTTAAAATGAAGAAAATGCTTTATGTTAAACAATGTTATATAAATTTTCAAACATAAAAAAATCTATAAGAATTTATTTTCCAGAGAAAAGCTGAAGAAGGCTCCAAGGAAATAGTAGAGAAAATCCAGAAACCATGAGTACGAAGTGTGAGCTGTGGCTTAAAATTTTTGTTTAAGTGTTCAGTTGTATTATTTACTAACGGTAAAAACGACAAGAACAAACTACAAGAATCAAATTGTGTTATATATAAAAAATTGTTTTGTTAACGAATTACAAATAAAATTTAGATTTTTAAAATGACAGTGTATTGTTTTTGAGTAATTATTTTATATCTGTCTGCGGCACGCTGTCATTTCCAGTTCACTAATTTATATTTTGTCGTGATAGTTACTGCTTGGTTCATCGATCTAAATGCTATCACGATTTCCGCTGTTGATGGGTTGCAACGATAATCCTTACAAATGCTGCAATTCATCCATTGAGTACGTTTCGATAATATATATTTTACAGTAATCCCTCGAATTGCGCGGTTTCGGACTGCGCGGTTTCGCAACTGCGCGGTTAAGTTTTTAATACCAAAATTGCGAACTGCGCGGTAAAAATTTCGCAGCTGCGCGGTTTTTTTATAATTTCCGTATAAAAAACATGTTCTGAACATATATTTTGGTGAATCCCCGACAAGAAGGAATCAGCTGGTAATTTGGTATCTTTGTACATATTTGGTAATTTCGTGCTTACACAGGGACTACATTAGCTTTTATTTCTGGTATACCAGCAAAATTGCTCGCTAAAAAGCCTGTGTGGACCAATCTGGTTTACCAGTTTTTCTGATAAGACAGCATTGGTATACCATTTTCGTAGACAACGCTGGTATACCAGATTTTGGCAGGCAACAAAATTAAAATGGCGGAAACTAAATTTTCGAGAAATTATATATGGCTGCTTATCATTATATTATGATAAAAGGAATTTTCAATGGAATCTACAATCTAAATATTACAAGAGAGTAGATTTGAGAGGGCAGAGAGTCGATTCGTTCTTTTCTAGGCGATTTAAAGCCAATATTTTGGCAATTTTTATTTTCTTTTCGCGGTTTAACGGCATGTCAAAATTCAAAATCATACTGAAATGTCATACCAGAATTGGCCCACGCAAGAAAAACTAGTAGGCTATTCTTTTGGTGAAACAGCTAGTATACCAGAAATAAAACCTAATGTAGTCTCTGTGTTATATTAGTGTTTATATTTAGTGGAAATTGGGACATTAGGTAAGACTATTGGTGGAACGAATTTGAAGACTTAGAGTCAGAAGATATCATGGAAGTCCTTGCAAGCAATGAAGAAAATATGACTGCTGACGATATTTTGACACAGTTCGGTGATAATTATAGCGACGAAAATGATGAAAGTGAAGTTATAGAGATTATAAGAAAGAAAAACCTTACGCACGAAAAACTGATAAATTTTTTAATGCTTTGTAGTCAACTTTAATAAGAAACTCTTAATATGGACCCTGATATGGAGCGTGCCTTAAAATTTCGGTGAAATTTGACAGCCGCTTTAGCCCCATACGCAGAAATGCATAATGAAAAACAAAAATCGGGTAATCAATCACTAATTTTTGAAAAAGATTAGTAATACATATCATATCTTTGTATTACTTTAACTATGTCGTTAAATAAAAACCTTTTTCTATTTTTTTTTTGGAATTTTTCTAATATCTGGGACCTAACCCCAATATTTCATACAAAGTAGGGTTCACAGTGCGCGGTTTCGCAGTGCGCGCTCTTTTTGTGGAACGTATCTACCGCGCGGTTCGAGGTATTACTGTAGGTACTAGTATTGTATAAGACGGTTTTTAGATTGAGACTTACCAGGCGCCAGTTTCGGCTCCTTTTCGGGACTGAGTTTTTAGATTGGGGCTTTATAAGAATGAGCAAATGTCTAATTAATGAAACAGCTGAATAGGAATCGCAAGTTATAAATTGTGTTTTGATTTTTAATTTGAGTTTTAAACATGGAAGACGAGCAATAAACAAAGTAGCTAAAATGGGCTCTAATTTTGCGATAAATTCCCTTTAATTGCGCATACACTTCGAAAAATGCAGTTTTGCCATTTTTAACTTGAAAAACATTACCTGGCGAATTACCAATTTCGTTTGTGGACTTTTCTTGCAAGTATTTAGAATTTTGAGAGAGCCAACATTTTTAAAATTATTATAAAATTAAAAATAAGTTGAGTGATATTTTTTCAAATTTTTATTTCTAATTCAAAGTAAAATAAATGCACTTCATTTAAATCTATTACTATTCACTAACAAATATTTTCTCTGATTTTTCATTTTTCAGGACATATAATCGAAAAACTTCTATTATACAAAAAACTTTATATCTGTGACAATTTCTCCAAACGCGTCAACAATGAAGATTCAGAATAGTATTCCAAATTGGTAATGGTCAAATCTCCAACTTCATTTGAAAAACATTTTATCGTTGAGATTGCGAATGGTGTGTATGGGAAATTAAAATATGTAAACACTTTTCCATTAACTGCAACGTGAAATGCTTTATCTCCAACTCCGAACGCTAATTTGAATAGTCGTCCGCGTTTAAATGGGAATTCGCCAGTAATTTCTTCATCGTCGGTGTTGAAGCTGTGAAAGATATATTTTATAGGAAATTACACGTATTCGTAGACCTTTTTTTAAAAGTGGGTTGAGTATCTCAACTTTGTTTGAAATATATTTTTTTTTTTCACTTTTTTTTTAAACCAAACTATATTTTAAAGGGTAGTGGTTAAAGAAAAATATACACCCATTTTTTTACAATCACTCCTCGATAACTCGAATAATCGCACCACCAATAATAACTCAATTTTTTTCAATTTTCTTGAATTTTTCTATCTTACCATACACTCTGGATACATATGTTCACTATCATCCGTTTTAGTGAACATTCAATAGACAAACCTCGGTTTTTTAAGGTCAATATAATATTGTTTAATTTTTTTGAAATTTACCTGTAATTGTCACGTTGAAAACTTCTGATAACAGTTTTGTTATTGAAACACACACGGAATTTGAAGAAACATCGTCCTGTTTCATTACACTGAAAGCATATTGAAAATTCCGTGTTTGGTGGACCTCTGGCAATCCCTTGGATTGCAACGATGGTTCCATTTTCATATTTCCTCGGTACGTCACTGGCGAAGCATTCTCGTTCGCAAGATAAAACGGTTTTTGGGAAGACCAATGGGAACAACATACGGTGGTGAAATTGGGTAACTTTTTCGAAATCTCCGGTCAAAACGACATAATTGATCATCTTAGGCGATTGAAGATGTTCAAATGTTCCATAAAGTTTCTCATTAACGTAAATTTCGAAACATTTCTGAAGTACGGCGATACGAAAATTAAATGTTTGTCCTAAAGTTGATGGAAATTGAGTTGAAAGTTTTAATGAAATCATTTTGAGTCCAAACTTACCTGGTATTAGGGGATTTTTAGGTGTACCATACTTCCAGTTTTTCGAAATTTCCTCTTGCGACCATCCTTCTCCCGGCTGATACATACTTCTGATGATTTGATTCTCCCGGAAATTCGCTTCGATTTTGAGTAGCACTGTTCCCAACTCATTTGTATCTTGATAATTATCCACCAGATCCAAGCAAATTCTTCCCGAATTGAAGGAAAAAAACAACACCAACGAAAACAAAAAAAACGTTTGTTAACTTTAAGAAAATATTTTTGATTTAATAGAAATTTACTTATTTGGATTCGGTTTAATTTTTCCAGACGTTATTAGAACATGGCCGAATGGCACCTCAGACAGAACTTTTCCTTTCCAGATGTTCATTTTGTGATTCCTGCACCTCAACTGAAAATTCCAAATCGATTTAACGACTCGATTTTAAGGAAAGGTCTCTACTCCAGGGGAAGCTAGAGCACTTTTTCTTTTCAAGTCAGTTCCGTATTTGCACTATTTTTGCTTTTGGGAGGCAAAACGAAAACTTTTTGGATGAAGAATTTTCGTTGCGTGTCACTGAGTTTTTCTTTGATTTCTTTTCGGCTATGTAAGTAGGTATACCTCCTACAAGGAAAAGTTTGGAGAAAAATTGATTTAATCGTTGCATGTTTATCGAATCTTATGGTTTCCTTATATTCATGGTAAATAAATAAGGTGAAGTTAGTAACAAGTATGATAAATTTTCTTTATCATAGGAAGACAAAACGAAGCGACACAATTTTAAGGAATCCGAAGGACGTATGTAAGTGAAAAATAAATTTAGATTGTTGGTAGTTGTGACGTCTTCGTTGTTACATCCAAAAAACCCCCGCAAAGAAACTGAAGAGAAAAACAAAGGAGTCAAAATTCCACTTGAGACTATATAAATATCTTTGATTGCTTGGTGTTTTTATGGAATATTTTTTTTCCTATCAACATTTGATGATTTTTGTTTTGTGCCTATGTTGCTATTAGATCTATCAGGTTAGTATAATAACAACGATTTGTCATGTCCCTATAAAGTGGAATAGAAAAGAAAAGGCAAAATGGAACATTACCCAGTGTTAATGACTGATAGTGGGGGAGGAAAACAGTTTATGCTTAGCAAACAAGGAATATGTAAGATCCTTGTATTGGAAAAAAACCTGTTGAGTTTAATATTTAACCACTTCTTGTTGGTAGGAATAGTCGAGCGCTGCATGGTACTATGAATGTTATTAATTCCAGGAACTGAATTAATTTCCGCTATTGCTAAATTGAGAAATAACGATTTTTATATCAAGGACGTGTACCCGTTTAATGCGAATTGAATATTAGTTCTTGACTCATCCTCGACTGATGGATGTTACTAAAAGTTTTAAAAATAGAAATCATATTTAAATAAATGGATACGGATTTATTTCTGAATGAGATTTTATATAGTAAATTGCCGTACAAGGGGGATGGATTGAACTTTTGTAATCATATAACGGAATGGATTTTTAGGTGTACCATACTTCCAGTTTTTCGAAATTTCCTCTTGCGACCATCCTTCTCCCGGCTGATACATACTTCTGATGATTTGATTCTCCCGGAAATTCGCTTCGATTTTGAGTAGCACTGTTCCCAACTCATTTGTATCTTGATAATTATCCACCAGATCCAAGCAAATTCTTCCCGAATTGAAGGAAAAAAACAACACCAACGAAAACAAAAAAAACGTTTGTTAACTTTAAGAAAATATTTTTGATTTAATAGAAATTTACTTATTTGGATTCGGTTTAATTTTTCCAGACGTTATTAGAACATGGCCGAATGGCACCTCAGACAGAACTTTTCCTTTCCAGATGTTCATTTTGTGATTCCTGCACCTCAACTGAAAATTCCAAATCGATTTAACGACTCGATTTTAAGGAAAGGTCTCTACTCCAGGGGAAGCTAGAGCACTTTTTCTTTTCAAGTCAGTTCCGTATTTGCACTATTTTTGCTTTTGGGAGGCAAAACGAAAACTTTTTGGATGAAGAATTTTCGTTGCGTGTCACTGAGTTTTTCTTTGATTTCTTTTCGGCTATGTAAGTAGGTATACCTCCTACAAGGAAAAGTTTGGAGAAAAATTGATTTAATCGTTGCATGTTTATCGAATCTTATGGTTTCCTTATATTCATGGTAAATAAATAAGGTGAAGTTAGTAACAAGTATGATAAATTTTCTTTATCATAGGAAGACAAAACGAAGCGACACAATTTTAAGGAATCCGAAGGACGTATGTAAGTGAAAAATAAATTTAGATTGTTGGTAGTTGTGACGTCTTCGTTGTTACATCCAAAAAACCCCCGCAAAGAAACTGAAGAGAAAAACAAAGGAGTCAAAATTCCACTTGAGACTATATAAATATCTTTGATTGCTTGGTGTTTTTATGGAATATTTTTTTTCCTATCAACATTTGATGATTTTTGTTTTGTGCCTATGTTGCTATTAGATCTATCAGGTTAGTATAATAACAACGATTTGTCATGTCCCTATAAAGTGGAATAGAAAAGAAAAGGCAAAATGGAACATTACCCAGTGTTAATGACTGATAGTGGGGGAGGAAAACAGTTTATGCTTAGCAAACAAGGAATATGTAAGATCCTTGTATTGGAAAAAAACCTGTTGAGTTTAATATTTAACCACTTCTTGTTGGTAGGAATAGTCGAGCGCTGCATGGTACTATGAATGTTATTAATTCCAGGAACTGAATTAATTTCCGCTATTGCTAAATTGAGAAATAACGATTTTTATATCAAGGACGTGTACCCGTTTAATGCGAATTGAATATTAGTTCTTGACTCATCCTCGACTGATGGATGTTACTAAAAGTTTTAAAAATAGAAATCATATTTAAATAAATGGATACGGATTTATTTCTGAATGAGATTTTATATAGTAAATTGCCGTACAAGGGGGATGGATTGAACTTTTGTAATCATATAACGGAATTTTAAAGCAGATATTTTAGAAATTTTCGTCAGTTTAACACTAGATTGCCCAAGGAAGTCAAAATGACTGCTTTTGGCAATATAGGTATAACATATATATATATATATATATATGACCCTAATGTAAAAAAATAACTAAATATTTCAAAAAAAAAAAAAAAAAAAAAAAAAATGCGCCGCAGACGATTTTTTTACCAATGAATTGTTTTAAAAAAAGGCAATGCTAATTTTTGACTTATGCTGTCACAAATTCCCTAATTCTAGAGTTTTCTATAGGCTTTTAATAGTATCAGGTGTTTAATTAAATTTGAGGTGGCAAAAATCGAAGGCCCTATTTGTGTTGAAATCATTTACTCTCATAACCGATAATAAGACCCGACTTTTCCCCTATAGTTAGAAAAAACTATTTTTTTGGTCACTTGTTGTTCTTTGGTCCCAGAAAGGCACTATTCAGAGATTGAAATTTTCACTTTTGTATGAAAAACTGTAATAAAGTTAAGCAATCTGGGGAATGAAAGGGTTAATGTTTACTACTTGATTTTTATTTTACTTTGAAAGGTTTTTTAAAATTTATCAAACTCCTTGATTCGAGGCCTCAAGTCTAGAGGGGGCTTCAACAGCCAGTAGCCGAATGAAGGAACTTTAACACTAGAATGCCCGATGGAGTCATTTTGACTCCTTGCGTACATTTTTTTGTCATCAATTTTTTCCTAATTAATTTTACGTGAAGACCTCTCGTGACTTTTATTTATTATAGATTTTTCATCATGATTTCAAATAAACGACGCCGACGCACAAACGATTTTTTTTTCAATACAATTATTATGAAGAAATGACTCCATTTCTTTATAAATTTTTTTATAAAGAAATGGAGTCATTTCTTTGAATTCTTTATAAATTTTTTATTTTAGCGAAACCTATAATTTTTTTTTTCAAATACATGTAGTTGATTAATGGGGAATATTTTTGGTCTAAACATGGAAAATTATATCCCGCAAGTGGTGGCCATTTTCTGCTTCGCAAATCCGTGCTCTTTCCAAGACATTTTCCATAACCTTTCGTGTTATGGCCTCGATTTCACTGCGAATGTTGGTTTTCAATTGGCTGATGGTTGTTGGCTTGTTGACGTACACCTTTTCTTTCAAATATCCCCAAAGGAAACAATCTGGAGCCTTTAGATCAGGTGAACGCGGAGGCCAATTGAAATCGCTTCTTTTCGAAATAATGCGTCCGCCAAACATGTCCCGTAAAAGAGCCATTGAGCCCACCGCCCACCGGTTCGTTGTTCTATTGTGTACAGGTCCATTTTAAATTGCCCAAGTCTTCTTAACAAAATGCTGAAACAAAATTAAAAAAATAAAAATAAAAAAAAGTTATAAAGACTTCAAACCCCTGCGTCTATTCTGGCCCATCCTGTACCATCGGGCATTCTAGTGTTAAGTTAAAAAAAACAGATTTTTTTGACAATTTCAGAAAATTTCCTTTGCGAAAAAAAATCTTGATTTTGTGCGTTGAAATATTTTGTTGAAATCATTTGAAAATACATTTTTTATTAATTTGCTTTTAGTTTGTAAGTGATTAGAGTGAAAAAGTGAATGTATTTTTATTTTATTTCCACTGCGAAATGGTGGGTACAACGTTTGTAGCGAAAAATTTCTTCATTTGTATCAAAATACCGAATATTCCTGTTGATAAAGGTATAGTAGCTATAATTAAAAATTCGTTCAAAGACTCAAAATTTAAGGTAATTGGTGGTGATTGGTACCCTTTTTATGTAAGAAAGGTAAAACCATTAATAAGAAATGATTTAATGGTTTAGCACAAACAGTTTAGTTGAAAATGTTAAAATTTTATCAATCTCTTTATTAAAAAAAAGTATTGTTCAAAAAATGTAAACAATTTATGCGTTTTATCACAATTATATACCCGTATGATTTTAGTCGTTTTTATTTGGTTTTGATTTTTTCTTCTTTTCAACAACTTTTGGCTTCCATCTCTTATTAACAAAATAATCGAGTACATTGTAAGAGGTTACAAGAGCGATGATGAATATTATAAAAGCCAAGGAAATCACATCGAAGCAACTGTAGCTAAACCAGTTCAAATGTACAGCTTGGGACTTGAGGAAAGAGGCACCCTTGTGTCTTATGACGTATTCAATCCAGTACATTGTCTCCTGCATAGGGGGGATAGTATTATCACGGAATCTTTCTGATAATTCTGTCATCTTCTCCTTATACGTCTCATTCCAGAGCATTTCGTTTAGTGTTTCTCGCAGACTAGTTTCTGTGATTTCTGTGAAGTCAAGGGTCTTACCAAAACCAAATGTTGTTGCCTTGAAAGAATTTCTCTTCTGTAAGTCGAAAAAATCCAAATTTAGTTAATTTTTTTGGGGGATTCAAATGTTTTTATTTTACCTGATCCCCGTAGAACGGCATGATTAACATTGGTACACCCCAATGGATTGCTTCAAACGTTCCAAAAAGCCCTCCATGTGAAATGAAAATTCGAACGTTATGATGTGGTAAAATATCACCTTGGGGCATCCATTTTCTTAATATTACATTTTTTGGTACATCATCTACCATTTCATCCTCCCATTTCCACAAAACCACTTGCTTTAGTTTAGAGAAGACCTCTAAAATTGTTTAAATTTTTAGTAAATTGTTTTTTTTTTCGAAAACCTAAGTGTGAATTTTTGCATAAAAATCAAAATTTTGATAAAATTTAATCATGAGTGACTAAATATTTTCTGTACTAGTTTTTACCATTTACTTTTTACCAAGTTGATATTACGCGAGTTGCTAAGACAAAAGTTGGAAGGTTCTAACTAGTTTGGTGCTAGTTTAAAAAGCAGCTGACATATTAGGCTGGAGGCTTATCATGTAATTCGACAAAAAACCGTTTTGTCGTTTTGTTGTCGATTTCGTTTTTTTGTAATACGCACGTGATACTTTTGTTGATTATCAACAAAAATTACTCGACAAACAATTAGCTGTGGATTTCATATTGATTTCCACGATTTTTGATTACAACATTTTAATTTTGTTATGGAAATATTTGCCATAAACAAATATTTGCCAAAAAAGCGTTACAAAAAGTGCCTAATGCCTGGAGCCCAATGAACGCAACGCGAACGCAGAAACTGTGACTTACAAGTTTGTTCCATTGAAATCATTTGAAGTGAGCACACTGAACGTAGGGAACGCAACTACCCTACGTTCACGCAAAAGTTTGCAAACTTCTAACTTTGCTGCAGCAATTCTCCGTTGACAGTTTAACCTTAAAGGCTTGGTGGTACACACGATGTACCACCTTTTTTGTAACAAATACTGCACGGCGGTATCAAAATTGTACCACCAATTAAACCGTCTTTCATTGCCGTATGATACTTTAAAATGGTACCACTAAAAAAATAAAAAAAAAATGTTTTTTTCGAGTGCCGGAAGGGTGAAAATATTTGCTATTTTTCTGTGCCTCTAAGGGTTAAGGAGGATCTCCATTACCATGATTTCTGTAACTGCAAAAAAATGCAGAAAACTAGAGCAAGATAGACTTATATAGATCTAAATAGGAATGACTGAATACAAGTATAAACGCTTTCCCTTCCAGTTTAACAACTTTATAGCAATCATATCAAACCTTATGCTATGAATATAAGGTTCAAATTAGCATAGAAATAAAGCTATACAGTTGCATGTGTGTGTTTGAACTACATGAAAAATGACAGCTACGCTATAATAGCACTTCGTATGCGTCTGTGCTCACTATTCACTTACAGGGACAATGTGTGATTGTAGTAGAAATCGCTATAAAAAAGTTCAAGTCCGTCAACTGCAACCATAAAATCGCCATAAAAAAAGAGGGGAAATTATTTTTGCAGTTGCCGACAAATTTTTGTAGTTGATTCTTATCTCCCTTTCTCGCCAAGGTATCTTCACATAAATGTGTCTCTATTTTTTGCAGTTGGGAAAAGTCATGGTAATGGAGGGCCAACTTTATAAAGTGAGGTTGGGGAAATGTTGTTCGAGGAAAAATTGATAGTCTTAGTGCAATAACATACAAATAACAAAGATAAAGACCAACAAAGCAAATTATGGCTTCAAAATTATCCATTTTTGTAATTTTGCCAACTTTATACCACTTTATATTATGTCACGTGTACTACTTCACGAGATGCCATTGGGCTCTGCCGCTGAAATATTGCGCTGCGTGACAGTTCACAGCGTTGGAGTTGCGTTCATTGGGCTCCTTAGGTATAAGTTAGGGACACAGAATGTGGATTCGACCCTCTAAGTTCTTTTTTGTCGATTGCTGTTTACATGATAAGCCTCCTGATGTCAACGGGCATTAGGCAAAAAAGCAATTTATTTACTTAAAAACATTCTCATTTTTTCTTTTGGCATCAGTGATGATTCCATATAAGCTCCTAAACTGAAATAAATTACACCATCATCTGCATTATCCAAAATTTCCTAAAACACCATAATTCTAAGTTGAAATTTTAGGAAAAAAAACATATTATAAACTCATACTTGTAAATCTTCTGGCAGTGGTTTCGGTGGTAAAATAGTAGCTCCACCAATATTGATAGTTCCCGGCATTTTAGGCCTTGGAGGGCTTAAGCTATCGTGATCATTGACTAGTATAACAGAAATACTTTTCTCTAAATCTTCAATATACGGCAAATCTCCATACTCTGAAACGATAAAGATGGGAGTTGTGTAAATAATTTCAAATTAAATTTGGGGCCAAAAATCAAAACATCTTAGGTCAATTCCAGGCGAAAACAATGGGGGTTCCATTTCCAGACAGAAACTTTCGCTTCGCATGAAAATCGACTCAAGATGTTTTGACTTTTTGCCACTAAAATATTTTTAATTACTTGTTAACGGTTTAAATGCTTCTTCCGCCATGTTGTTCATCACGTACATGTAGTAGAACTTTCTGAATATCGCATCATATAGCGATATAAGGATGTTATAACACTTTTCCAAAAACGACATATTGTCAGTGTAAAACAGGAAACTGTGAGGAATGTGCGATACTGGAGTATAAAGACCCATTGCTCGGTCCATAAAATCAGAATGTCCGTATGTGCCTATAAAAAGTTTTTTTTTAAATAATGTTCAAAAATAATTTAAAATTCAGTAATTTTTTTTCTTACTTATAGTTACTATTGGAGCCCTAAATTTATACGCAAACATTAAAAAGCTCTCCTGGAAGAATTGTTCCGATATTACCAGATCAAATGACAAATCTTCACGTGCTATCAACTGTTGTACTTTCGGATTTTTCAGTCCATACGCACTGCTTTCGATGCCCATAAGATAAAGACTCATAAGGTTGGCGATATCCGTTGAAAATTTCTTTTGAAATATTTTTGCTGGATCGACTGAAATCAAATCAAAAAATAATAAGTCCACTTTATAAAAAAAGTTTCAAATTATACAAATTAGCTTTAAATTCATTGGTGGGTCGATTAGAACTTCCGTATAATTTTTGTTTTGTGAATTTAACTTAGATTTAAAGCTTGTCACCGCTGTAACCTAAAATTAGAAAGATTTTCTTTTAAGTGATATTTTTATGATTTAAAATTATACCTCATGGCCACGGTTTAAAAGTTCTGCTGTTATTTTATCTAACATAAGAAAATGACTTGGTCCTGGAAATGGCACCAATAACAGAATTTTGGACGTTATCGTTGTGGTAATAAGGCACCAAAACACAAAATATGGTAATAATAAATTCTAAAAAAAAAAAATTAACTGTAGCATTAGATATTAAAAGTTTTATTTGTTTAAAGTTATTTTAAAGCTTTTAAACTATATTACGCGGTATATCTATATATATTAAAAAATCATTGAGTTATCGGGGATTTCGAGCTATTGAGGTTAGACTGTATAATGTGGTTTCGCTGAATCGCGAGCCATGCGTAATTTCGGTGTATGGTAAGTACCTGACGGATTTCATAATGTGGAAAACATCCTATTTTGATTTTTTATTAAATTAATTAGTCGATGAAAAATTTAGAAACTCGCAGTCTCAGAAGTACAAAAGCAGACTTGATTTTATATAATTTATCTTATCAATTGCCAGAGTGGATCTCTTAGCCTTATCAATAAATCATCCTCATAACTCTTAATACTCGACGTTGATAAAATAACTGCCTGCATTTATGTATTGGAAATTTATATCTACTATGTGTTCTTGAGAGAGTTTGTCTGGTCATTTAGTACTTCTCTTTTTGTATGATTCGAAATTATCGATAGCAATTGATAAGATTTCAGAGCTAATACTTATTTTGTTACACTTTTCTTTAACCTTTTGCCCACCGTTGTGCAATATATTGCACACATCTTAAAATTCAGAAATCAATTATACTCGTGTTTATATGTTAAGAAACTTACAATATATTATGTGTAATTTACAAGGTATCCTCGACAAACTGAAAGAGTTAAATTTACTATTTTACTTTGATAAATTCCATTGTTAACCGAAAGCGTCTTTTGAATATCACTAAAAGTATTAGACGAACGTTAAAATTTCAAAATAACAATTTTATACTCTATATGAGAATTATATGGTAGCTTATTAAATTTAGTATACTGTTTGTAACGCATTAATCCAATCATCGCACCAAAAAATAAATTACATCAGAATCTTTGGTATGATAAAAGATTTCAATTTCCGCAGATTTCGTCTGCCCGTCTATCTGTCCCTCCACGAACACCATAATTTCCTAAAGGATTGAGATAGAGACTTGAAATTTTTTAAAGTTGCGGTTCTCGTAAATATTAAGTTCTTGAACGGGCAAAATGAGATCATTACTTCCCATTCCCCCATATAAATGAAACAATTTTTTGCAAATTTAGTTAAAAACGATAAACGGTGAGAATATGATTTTATATAACTTCTCTGCACAAAAATCAAATTGGACCATTCTAACAAAAGATAATTTCTCTGTGATTTACTCTACTTTGGGCACTCCTTTACGATCAATTTAAAGGTTTATTTGACTTTTTTTTACAGTCAATTTAAAGGTATATTTGAGTTTTTGACTGCGGCGCATTTTTCTTAAGTTAAATCATTCTTTCAACATTGAATAGTAGCTCCATCTGGATAATTCGAAATTGTTGTCCATAAAAAATGATCAGGGAAACTATTTTTTATGACGAATAATAATAGTCTAACAAAATAAACAAATCTCCAGATTGACCATATGGGTTAAAGAAACCCACGTTTTTATTATTATATTTATAATAACGTGAGTTTGGCGACTTATTGATATTCAAAGCATTAAAGGCCCACTTTTTATAAGACGTTTATTCTATGCTCATAGCAACAAATTGTTGCACATTTTTGAGTTTCACTCTACACACACAAAAAATAAAAAAAAACACACATTAACTTCAAGTCGAGTGTGAATACTTTTTTTGTACAAAATGTACACATCATAGTGGGAGAGCATAGATGACAATATCATTTTTGTTTAGATTTCACCAACCGCATCTTGAGCAAATTGTTCAATCAACGAAATTTGGAAGATTCAATTGACTCGAATTCTTAACTTTAATTAAATATAAGCGAAAACTCAATAATTTTATATGCAAATTGATTTCATTATCCTGGTTTTTGCCAATCCTTAAAGGAGTTTGACGTTTAATCAAGATTAAGTCATTTCACTACTTCTCAAAGCGAATTACAATAGAAATCGACATACACTGTTATCGAAACAAAAACTTTTGTTTAAATTATTCTTTGAAAATACACTTTAGCCAAAAAACTTCTTATCAAATGTTGACTAAATCGTGTAAAAAATAAAATAAAAAACTCTTACGAACCATCTTTCGCTTTCAACGCCACTTCTTCTGTCAAAAAAGTCAGTTGACTAACTGAGAGAGATGTCACGCATGGCAGTTTACTATATCTATATATCCATAGTTTAACCATAGTTTAGTCGGAAGATTGCATGTGTTGGTGGTGTATGAAAATGTGGCTAGGTTTTACATGGGTTGTGTTTTGTTGGTAATTTACGCATAGGAAAGAAAGAAAAACCGCGTCCACGAGTATATCGGTTATCTTTACTCCAACGTAGGTACACGGAAAAATCCCTAGGTTTCCTAACTATAGTTAAACTATTCTATATCTTGGCTCATGAACTTGATTGCCACTTTTTAGCCGGCGTTAGATAACTTCTCTCTTAAATTGAAAACATAATATTGACATAATTTCACTACATTTGTAGACTTATTTGAGTGTATACTGGGCAAACTGGCATTTGAAGAGTGTGCTAAGGTACAAGTAAATTATCTCATTTTCAAATCCTAACTGTCGCTGTAATGTTCACTCAGGAACCGCATGGGGTCATCTAAATCAAACAAACGATAACAGTCGATTTGATGATAACCATTCAATATCATCAAATTGACAAAAAAAGTTAAGTTTTGCTAATCAAAATATCAAAAAACTTTATTTTAGAATCTTAAGATACTCGAGCTTGTCTTAATTTTTATTTTCCTCTGCTATAGAGGGAAAGCATTGTACAGTAATCCCCCGCTTTACGGACGGGATGCGTTCTACGGAAACTGTCCGTATATCGAAAATCCGTAAAACGAAACCTATTTTAGTATGAGATTGTACTGGGAATAAATAGATGTGTTCCAATCAATAGAAATGTCCGTAAAAAGAAACCTATTTTAGTATAAGATCGTATTAAAAATAGATAGATGCGTACCAAAAAAATCCGTAATACGAAACAGATTAGTATAATATATTAAAATAATTATTTGACCACTAGAATAATGAGAAAACTATATAATTATAGAAAAAAATATTTATACTACTTGAAATGGAGCATAAATCAATTGAATATGTTAAAACCAACAAAATATTATGGGACAAATCATGCCGCGGACAAAAAAACGTAGCTGTTTCTACGTAGGTTTCTGCTAGTTTCGTCAGAATTCAAATTTCATTGTGGGACAGAAAGCAGATTCTGCTTCTGCTGATGCTTCTGCTTCTGCCTCTGCTGCTGCCTCTGCCCAATTGGAGTTCTCGCTTAAGAATAGCAAATAGATTTTTTTAAAATACACCGCACTGCAGTTTTTTATTGCCTTTTTTAAATTCTCTTTTGTGTATACACAAAATGTGTCTGAAATTTCGGAGAAATTAAGTATGTACATTTACAATAAATACAACATAATTATGGAGGACTTTTTCTTGATTTTTTTCTGTGATTAAAAAAAAAATTTTTTTTTGTCCGTAATAGCGATTTTTTTTTATCCGTATAGCGAATTTGTTTCTATATTAGTCATGTCCGTAACTTCGAATTTCCGTAAAACGAGCGTCCGTATAGCGGGGGATTACTGTATTCTTGATGGTGACCGACTCGGTAACGAGAGCAGATAGAAACTTTCTGATCAGTACGAAATCCGTTTCAGGCCAATTAGTCTGTCATCTGTTTGTTGGTTTGTGAAAAATTGAATAAAACAAAATTTAAAGGATATGAAATTTTCCACATTTTAACGGTTTTTACATATCTCTAATGGTGCTCAAAATATCTGGGAAAAATTAAATATTTTTGATAATTTCTCGAAAAGTATGCACTTTTATGAAAAAATGCGAAGAAAAAAATTAATTCAAATTCAAAGAATAAAATTTTGATAAAAATAAATTAAGATATCTATAAGTTAATTCATTTTTTTGTGTTAAACATATGAATTAACATACAGCTCGTTTTTATACTCGTATGGTGAAACCAAAGGGTATACTAACTGTGCCTTACCGTTTGTAACGCCAAGATCCCGTCATCACACACAAAAATGAATTACACCAGTGTGTTTAGAATGATAAAAATAATTAATTTCTGCATGTCCGTCCATCCGTCTGTCTGTCCGTCCGTCCGTCCGTCTGTGGCGCGGATTGCGGGCGCACGGATTGAGCTAGAGACTTGAAATTTTGTGCAGATCCGTTTTTCGTAAAATGCGAGGCTAAGTTCGTTAATGGGCAACAATGGACCATTAGGGGGGGTACCCCCCATACGAACGAAATTGTTTTTTGCGAATATCTCAAAAACGCTGCATCTTATCAAAAAAGTTCAAGAGCAAAAGTTGTTTAGAACATGATTCTACATAAAACTCCCATACATCAAAATCCAATTGGAATAAGTTTTAAAAAAATCTTATTGGAAAGTTTGACTTCAAAGTTTTTTTTTGGTTTTACGTTAATTCGGGACCCCGACAAACTGCATTCATTAAACAACAACTTTTCAACAACAAACATAACAAAAGCTATAATTGCCAATCTGGCAATCATTGGAGACCCGTATGGTGATATTCGTATCAAAATTCGAACAGTTATACCAAAATTCTACTTTGAAGTCAAACTTTCCAATAAGATTTTTTAAAATTTATTCCAATCGGATTTTGATGTATGGGAGTTTTATGTAGAATCATATCCTAAATAACTTTTGTTCTTGGACTTTTTTGATAAGATGCACCGCTTTTGAGATATTCACAAAAAACGATTTCGTTCGTATGGGGGTACCCCCCCTAATGGTCCATTTTTTCCCATTAACGAACTTAGCCTCGCATTTTACGAAAAACGGATCTGTGCAAACTTTCAAGTCTCTAGCTCAATCCGTGCGCCCGCAATCCGCGCCACAGACAGACGGACGGACAGACAGACAGACAGACGGACGGACAGACAGACAGACAGACGGACGGACAGACAGACAGACGGACGGACATGCTAAATTCAACTTTTTTTATCATTCTAAACACACTGGTGTAATTCATTTTTTTGTGCGATGACGGGATCTTGGCGTTACAAACGGTAAGGCAAAGTTAGTATACTCTTTGGTTTCACCATACGGGTATAAAAATGAGGGAAGTTAATGGACTCTTACTTTAGATTTAGCTTCATTTCGTAACATCTAATAGTCGGCTTTACACATTTCTCCAATCGATTTACCCGATTGAGGCCGGACAAAGAAGACAGGTGTAAAAGCGGCCAATAAAGGTTTGCATTATTTTCATCTATATATTTAAAAGGCAAAGCGATTTTGTATGGATTTCTTTCTACAGAGCTCCTGCAGTTCCTATTGAACCGATTTTGATGATTTTTTTTAAAATGTAAGCTCTATAGCTGTAGATATGTCCGTTTTACTTTTTTTTAAATTTTAATAATACTTTATTAGTTATTTGCCTTTTAAAATTATAAATATGCCGCTAACTAAGTCTTCAATGTTAACACGACATTCCGTACTGTCTGATCAGCGCAGTGAGTTAGAAGTTGGCCTACCATGCGCCAGGCACCGGGTTCGATTCCTATCGGTGACAAAATTGTTTTTTTTTCTTTTCAAATTCTTTTTTGTTGATTTATTTACTTTTTTTTAATATTTTATTACTTAATTTATCTTTAAGTTTACATTTTTACTCCTGAATAAGTGTTAGACTACAATGCGCCAGATGTGCGGGTTCGATTCCGAGTGGTGACAAAATGTTTTTTTTTAAATTTTTTTTTTGACCTTAAATTATTTATTTTATTTATATTATACTTCTTTAGGCGCGTTGTGCGATTTTTGGATGGGTAAAACCTTGAGTTCGCGTCACCGACATGCTAATTTAACAGCTTAACCCATTTTTCGCCGCTCTTAGACGCGTGGGAATTTTTCCATCAAAATTTGTGTGGAAGCTACTTTTGGGTCGAATATGACTTTCAAAAAGTTTCAGAATTTTCCGACCCACAGTTTTCCGGAAAATTGTGGTAAAAATTCTTAACCACGACAAATAGCCAATACTCTGATATGCTCATTATGTGGTATTTTTTCCAGAAAAACGTGAAAATTTTTATTGATTTTGGAATAAAAATGATCTAAGGGCTCAACCCCTTACCTCTTTGCGGTACATTCTTCGAAAAAATAAACAAAAATGTGAAAAAAGGTTTTGTAGTACGAATTCTTACCAATGGCGAGAAACGAGTATTTTTACGTTTCTGGGAGGGGTTTTGTCTGTTTTGTGGCCAAAAATGGGAAAATCCAATTACCCAATCAACGAAAAAGTAATTTGATGAGCTTTGATGAAAATTTAATTGATTGATGCCCAACACTGCGGCACGGTGCCTAATTACGGCACGGTGCCTAAATACGGCACGGTGCCTAAATACGGCACGGTGCCTAAATACGGCACGGTGCCTAAATACGGCACGGTGCCTAATTATGGCACGGTAAATACGGCACGGTGCCTAAATACGGCACGGTGCCTAAATACGGCACGGTGCCTAAATACGGCACGGTGCCTAATTACGGCACGGTGCCTAAATACGGCACGGTGCCTAAATACGGCACGGTGCCTAAATACGGCACGGTGCCTAAATACGGCACGGTGCCTAATTACGGCACGGTGCCTAATTACGGCACGGTGCCTAAATACGGCACGGTGCCTAAATACGGCACGGTGCCTAAATACGGCACGGTGCCTCAATACGGCACGGTGCCTAAATACGGCACGGTGCCTAAATACGGCACGGTGCCTAATTACGGCACGGTGCCTAAATACGGCACGGTGCCTAAATACGGCACGGTGCCTAATTACGGCACGGTGCCTAATTACGGCACGGTGCCTAATTATGGCACGGTGCCTAAATACGGCACGGTGCCTTAATACGGCACGGTGCCTAAATACGGCACGGTGCCTAAATACGGCACGGTGCCTAATTACGGCACGGTGCCTAAATACGGCACGGTGCCTAAATATGGCACGGTGCCTAAATACGGCACGGTGCCTAAATACGGCACGGTGCCTAACTACGGCACGGTGCCTAATTACGGCACGGTGCCTAAATACGGCACGGTAAATACGGCACGGTGCCTAAATACGGCACGGTGCCTAAATACGGCACGGTGCCTAAATACGGCACGGTGCCTAAATACGGCACGGTGCCTAAATACTACACGGTGCCTAAATACGGCACGGTGCCTAAATACGGCACGGTGCCTATTTACGGCACGGTGCCTAATTACGGCACGGTGCCTAAATACGGCACGGTGCCTAAATACGGTGCCAAATTATGGCACGGTGCCAAATTATGGCACGGTGCCAAATTACGGCACGGTGCCAAATTACGGCACGGTGCCAAATTACGGCACGGTGCCAAATTACAGCACGGTGCCAAATTACGGCACGGTGCCAAATTACGGCACGGTGCCAAATTACGGCACGGTGCCAAATTACGGCACGGTGCCAAATAACGGCACGGTGCCAAATTACGGCACGGTGCCAAATAACGGCACGGTGCCAAATAACGGCACGGTGCCAAATTACGGCACGGTGCCAAATTACGGCACGGTGCCAAATTACGGCACGGTGCCAAATTACGGCACGGCGCCAAATTACGGCACGGTGCCAAATAACGGCACGGTGCCAAATTACAGCACGGTGCCAAATTACGGCACGGTGCCAAATTACGGCACGGTGCCAAATTACGGCACGGTGCCAAATAACGGCACGGTGCCAAATTACGGCACGGTGCCAAATTACGGCACGGTGCCAAATAACGGCACGGCACGGTGCCAAATTACGGCACGGCACGGTGCCAAATTACGGCACGGTGCCAAATAACGGCACGGTGTCAAATTACGGCACGGTGCCAAATTACGGCACGGTGCCAAATTACGGCACGGTGCCAAATTACGGCACGGTGCCAAATTACGGCACGGTGCCAAATTACGGCACGGTGCCAAATTACGGCACGGTGCCAAATAACGGCACGGTGCCAAATAACGGCACGGTGCCAAATAACGGCACGGTGCCAAATTACGGCACGGTGCCAAATAACGGCACGGTGCCAAATAACGGCACGGTGCCAAATAACGGCACGGTGCCAAATTACGGCACGGTGCCAAATTACGGCACGGTGTCAAATAACGGCACGGTGCCAAATTACGGCACGGTGCCAAATTACGGCACGGTGCCAAATAACGGCACGGTGCCAAATAACGGCACGGTGCCAAATAACGGCACGGTGCCAAATTACGGCACGGTGCCAAATAACGGCACGGTGCCAAATAACGGCACGGTGCCAAATAACGGCACGGTGCCAAATTACGGCACGGTGCCAAATTACGGCACGGTGTCAAATAACGGCACGGTGCCAAATAATGGCACGGTGCCAAATAATGGCACGGTGCCAAATAACGGCACGGTGCCAAATTACAGCACGGTGCCAAATTACGGCACGGTGCCAAATAACGGCACGGTGCCAAATTACGGCACGGTGCCAAATTACGGCACGGTGCCAAATAACGGCACGGTGCCAAATTACGGCACGGTGTCAAATTACGGCACGGTGCCAAATTACGGCACGGTGCCAAATTACGGCACGGTGCCAAATTACGGCACGGTGCCAAATTACGGCACGGTGCCAAATTACGGCACGGTGCCAAATAACGGCACGGTGCCAAATTACGGCACGGTGCCAAATTACGGCACGGTGTCAAATTACGGCGCGGTGCCAAATAACGGCACGGTGCCAAATAACGGCACGGTGCCAAATAACGGCACGGTGCCAAATAATGGCACGGTGCCAAATAATGGCACGGTGCCAAATAACGGCACGGTGCCAAATTACGGCACGGTGCCAAATTACGCCACGGTGCCAAATAACGGCACGGTGCCAAATTACGGCACGGTGCCAAATTACGGCACGGTGCCAAATAACGGCACGGTGCCAAATTACGGCACGGTGTCAAATTACGGCACGGTGCCAAATTACGGCACGGTGCCAAATTACGGCACGGTGCCAAATTACGGCACGGTGCCAAATTACGGCACGGTGCCAAATAACGGCACGGTGCCAAATTACGGCACGGTGCCAAATTACGGCACGGTGCCAAATTACGGCACGGTGCCAAATAACGGCACGGTGCCAAATAACGGCACGGTGCCAAATAACGGCACGGTGCCAAATTACGGCACGGTGCCAAATTACGGCACGGTGCCAAATAACGGCACGGTGCCAAATTACGGCACGGTGCCAAATTACGGCACGGTGCCAAATTACGGCACGGTGCCAAATAACGGCACGGTGCCAAATTACGGCACGGTGTCAAATTACGGCACGGTGCCAAATTACGGCACGGTGCCAAATTACGGCACGGTGCCAAATTACGGCACGGTGCCAAATTACGGCACGGTGCCAAATTACGGCACGGTGCCAAATAACGGCACGGTGCCAAATTACGGCACGGTGCCAAATTACGGCACGGTGCCAAATTACGGCACGGTGCCAAATAACGGCACGGTGCCAAATAACGGCACGGTGTCAAATTACGGCACGGTGCCAAATTACGGCACGGTGTCAAATAACGGCACGGTGCCAAATAATGGCACGGTGCCAAATAATGGCACGGTGCCAAATAACGGCACGGTGCCAAATTACAGCACGGTGCCAAATTACGGCACGGTGCCAAATAACGGCACGGTGCCAAATTACGGCACGGTGCCAAATTACGGCACGGTGCCAAATAACGGCACGGTGCCAAATTACGGCACGGTGTCAAATTACGGCACGGTGCCAAATTACGGCACGGTGCCAAATTACGGCACGGTGCCAAATTACGGCACGGTGCCAAATTACGGCACGGTGCCAAATTACGGCACGGTGCCAAATAACGGCACGGTGCCAAATTACGGCACGGTGCCAAATTACGGCACGGTGTCAAATTACGGCACGGTGCCAAATAACGGCACGGTGCCAAATAACGGCACGGTGCCAAATAACGGCACGGTGCCAAATAATGGCACGGTGCCAAATAATGGCACGGTGCCAAATAATGGCACGGTGCCAAATAACGGCACGGTGCCAAATTACGGCACGGTGCCAAATTACGCCACGGTGCCAAATAACGGCACGGTGCCAAATTACGGCACGGTGCCAAATTACGGCACGGTGCCAAATAACGGCACGGTGCCAAATTACGGCACGGTGTCAAATTACGGCACGGTGCCAAATTACGGCACGGTGCCAAATTACGGCACGGTGCCAAATTACGGCACGGTGCCAAATTACGGCACGGTGCCAAATTACGGCACGGTGCCAAATAACGGCACGGTGCCAAATTACGGCACGGTGCCAAATTACGGCACGGTGCCAAATTACGGCACGGTGCCAAATAACGGCACGGTGCCAAATAACGGCACGGTGCCAAATAACGGCACGGTGCCAAATTACGGCACGGTGCCAAATTACGGCACGGTGCCAAATTACGGCACGGTGCCAAATTACGGCACGGTGCCAAATTACGGCACGGTGCCAAATTACGGCACGGTGCCAAATAACGGCACGGTGCCAAATTACGGCACGGTGCCAAATAACGGCACGGTGCCAAATTACGGCACGGTGTCAAATTACGGCACGGTGCCAAATAACGGCACGGTGCCAAATTACGGCACGGTGCCAAATTACGGCACGGTGCCAAATTACGGCATGGTGCCAAATTACGGCACGGCGCCAAATTACGGCCCGGTGCCAAATAACGGCACGGTGCCAAATAACGGCACGGTGCCAAATAACGGCACGGTGCCAAATAACGGCACGGTGCCAAATAACGGCACGGTGCCAAATAACGGCACGGTGCCAAATAACGGCACGGTGCCAAATTACGGCACGGTGCCAAATTACGGCACGGTGCCAAATTACGGCACGGTGCCAAATTACGGCACGGTGCCAAACTACGGCACGGTGCCAAATTACGGCACGGTGCCAAATTACGGCACGGTGCCAAATTACGGCACGGTGCCAAATTACGGCACGGTGCCAAATTACGGCACGGTGCCAAATAACGGCACGGTGCCAAATTACGGCACGGTGCCAAATTATGGCACGGTGCCAAATTATGGCACGGTGCCAAATTATGGCACGGTGCCAAATTACGGCACGGTGCCAAATTACGGCACGGTGCCAAATTACGGCACGGTGCCTAAATACTACACGGTGCCTAAATACGGCACGGTGCCTAAATACGGCACGGTGCCTAAATACGGCACGGTGCCTATTTACGGCACGGTGCCTAAATACGGCACGGTGCCTAAATACGGCACGGTGCCTAAATACGGCACTTTGCCTAATTACGGCACGGTGCCTAAATACGGCACGGTGCCTAAATACGGCACGGTGCCTAAATACGACACGGTGCCTAAATACGGCACGGTGCCTAAATACGGCACGGTGCCTAAATACGGCACGGTGCCTAATTACGGCACGGTGCCTAAATACGGCACGGTGCCTAAATACGGCACGGTGCCTAATTACGGCACGGTGCCTAAATACGGCAAGGTGCCTAATTACGGCACGGTGCCTAAATACGGCACGGTGCCTAAATACGGCACGGTGCCTAATTACGGCACGGTGCCTAAATACGGCACGGTGCCTAATTACGGCACGGTGCCTAATTACGGCACGGTGCCTAAATACGGCACGGTGCCAAATAACGGCACGGTGCCAAATAACGGCACGGTGCCAAATTACGGCACGGTGCCAAATTACGGCACGGTGCCAAATTACGGCACGGTGCCAAATTACGGCACGGTGCCAAATTACGGCACGGTGCCAAATTATGGCACGGTGCCAAATTATGGCACGGTGCCAAATTATGGCACGGTGCCAAATTACGGCACGGTGCCAAATTACGGCACGGTGCCAAATTACGGCACGGTGCCAAATAACGGCACGGTGCCAAATAACGGCACGGTGCCAAATTACGGCACGGTGCCAAATTACGGCACGGTGCCAAAGTACGGCACGGTGCCAAATAACGGCACGGTGCCAAATTACGGCACGGTGCCAAATTACGGCACGGTGCCAAATTACGGCACGGTGCCAAATTACGGCACGGTGCCAAATAACGGCACGGTGCCAAATAACGGCACGGTGCCAAATTACGGCACGGTGCCAAATTATGGCACGGTGCCAAATTACGGCACGGTGCCAAATATCGGCACGGTGCCAAATTATGGCACGGTGCCAAATTATGGCACGGTGCCAAATAACGGCACGGTGCCAAATAACGGCACGGTGCCAAATAACGGCACGGTGCCAAATTACGGCACGGTGCCAAATTACGGCACGGTGCCAAATATCGGCACGGTGCCAAATATCGGCACGGTGCCAAATAACGGCACGGTGCCAAATAACGGCACGGTGCCAAATAACGGCACGGTGCCAAATAACGGCACGGTGCCAAATTACGGCACGGTGCCAAATAACGGCACGGTGCCAAATTATGGCACGGTTCCAAATTACGGCACGGTGCCAAATAACGGCACGGTGCCAAATAACGGCACGGTGCCAAATTACGGCACGGTGCCAAATTACGGCACGGTGCCAAATAACGGCACGGTGCCAAATAACGGCACGGTGCCAAATTACGGCACGTTGCCAAATAACGGCACGGTGCCAAATTACGGCACGGTGCCAAATTACGGCACGGTGCCAAATTACGGCACGGTGCCAAATTACGGCACGGTGCCAAATTACGGCACGGTGCCAAATAACGGCACGGTGCCAAATTACGGCACGGTGCCAAATTACGGCACGGTGCCAAATAACGGCACGGTGCCAAATTATGGCACGGTGCCAAATTATGGCACGGTGCCAAATAACGGCACGGTGCCAAATAACGGCACGGTGCCAAATAACGGCACGGTGCCAAATTACGGCACGGTGCCAAATTACGGCACGGTGCCAAATATCGGCACGGTGCCAAATATCGGCACGGTGCCAAATAACGGCACGGTGCCAAATAACGGCACGGTGCCAAATAACGGCACGGTGCCAAATAACGGCACGGTGCCAAATTACGGCACGGTGCCAAATTACGGCACGGTGCCAAATAACGGCACGGTGCCAAATAACGGCACGGTGCCAAATTACGGCACGGTGCCAAATAACGGCACGGTGCCAAATTATGGCACGGTTCCAAATTACGGCACGGTGCCAAATAACGGCACGGTGCCAAATAACGGCACGGTGCCAAATTACGGCACGGTGCCAAATTACGGCACGGTGCCAAATAACGGCACGGTGCCAAATAACGGCACGGTGCCAAATTACGGCACGGTGCCAAATAACGGCACGGTGCCAAATTACGGCACGGTGCCAAATTACGGCACGGTGCCAAATTACGGCACGGTGCCAAATTACGGCACGGTGCCAAATTACGGCACGGTGCCAAATAACGGCACGGTGCCAAATTACGGCACGGTGCCAAATTACGGCACGGTGCCAAATAACGGCACGGTGCCAAATTACGGCACGGTGCCAAATTACGGCACGGTGCCAAATTACGGCACGGTGCCAAATTACGGCACGGCGCCAAATTACGGCACGGTGCCAAATAACGGCACGGTGCCAAATTACGGCACGGTGCCAAATTACGGCACGGTGCCAAATAACGGCACGGTGCCAAATTACGGCACGGTGTCAAATTACGGCACGGTGCCAAATTACGGCACGGTGCCAAATTACGGCACGGTGCCAAATTACGGCACGGTGCCAAATAACGGCACGGTGCCAAATAACGGCACGGTGCCAAATAACGGCACGGTGCCAAATAACGGCACGGTGCCAAATTACGGCACGGTGCCAAATTACGGCACGGTGCCAAATTACGGCACGGTGCCAAATTACGGCACGGTGCCAAATTACGGCACGGTGCCAAATAACGGCACGGTGCCAAATAACGGCACGGTGCCAAATTACGGCACGGTGCCAAATTACGGCACGGTGTCAAATTACGGCACGGTGCCAAATAACGGCACGGTGCCAAATAACGGCACGGTGCCAAATTACTGCACGGTGCCAATTTACGGCACGGTGCCAAATAACGGCACGGTGCCAAATTACGGCACGGTGCCAAATTACGGCACGGTGCCAAATAACGGCACGGTGCCAAATTACGGCACGGTGTCAAATAACGGCACGGTGCCAAATAACGGCACGGTGCCAAATTACGGCACGGTGCCAAATTACGGCACGGTGCCAAATTACGGCACGGTGCCAAATTACGGCACGGTGCCAAATTACGGCACGGTGTCAAATTACGGCACGGTGCCAATTTACGGCACGGTGCCAAATAACGGCACGGTGCCAAATTACGGCACGGTGCCAAATTACGGCACGGTGCCAAATAACGGCACGGTGCCAAATTACGGCACGGTGTCAAATAACGGCACGGTGCCAAATAACGGCACGGTGCCAAATTACGGCACGGTGCCAAATTACGGCACGGTGCCAAATTACGGCACGGTGCCAAATTACGGCACGGTGCCAAATAACGGCACGGTGCCAAATAACGGCACGGTGCCAAATAACGGCACGGTGCCAAATTACGGCACGGTGCCAAATTACGGCACGGTGCCAAATTACGGCACGGTGCCAAATTACGGCACGGTGCCAAATTACGGCACGGTGCCAAATTACGGCACGGTGCCAAATTATGGCACGGTGCCAAATTATGGCACGGTGCCAAATTATGGCACGGTGCCAAATTACGGCACGGTGCCAAATTACGGCACGGTGCCAAATTACGGCACGGTGCCAAATAACGGCACGGTGCCAAATAACGGCACGGTGCCAAATTACGGCACGGTGCCAAATTACGGCACGGTGTCAAATTACGGCACGGTGCCAAATAACGGCACGGTGCCAAATAACGGCACGGTGCCAAATTACGGCACGGTGCCAATTTACGGCACGGTGCCAAATAACGGCACGGTGCCAAATTACGGCACGGTGCCAATTTACGGCACGGTGCCAAATAACGGCACGGTGCCAAATTACGGCACGGTGCCAAATTACGGCACGGTGCCAAATTACGGCACGGTGCCAAATAACGGCACGGTGCCAAATAACGGCACGGTGCCAAATTACGGCACGGTGCCAAATTACGGCACGGTGCCAAATAACGGCACGGTGCCAAATAACGGCACGGTGCCAAATAACGGCACGGTGCCAAATTACGGCACGGTGCCAATTTACGGCACGGTGCCAAATAACGGCACGGTGCCAAATTACGGCACGGTGCCAAATTACGGCACGGTGCCAAATTACGGCACGGTGCCAAATAACGGCACGGTGCCAAATAACGGCACGGTGCCAAATTACGGCACGGTGCCAAATTACGGCACGGTGCCAAATTACGGCACGGTGCCAAATAACGGCACGGTGCCAAATAACGGCACGGTGCCAAATTACGGCACGGTGCCAAATAACGGCACGGTGCCAAATTACGGCACGGTGCCAAATTACGGCACGGTGCCAAATTACGGCACGGTGCCAAATTACGGCACGGTGCCAAATTACGGCACGGTGCCAAATAACGGCACGGTGCCAAATTACGGCACGGTGCCCAATTACGGCACGGTGCCAAATAACGGCACGGTGCCAAATTACGGCACGGTGCCAAATTACGGCACGGTGCCAAATTACGGCACGGTGCCAAATTACGGCACGGTGCCAAATTACGGCACGGTGCCAAATTACGGCACGGTGCCAAATTACGGCACGGTGCCAAATTACGGCACGGTGCCAAATAACGGCACGGTGCCAAATTACGGCACGGTGCCAAATAACGGCACGGTGCCAAATTACGGCACGGTGCCAAATTACGGCACGGTGCCAAATTACGGCACGGTGCCAAATTACGGCACGGTGCCAAATTACGGCACGGTGCCAAATTACGGCACGGTGCCAAATTACGGCACGGTGCCAAATAACGGCACGGTGCCAAATTACGGCACGGTGCCAAATTACGGCACGGTGCCAAATAACGGCACGGTGCCAAATTACGGCACGGTGTCAAATTACGGCACGGTGCCAAATTACGGCACGGTGCCAAATTACGGCACGGTGCCAAATTACGGCACGGTGCCAAATTACGGCACGGTGCCAAATTACGGCACGGTGCCAAATTACGGCACGGTGTCAAATTACGGCACGGTGCCAATTTACGGCACGGTGCCAAATAACGGCACGGTGCCAAATTACGGCACGGTGCCAAATTACGGCACGGTGCCAAATAACGGCACGGTGCCAAATTACGGCACGGTGTCAAATAACGGCACGGTGCCAAATAACGGCACGGTGCCAAATTACGGCACGGTGCCAAATTACGGCACGGTGCCAAATTACGGCACGGTGCCAAATTACGGCACGGTGCCAAATTACGGCACGGTGCCAAATAACGGCACGGTGCCAAATAACGGCACGGTGCCAAATAACGGCACGGTGCCAAATTACGGCACGGTGCCAAATTACGGCACGGTGCCAAATTACGGCACGGTGCCAAATTACGGCACGGTGCCAAATTACGGCACGGTGCCAAATTACGGCACGGTGCCAAATTATGGCACGGTGCCAAATTATGGCACGGTGCCAAATTACGGCACGGTGCCAAATTACGGCACGGTGCCAAATTACGGCACGGTGCCAAATAACGGCACGGTGCCAAATAACGGCACGGTGCCAAATTACGGCACGGTGCCAAATTACGGCACGGTGTCAAATTACGGCACGGTGCCAAATAACGGTACGGTGCCAAATAACGGCACGGTGCCAAATTACGGCACGGTGCCAATTTACGGCACGGTGCCAAATAACGGCACGGTGCCAAATTACGGCACGGTGCCAATTTACGGCACGGTGCCAAATAACGGCACGGTGCCAAATTACGGCACGGTGCCAAATTACGGCACGGTGCCAAATTACGGCACGGTGCCAAATTACGGCACGGTGCCAAATAACGGCACGGTGCCAAATTACGGCACGGTGCCAAATTACGGCACGGTGCCAAATTACGGCACGGTGCCAAATTACGGCACGGTGCCAAATTACGGCACGGTGCCAAATTACGGCACGGTGCCAAATAACGGCACGGTGCCAAATTACGGCACGGTGCCAAATTACGGCACGGTGCCAAATTACGGCACGGTGCCAAATTACGGCACGGTGCCAAATTACGGCACGGTGCCAAATAACGGCACGGTGCCAAATTACGGCACGGTGCCAAATTACGGCACGGTGCCAAATAACGGCACGGTGCCAAATTACGGCACGGTGCCAAATTACGGCACGGTGCCAAATTACGGCACGGTGCCAAATTACGGCACGGTGCCAAATAACGGCACGGTGCCAAATAACGGCACGGTGCCAAATTACGGCACGGTGCCAAATTACGGCACGGTGCCAAATTACGGCACGGTGCCAAATTACGGCACGGTGCCAAATTACGGCACGGTGCCAAATTACGGCACGGTGCCAAATTACGGCACGGTGCCAAATTACGGCACGGTGCCAAATTACGGCACGGTGCCAAATTACGGCACGGTGCCAAATTACGGCACGGTGTCAAATTACGGCACGGTGCCAAATTACGGCACGGTGCCAAATTACGGCACGGTGCCAAATTACGGCACGGTGCCAAATAACGGCACGGTGCCAAATAACGGCACGGTGCCAAATAACGGCACGGTGCCAAATTACGGCACGGTGCCAAATTACGGCACGGTGCCAAATTACGGCACGGTGCCAAATTACGGCACGGTGCCAAATTACGGCACGGTGCCAAATTACGGCACGGTGCCAAATTACGGCACGGTGCCAAATTACGGCACGGTGTCAAATTACGGCACGGTGCCAAATAACGGCACGGTGCCAAATAACGGCACGGTGCCAAATTACGGCACGGTGCCAATTTACGGCACGGTGCCAATTTACGGCACGGTGCCAAATAACGGCACGGTGCCAAATTACGGCACGGTGTCAAATAACGGCACGGTGCCAAATAACGGCACGGTGCCAAATTACGGCACGGTGCCAAATTACGGCACGGTGCCAAATTACGGCACGGTGCCAAATTACGGCACGGTGCCAAATTACGGCACGGTGTCAAATTACGGCACGGTGCCAATTTACGGCACGGTGCCAAATTACGGCACGGTGTCAAATTACGGCACGGTGCCAAATTACGGCACGGTGCCAAATAACGGCACGGTGCCAAATTACGGCACGGTGTCAAATAACGGCACGGTGCCAAATAACGGCACGGTGCCAAATTACGGCACGGTGCCAAATTACGGCACGGTGCCAAATTACGGCACGGTGCCAAATTACGGCACGGTGCCAAATTACGGCACGGTGCCAAATAACGGCACGGTGCCAAATAACGGCACGGTGCCAAATTACGGCACGGTGCCAAATTACGGCACGGTGCCAAATTACGGCACGGTGCCAAATTACGGCACGGTGCCAAATTACGGCACGGTGCCAAATAACGGCACGGTGCCAAATTACGGCACGGTGCCAAATAACGGCACGGTGCCAAATTACGGCACGGTGCCAAATTACGGCACGGTGCCAAATAACGGCACGGTGCCAAATTACGGCACGGTGCCAAATTACGGCACGGTGCCAAATTACGGCACGGTGCCAAATTACGGCACGGTGCCAAATTACGGCACGGTGCCAAATTATGGCACGGTGCCAAATTATGGCACGGTGCCAAATTACGGCACGGTGCCAAATTACGGCACGGTGCCAAATTACGGCACGGTGCCAAATAACGGCACGGTGCCAAATAACGGCACGGTGCCAAATTACGGCACGGTGCCAAATTACGGCACGGTGTCAAATTACGGCACGGTGCCAAATAACGGTACGGTGCCAAATAACGGCACGGTGCCAAATTACGGCACGGTGCCAATTTACGGCACGGTGCCAAATAACGGCACGGTGCCAAATTACGGCACGGTGCCAATTTACGGCACGGTGCCAAATAACGGCACGGTGCCAAATTACGGCACGGTGCCAAATTACGGCACGGTGCCAAATTACGGCACGGTGCCAAATTACGGCACGGTGCCAAATAACGGCACGGTGCCAAATTACGGCACGGTGCCAAATTACGGCACGGTGCCAAATTACGGCACGGTGCCAAATTACGGCACGGTGCCAAATTACGGCACGGTGTCAAATTACGGCACGGTGCCAATTTACGGCACGGTGCCAAATAACGGCACGGTGCCAAATTACGGCACGGTGCCAAATTACGGCACGGTGCCAAATAACGGCACGGTGCCAAATTACGGCACGGTGTCAAATAACGGCACGGTGCCAAATAACGGCACGGTGCCAAATAACGGCACGGTGCCAAATAACGGCACGGTGCCAAATTACGGCACGGTGCCAAATTACGGCACGGTGCCAAATAACGGCACGGTGCCAAATAACGGCACGGTGCCAAATAACGGCACGGTGCCAAATTACGGCACGGTGCCAAATTACGGCACGGTGCCAAATTACGGCACGGTGCCAAATTACGGCACGGTGCCAAATTACGGCACGGTGCCAAATTACGGCACGGTGCCAAATTACGGCACGGTGCCAAATTACGGCACGGTGCCAAATTACGGCACGGTGCCAAATTACGGCACGGTGCCAAATTACGGCACGGTGCCAAATTACGGCACGGTGTCAAATTACGGCACGGTGCCAAATTACGGCACGGTGCCAAATTACGGCACGGTGCCAAATTACGGCACGGTGCCAAATAACGGCACGGTGCCAAATAACGGCACGGTGCCAAATTACGGCACGGTGCCAAATTACGGCACGGTGCCAAATTACGGCACGGTGCCAAATTACGGCACGGTGCCAAATTACGGCACGGTGCCAAATTACGGCACGGTGCCAAATTACGGCACGGTGCCAAATTACGGCACGGTGTCAAATTACGGCACGGTGCCAAATAACGGCACGGTGCCAAATAACGGCACGGTGCCAAATTACGGCACGGTGCCAATTTACGGCACGGTGCCAAATAACGGCACGGTGCCAAATAACGGCACGGTGCCAAATTACGGCACGGTGCCAAATAACGGCACGGTGCCAAATTACGGCACGGTGTCAAATAACGGCACGGTGCCAAATAACGGCACGGTGCCAAATTACGGCACGGTGCCAAATTACGGCACGGTGCCAAATTACGGCACGGTGCCAAATTACGGCACGGTGCCAAATTACGGCACGGTGTCAAATTACGGCACGGTGCCAATTTACGGCACGGTGCCAAATAACGGCACGGTGCCAAATTACGGCACGGTGCCAAATAACGGCACGGTGCCAAATTACGGCACGGTGTCAAATAACGGCACGGTGCCAAATAACGGCACGGTGCCAAATTACGGCACGGTGCCAAATTACGGCACGGTGCCAAATAACGGCACGGTGCCAAATTACGGCACGGTGCCAAATAACGGCACGGTGCCAAATAACGGCACGGTGCCAAATTACGGCACGGTGCCAAATTACGGCACGGTGCCAAATTACGGCACGGTGCCAAATTACGGCACGGTGCCAAATTACGGCACGGTGCCAAATTACGGCACGGTGCCAAATTATGGCACGGTGCCAAATTATGGCACGGTGCCAAATTACGGCACGGTGCCAAATTACGGCACGGTGCCAAATTACGGCACGGTGCCAAATAACGGCACGGTGCCAAATAACGGCACGGTGCCAAATTACGGCACGGTGCCAAATTACGGCACGGTGTCAAATTACGGCACGGTGCCAAATAACGGCACGGTGCCAAATAACGGCACGGTGCCAAATTACGGCACGGTGCCAATTTACGGCACGGTGCCAAATAACGGCACGGTGCCAAATTACGGCACGGTGCCAATTTACGGCACGGTGCCAAATAACGGCACGGTGCCAAATAACGGCACGGTGCCAAATTACGGCACGGTGCCAAATTACGGCACGGTGCCAAATAACGGCACGGTGCCAAATAACGGCACGGTGCCAAATTACGGCACGGTGCCAAATTACGGCACGGTGCCAAATTACGGCACGGTGCCAAATAACGGCACGGTGCCAAATAACGGCACGGTGCCAAATTACGGCACGGTGCCAAATAACGGCACGGTGCCAAATTACGGCACGGTGCCAAATTACGGCACGGTGCCAAATTACGGCACGGTGCCAAATAACGGCACGGTGCCAAATTACGGCACGGTGTCAAATTACGGCACGGTGCCAAATTACGGCACGGTGCCAAATTACGGCACGGTGCCAAATTACGGCACGGTGCCAAATAACGGCACGGTGCCAAATAACGGCACGGTGCCAAATAACGGCACGGTGCCAAATTACGGCACGGTGCCAAATTACGGCACGGTGCCAAATTACGGCACGGTGCCAAATTACGGCACGGTGCCAAATTACGGCACGGTGCCAAATTACGGCACGGTGCCAAATAACGGCACGGTGCCAAATAACGGCACGGTGCCAAATTACGGCACGGTGCCAAATTACGGCACGGTGTCAAATTACGGCACGGTGCCAAATAACGGCACGGTGTCAAATTACGGCACGGTGCCAATTTACGGCACGGTGCCAAATAACGGCACGGTGCCAAATTACGGCACGGTGCCAAATTACGGCACGGTGCCAAATTACGGCACGGTGCCAAATAACGGCACGGTGCCAAATTACGGCACGGTGCCAAATTACGGCACGGTGCCAAATTACGGCACGGTGCCAAATTACGGCACGGTGCCAAATTACGGCACGGTGCCAAATAACGGCACGGTGCCAAATTACGGCACGGTGTCAAATAACGGCACGGTGCCAAATAACGGCACGGTGCCAAATTACGGCACGGTGCCAAATTACGGCACGGTGCCAAATTACGGCACGGTGCCAAATTACGGCACGGTGCCAAATTACGGCACGGTGCCAAATAACGGCACGGTGCCAAATAACGGCACGGTGCCAAATAACGGCACGGTGCCAAATTACGGCACGGTGCCAAATTACGGCACGGTGCCAAATTACGGCACGGTGCCAAATTACGGCACGGTGCCAAATTACGGCACGGTGCCAAATTACGGCACGGTGCCAAATTATGGCACGGTGCCAAATTATGGCACGGTGCCAAATTACGGCACGGTGCCAAATTACGGCACGGTGCCAAATTACGGCACGGTGCCAAATAACGGCACGGTGCCAAATAACGGCACGGTGCCAAATTACGGCACGGTGCCAAATTACGGCACGGTGTCAAATTACGGCACGGTGCCAAATAACGGCACGGTGCCAAATAACGGCACGGTGCCAAATTACGGCACGGTGCCAATTTACGGCACGGTGCCAAATAACGGCACGGTGCCAAATTACGGCACGGTGCCAATTTACGGCACGGTGCCAAATAACGGCACGGTGCCAAATTACGGCACGGTGCCAAATTACGGCACGGTGCCAAATTACGGCACGGTGCCAAATAACGGCACGGTGCCAAATAACGGCACGGTGCCAAATTACGGCACGGTGCCAAATTACGGCACGGTGCCAAATTACGGCACGGTGCCAAATAACGGCACGGTGCCAAATAACGGCACGGTGCCAAATTACGGCACGGTGCCAAATAACGGCACGGTGCCAAATTACGGCACGGTGCCAAATTACGGCACGGTGCCAAATTACGGCACGGTGCCAAATTACGGCACGGTGCCAAATAACGGCACGGTGCCAAATTACGGCACGGTGCCAAATTACGGCACGGTGCCAAATTACGGCACGGTGCCAAATTACGGCACGGTGCCAAATTACGGCACGGTGCCAAATAACGGCACGGTGCCAAATTATGGCACGGTGCCAAATTACGGCCCGGTGCCAAATATCGGCACGGTGCCAAATAACGGCACGGTGCCAAATAACGGCACGGTGCCAAATAACGGCACGGTGCCAAATTACGGCACGGTGCCAAATTACGGCACGGTGCCAAATAACGGCACGGTGCCAAATAATGGCACGGTGCCAAATTACGGCACGGTGCCAAATAACGGCACGGTGCCAAATTACGGCACGGTGCCAAATTACGGCACGGTGCCAAATTACGGCACGGTGCCAAATTACGGCACGGTGCCAAATAACGGCACGGTGCCAAATTACGGCACGGTGCCAAATTACGGCACGGTGCCAAATAACGGCACGGTGCCAAATTACGGCACGGTGCCAAATTACGGCACGGTGCCAAATAACGGCACGGTGCCAAATTACGGCCAAATAACGGCACGGTGCCAAATTACGGCACGGTGCCAAATTACGGCACGGTGCCAAATAACGGCACGGTGCCAAATTACGGCACGGTGCCAAATAACGGCACGGTGCCAAATTACGGCACGGTGCCAAATTACGGCACGGTGCCAAATAACGGCACGGTGCCAAATTACGGCACGGTGCCAAATTACGGCACGGTGCCAAATAACGGCACGGTGCCAAATTACGGCACGGTGTCAAATTACGGCACGGTGTCAAATTACGGCACGGTGCCAAATTACGGCACGGTGCCAAATTACGGCACGGTGCCAAATTACGGCACGGTGCCAAATTACGGCACGGTGCCAAATTACGGCACGGTGCCAAATTACGGCACGGTGCCAAATTACGGCACGGTGCCAAATTACGGCACGGTGCCAAATTACGGCACGGTGCCAAATTACGGCACGGTGCCAAATTACGGCACGGTGCCAAATAACGGCACGGTGCGAAATTACGGCACGGTGCCAAATAACGGCACGGTGCCAAATTACGGCACGGTGCCAAATTACGGCACGGTGCCAAATTACGGCACGGTGCCAAATTACGGCACGGTGCCAAATTACGGCACGGTGCCAAATTACGGCACGGCCAAATTACGGCACGGTGCCAAATAACGGCACGGTGCCAAATTATGGCACGGTGCCAAATAACGGCACGGTGCCAAATAACGGCACGGTGCCAAATTACGGCACGGTGTCAAATTACGGCACGGTGTCAAATTACGGCACGGTGCCAAATTATGGCACGGTGCCAAATTACGGCACGGCCAAATTACGGCACGGTGCCAAATAACGGCACGGTGCCAAATAACGGCACGGTGCCAAATTACGGCACGGTGCCAAATAACGGCACGGTGCCAAATTATGGCACGGTGCCAAATTACGGCACGGTGCCAAATATCGGCACGGTGCCAAATTATGGCACGGTGCTAAATAACGGCACGGTGCCAAATAACGGCACGGTGCCAAATAACGGCACGGTGCCAAATTACGGCACGGTGCCAAATTACGGCACGGTGCCAAATAACGGCACGGTGCCAAATAACGGCACGGTGCCAAATTACGGCACGGTGCCAAATAACGGCACGGTGCCAAATTACGGCACGGTGCCAAATTACGGCACGGTGCCAAATTACGGCACGGTGCCAAATTACGGCACGGTGCCAAATTACGGCACGGTGCCAAATTACGGCACGGTGCCAAATTACGGCACGGTGCCAAATAACGGCACGGTGCCAAATAACGGCACGGTGTCAAATTACGGCACGGTGCCAAATAACGGCACGGTGCCAAATTACGGCACGGTGCCAAATTACGGCACGGTGCCAAATTACGGCACGGTGCCAAATTACGGCACGGTGCCAAATTACGGCACGGTGCCAAATAACGGCACGGTGCCAAATAACGGCACGGTGCCAAATTACGGCACGGTGCCAAATTACGGCACGGTGCCAAATTACGGCACGGTGCCAAATTACGGCACGGTGCCAAATAACGGCACGGTGCCAAATTACGGCACGGTGCCAAATTACGGCACGGTGCCAAATTACGGCACGGTGCCAAATAACGGCACGGTGCCAAATAACGGCACGGTGCCAATACGGCACGGTGCCAAATTACGGCACGGTGCCAAATTACGGCACGGTGCCAAATAACGGCACGGTGCCAAATTACGGCACGGTGCCAAATTACGGCACGGTGCCAAATTACGGCACGGTGCCAAATAACGGCACGGTGCCAAATTACGGCACGGTGCCAAATTACGGCACGGTGCCAAATTACGGCACGGTGCCAAATAACGGCACGGTGCCAAATAACGGCACGGTGCCAAATTACGGCACGGTGCCAAATTACGGCACGGTGCCAAATTACGGCACGGTGCCAAATTACGGCACGGTGCCAAATAACGGCACGGTGCCAAATTACGGCACGGTGCCAAATTACGGCACGGTGCCAAATTATGGCACGGTGCCAAATTACGGCACGGTGCCAAATTACGGCACGGTGCCAAATTACGGCACGGTGCCAAATTACGGCACGGTGCCAAATAACGGCACGGTGCCAAATTACGGCACGGTGCCAAATTACGGCACGGTGCCAAATTACGGCACGGTGCCAAATTACGGCACGGTGCCAAATAACGGCACGGTGCCAAATAACGGCACGGTGCCAAATTACGGCACGGTGCCAAATTACGGCACGGTGCCAAATTACGGCACGGTGCCAAATAACGGCACGGTGCCAAATAACGGCACGGTGCCAAATTACGGCACGGTGTCAAATTACGGCACGGTGTCAAATTACGGCACGGTGCCAAATTACGGCACGGTGCCAAATTACGGCACGGTGCCAAATTACGGCACGGTGCCAAATTACGGCACGGTGCCAAATTACGGCACGGTGCCAAATTACGGCACGGTGCCAAATTACGGCACGGTGCCAAATAACGGCACGGTGCCAAATTACGGCACGGTGCCAAATAACGGCACGGTGCCAAATAACGGCACGGTGCCAAATTACGGCACGGTGCCAAATTACGGCACGGTGCCAAATTACGGCACGGTGCCAAATTATGGCACGGTGCCAAATTACGGCACGGTGCCAAATAACGGCACGGTGCCAAATTATGGCACGGTGCCAAATTACGGCACGGTGCCAAATTACGGCACGGTGCCTAAATACGGCATGGTGCCTAATTACGGCACGGTGCCTAAATACGGCACGGTGCCTAATTACGGCACGGTGCCTAATTACGGCACGGTGCCTAAATACGGCACGGTGCCTAATTACGGCACGGTGCCTAAATACGGCACGGTGCCTAAATACGGCACGGTGCCTAAATACGGCACGGTGCCTAAATACGGCACGGTGCCTAATTACGGCACGGTGCCTAATTACGGCACGGTGCCTAAGTACGGCACGGTGCCTAAATACGGCACGGTGCTTAAATACGGCACGGTGCCTAAATACGGCACGGTGCCTAAATTACGGCACGGTGCCTAAATACGGCACGGTGCCTGAATACGGCACGGTGCCTAAATACGACACGGTGCCTAAATACGGCACGGTGCCTAAATACGGCACGGTGCCTAAATACGGCACGTTGCCTAAATACGGCACGGTGCCTAATTACGGTACGGTGCCTAATTACGGCACGGTGCCAAATTACGGCACGGTGCCTAAATACGGCACGGTACCTAATTACGATACGGTGCCTAATTACGGCACGGTGCCAAATTACGGCACGGTGCCAAATTACGTCACGGTGCCTAAATACGGCACGGTGCCTAAATACGGCACGGTGCCTAAATACGGCACGGTGCCTAAATACGGCACAGTACCTAAATACGGCACGGTGCCTAAATACGGCACGGTGCCTAAATACGGCAAGGTGCCTAAATACGGCACGGTGCCTAATTACGGCACGGTAGTGTTGGGCAAAATGTAATTGTCAGAACAATTAACAATTAACGATTAATCAATTGTAATTGTAAATTTCTGCAATTGACAATTAATCAATTGTAATTGCAAATTTCTGCAATTAACAATTAATTAATTGTTAATTGTATTTTTCACAATTAACAATTAATTAATTGTTAATTGTTTGATCAATCATGACTAACACAATTAACAATCTATATATTTAAAAGGCAAAGCGATTTTGTATGGATTTCCTTCGACAGAGCTCCTACAGTTCCTATTGAACCGATTTTGATGATTCTTTTTTTTAAATGAAAGCTCTATAGCTGTAGATATGTCCGTTTTACTTTTTTTTCAATTTTTAATAATACTTTATTAGTGATTTGCCGTTCAAAATTATCAATATGCCGCTAACTAAGTCTTCAATGTTAACACGACATTCCGTACTGTCTGATCAGTGCGGTGAGTTAGAAGTTGGACTACCATGCGCCAGCACCGGGTTCAATTCTCATCGGTGACAAAGTTCTTTTTTTTTCAAATTTTTTTTTTGATTTTTTTACTTTTATTAATATTTTATTACTTAATTTATCTTTAAGTTTACATTTTTACTCCTGAATAAGTGTTAGACTACAATGCGCCAGATGTGCGGGTTCGATTCCGAGTTTAGATAAAATGTTTTTTTTTTATTTTTTTTTTGACCTTAAATTACTTATTTTATTTATATTATACTTCTTTAGGCGCGTTGGGCGATTTTTGGATGGGTAAAATCTCATGAGTTCGCGTCACCGACATGCTAATTTAACAGCTTAAGAATGCTGATTTGCTTTCATTTGATTTTTTTATACAGAAAAAATCGAATTTTTTTTTGAAAATATACAGCAAAATAAAAAATTACACAGAAAATTTCTGAACAGCACGTGACTTTGTTATACAACAAAAAATCGATTTTTTTTTGGAAATTACATACGGTAAAATAAAATGAGACAGAAAATCTCTGAACAGCAGGTGGCATTCTTATACAGAAAAAATTAAATATCTCTAGCTATTTGTTGTATAAGAAAATCATGTGCTGCTCAGGAATTCAAACCTTAATATGCATATTGACTTTTATTTGAAATTTACTGTTTATTAACATATATTTTCGAAATTTCAGGTTGAAAAATATATAGGTATAAATACACGACAATATAATTATTACCTTACATATAATATCGTTTTCATTTCTGTTGGCAGTCCCCAATGACTACCTGTTTTTTATTACTTCATTTATCTTTAAAATTTATATTGTTATTAAGTGTAAACTACATCGCGCCAGGTACGGGTTCAATTCTGAGCGGTGGCAAAATATTTTTATTTTTTTTTGTTGAAATTGAGTCTTTATTGGAAAAAGTGAAAACCATCTTCTCTATATATAAAATCGTTTAATCTGACGCCCAGCCCAAACCCCTGAAGATAGAGACTTGAAACTTTCAGAATATGTCCCACCATCGAGATTTTTCGAAATTTTAGCGCTAAGGGGGTGAACGGGGGGTAGAAATCCATATAAAAAAACACAAATATCACAAAGAAAAAAAATTTGTTTTAACTAAATGAAAAAAAAAATTAAATTAAAAAAACAAAACCTTGGCACCAGCATCCCTGGCTTCGAGCATGGGTATTTTACCCCTTCATTAAACGCCCAGCTGCGATCCGTGTTGTTATGATCGAAGACTCATCTATATATTTAAAAGGCAAAGCGATTTTGTATGTATTTCTTTCGACACAGCTCCAGCTTAGAATCGATTTTGATTATTCTTTTTTTAAAAGGAAAGCTCTCTATCTGTAGATGTGTCCACTTTACTTTTTTCCCATCTATATAATAAAAACTGTAAGGGGGACAATTTTTGTAATTTTGGATTTTCTCAAAAATATTGACATACATTGATGTATTTGGTCGTATAATACTGATGGCAAAAATGACATTTTTATACCCGTATGGTGAAACCAAAGGGTATATTAATTTTGCCTTACCGTTTGTAACGCCAAGACCCCGTCACCACACATAAAAATGTATTACACCAGTGTGTTTAGAATGATAAACAAAATTGATTTTTGCATGTCCGTCTGTGGCGCGGATTGCGGGCGCACGGATTGAGCTAGAGACTTGAAATGTTGTGCAGATCCGTTTTTCGCAAAATGCGAGGCTAAGTTCGTTAATGCACAAAAATGGACCATTAGGGGGTATCCCCCTATACGAACAAAAACGTTTTTTGCGAATATCTCAAAAACTGTTCATATTATCAAATAAGTGCAAGAACAAAAGTTATTTAGGATATGATTCTAAATAAAACTCCCATACATCAAAATCCAATTGGAACAAATTTTAAAAAATCTTATTGGAAAGTTTGACTTCAAACTGGAATTTTGATACAACTGTTCCAATTTTGATAGGAATATCACTATACGAGTTTCTAATAATTGCCAGACTGGCAATTATAGGTTTTGTTATGCTTAAAATTTATGTTTGTCCGTCTGTCTGTCTGTCGGTCGGTATTTCTGTCTGTTTGACTGAATGTTTGTTCCGGCATCACGCAAAAATGGCGCGGCCGATTTTGATCAAACTTTGCACACAGGGACAGTTATTGACAGAATAAGGGATCTGATTCTTTTTGATGTCAATCCCCGTTTCTTCTGATATCTCTTACTCAAGGGTGTCGGATCCAGTTTAATAGCAACCCCTTTCCCTCTCTTGAAACCTCTTTATGCGCTTAAGGGTTTCGGATCCGATTTTCACCATGAGAGAGGTCAGCCCGCAGGAAAAATTTTTGCTCACTAATATCTACCCCTCCTTTTTATGTATAGCTAACGATGGTATCTTTTTTCGGACAAAAAACAGTATATTTCACCTAAAAATTTAAAAAAGCAGTAAATCGATTTGAAAAAACAGTATTTTTCGCAGTATAAATTTTATTCAATGAAAATTTGTGTCTTTGCTTTTAATTTCGACATTTTTATTCTTTTAAATTAACAATGGAAAGCAAAATCAAAGTAACGCGTTCTGAAGAAGGATGAATAATGACAAGACAGTAATCGATGGGGGAAGGAAGAAGCGAATCTATATGACATGTTGCCTTCAATACTTCGCTGTTCGTCGTTTGAATGTATTTACACTTGCCATGTGATGCCACTGTTTGGTGTTGCCACTGACGTTTTGCATTGCTATTAATAAATTTGAATTTCGAAACGTTAAAGAATTAAAGTTTTCTGAGTATTTAAATACAGTATTTTGGGGAAAAAAGCAATTATGCAGTATTGGAGTCTGAAAAACAATATAATACTGCGAAAAACAGTATAGATACCATCGTTATGTATAGCCCTCACCTGCTATCTTCTGCAATTCTAAAGGGATTTGGTGCTTCAATATATGACATGAATTAAAAAGAATAACATTTCCCACAATATTGTCTTTCCCCGTGTGGATAACCACCTTTTACCGTTATTGAACATATTGTAAGTAAACAGTACGATTTTGTAATACACCGTTGGGTCACAAAGAAAAATGTCTCTAAAAAAATTTCCCTTTTTTGGGTTAACTATATGCATTTGAGTCGATTTTCGCTAATAATTAAAACTACCAATTTAATTTGATTAAATATACCGATTTATTCACGTTCGATAATTATAAGGTGCAGGACTACTGGGCTGATTGCACGCGTGCCTTCGCTTCAATGGCTAAACTAGAACTCTACTTTATGACTTGGTCTTCTCTATTCAAATTCAAATATAATAGGGATCAAAAACAGTAAAATTAACAATGATAAATTTCAAGGATAAGAAACAGTAAATTTAACAATGATCAATTAAATTTAAATGAAATTAGATCTATAGCCCAAACAAAATGCATTGCTTTCAATTAAAAAGAAATTTCATTTGGACCTCAAAAAATGTTAAAAAATATCGCTGAAAATTGTCGTTAAATTGTTAAAAAAAGTGGGCACAAATGGTTATACAAAAATGAAGAAAAATTAATAAAATTTCAAATATGAAGTTGCGGGGAGGGTAGGAAATGCGATAAAAATAGAGCCGTGAAGCCGATTTGCTTCAAATTTTTGACGTATATTCATCATGTTGGGAAGACGTATTCAATCAAATCTGATGCTGCGGGAGTGGGACCGAAGGGAATTTAAAAAAACGCGATTAGAGAATTCCGATTTGCTTCAATTTTTTTTATTACAAGATAATTATCGTGGCGATTGTGGCCTCGCTATGTCAAATATGGACTAAAACAGTTACTTGAAAATACCAATAGGAGGGCCATAAATATACTTAAAAGCCAAAAGCTTTTCAAAAATTTGGAAATAAAAAAAAATTAAAACATAAATAACTATAAAATAAAAACATAACAAAAGCTATAATTGCCAATCTGGCAATCATTGGAGACCCGTATGGTGATATTCGTATCAAAATTCGAACAGTTATACCAAAATTCCACTTTGAAGTCAAACTTTCCAATAAGATTTTTTAAAATTTATTCCAATCGGATTTTGATGTATGGGAGTTTTATGTAGAATCATATCCTAAATAACTTTTGTTCTTGGACTTTTTTGATAAGATGCACCGTTTTTGAGATATTCACAAGAAACGATTTCGTTCGTATGGGGGGTACCCCCCCTAATGGTCCATTTTTGCCCATTAACGAACTTGGCCTCACATTTTACGAAAAACGGATCCACGCAAAATTTCAAGTCTCTAACTCAATCCGTGCGCCCGCAATCCGCGCCACAGACAGACGGACAGACGGACAGACGGACAGACGGACAGACGGACAGACAGACGGACAGACAGACGGACAGACGGACAGACGGACGGACATGCAAAATTCAACTTTTTTTATCATTCTAAACACACTGGTGTAATTCATTTTTTTGTGTGATGACGGGATCTTGGCGTTACAAACGGTAAGGCAAAGTTAATATACCCTTTGGTTTCACCATACGGGTATAAACATAACAAAAGCTATAATTGCCAATCTGGCAATTATTGAAAACACGTATGGTGATATTCGTATCAAAATTCGAAAAGTTGTACCAAAATTTCACTTGGAAGTCTAACTTTCCAATAAGATTTTTTAAAATTTATTCCAATCGGATTTTGATGTATGGGAGTTTTATCTAGAATCATATCCTAAATAACTTTTGTTCTTGCACTTTTTTGATAAGATGCACCGTTTTTGAGATATTCGCAAAAAACGTTTTCGTTCATATGGGGGGTGCCCCTCCCCCCCACCCCCTAATGGTCCATTTTTGCTCATGAACGAACTTGGCTTCGCATTTTACGAAAAACGAATCTGTGTAAAATTTCAAGTCTCTAGCTCAATCCGTGCGCCCGCAATCCGCGCCACAGACTGGCAGATAGACGGACACATAGACGGACAGACGGACGGACGGACATGTTAAATTCAATTTTTTTTTATCATTCTAAACACACTGGTGTAATTCATTTTTGTGTGTGATAACGGGATCTTGGTGTTACAAACGGTAAGGCAAATCTAATATACCCTTTGGTTTCACCATACGGGTATAAAAACGGGTTCAAAAATCTTCTGAAGAGTATGAAATAACTCTGTAGAGCCTTTTAAACTCGGCCACAAGGCTTCTCAATAACTATTTTGTTGCATAATTCAATATCTGTCAAATATCAGACTTTCAGAGGGCAGAGGATATATCAACCCCCATGATACTTACATGTATCTTTGGATACTACGGTTTCAAGATCAGTACTTTTTTGCTGGAGTATGAAAGGCGTGTTGTTTTATACTTGTCAAAGCGTTTTTGAAACGGTTTTATTTTGGGCAATATTTTGTTGATGGTCGTTAAGATTTCGATTTATTACGATTAACACAATAAAAAATTTTTTCAGGAAAAAATAAATAAAAGTTTAAGCCTTATATTTATTTCACTATCAGTTTTTGACAAATATAATCCTTTTAGATTTGATATAAATATAAAAATTAATGTTGTAAATATATTTTTTTAAATTCAGCTACTACTTATTTACAAGACTGTACATTTTTGGGCTATGGTATTATTGCATCTTTTTTTTAAAACTAGTTTGAAAAACACTATTACCAAAAATTATTTTTGAAGAAATTCCAATTATTTTGTATGTTACATAAATTATAGTAGCAATTATCGCCAAATAAAAAGCTAAAACGTCGAGTAACAAATATTGATACCAAGTCAAATGAATTGCATGGGATTTTAGATGACTAGCGCCATGATGTCTTGCGATGTATTCGATCCAATACATTGACTCATCCATGGGATGCATAGGATTATCCCTAAAAACTGCTGACATTTCTCTTGCACGCTTGGTAAAACTTTTATCATTTAAAATTGTTTGGATCTTTGGATATAGCGTCTCTACAGACAAATCCTTAAAAGACACTTTCAATGCGTAACCTTCTTGTACCGCTTGAAGGGCATTACGATGCTATAATTAATAAAAACAACAATAATTAGTACGTCTTGGGTTAGAATAATAATTACGGTTAATACCTGATCCCCGTATAAGGGCATATAAAGCATTGGAACGCCTTGATAGATTCCTTCTTGCGTACCAAAAATACCACCATGTGTAATGAAAAGAACGATATTCTTATGCGCTAAGATGTCACTTTGTGGCATCCATTTACCAATCATAACGTTGCTTGGCAAAGTTCCGATGCTGGCGTCTTCATATTTCCATATTACGCGTTGCTTAAGTTTCTTGAAGGTATTTAAAATTACGGTGACTTTCTCTTTCGGCATATCATTACTCTTAATGTAAGATCCTAAACTAAAGTAGATCACTCCATGCTCGGCTTCATCCAAAAATTTCTACAATTGTATATTTTATAAATAGTAAGTAAAAATATTTTATTTAAAAAATAACCTGAATATCATTTGGCAATGATTTCGGAGGTTTAATATGAATTCCACCAACATTTATTAATCCTGGCATACCTGGCCGAGGAGGATTAGTACTGCGATGACTATTAATTAACATGAGTGAAATATTTCTCTCCAAATCGATTACTGACGGTAGGGGTCCTGCTTCAGCTGAAAGGGTTAAAAAAACGATTTTTTTAATCCATAAATGAATGTATCACGAAAAGGGGGAACATCAAGGAAGACTGGTTTTACTATCTTCTTTTATCGAGGTAAAGTGTTGTATTAATGACGGAGACCGACTCGAGAACTGGGGCAGATAGAAAATTTCTGATCAGTACGAAATTCGTTTCAAGCAAAATTATAAGGATTACCGTGCATCTGTCTGTCGGTCTGTCCATTTTACGCATCAACGCTTGAAAATACAGGGTTTTACATTTTTTTCAATGAAAATATTAAAAGTAACCGACAGATCTTAAGAAAAATACATAACGTCTTGGCTTTATTCGTTTTAAAAATTTAATTATGGAACACTGTAATTATGGAAGAGCATGTGGTACCACATTTTAAAGCTATTTAGATAACATTGCAACAATGTAGCGTGTGATGGCTTTTTTGTGTTACTAACGAGTTTTGGGTAAAATTAAGAGTAGTGTATTATCTATAAATTACCAGTAACGGCTTAATAACTATATGATACTGTGGAACTCAGTCGACCATTCGTAATTGTTTTAAAATATACTTCATGTTAGGCTCAGTTAAGAAAATGAGAAAAAATATTAAGGTAAACATTTTTCTGTTATAAAAGTATAATTGGACACTTACAAAAGTTTTTTCGTCAAATTGGCAATATTATCCGATTTGTTTTTATGAATAGTTTAAAAATCTGAGGTACAATGTTGCCCAAAATATCTCCATTGATTCAAAAATTTGTGACTATTTTTGCTTTATTATACGTTTATAAGTAATTTTCGACTTGAGTTGAAACCATATGGAAATCGGCCTAATTTAGATTATCATTTGTGATCAACAGTTTCGAAAAAAAAATGTAAAGAAATTTTTTATTTAAATATCTCAAGAACCGTTAAAGATACGTAAAAACCAATAAAAGGGAAAATGCAGGTAATTTCATTTTCTTTATATTTGGTTATACGCATTTTCCCTTAAAAGCGGATAATTTTCGAAAAATTTTCTACTTTTCCAAAAGTTGGTGGAAAATTACGAAATTACAAGTCGCTAAGTCAACGCGTTCTCTAGTTATTTAATTGAAACGGGCAGAGCGATAGAATGACGACCAAGAGACCGACAGACAGATGCATGGACATTCTCCGAAATTCCATTTTCCAGAAATGTTTCGTCAAAAAGTATAATTAACCTTAGAGGATCTTTCAATAAATGTTTCCTGATTAACTTTGATAGAGGTGGAGCAAAATACAAAAAAGTTGAACGAAAAACGGTCAAGTAGTTTGGCAGAAATCCGAGAATAAAGACTGATATATGAATAGTGGATTGATAACCTTCAGAATTCTTGAAACAAGGGCATGTGAAGGTCATTAGAGATTATGGCCAAAAGCTGATTAGTCAGACGTAAAACTCTTTCATACATCATGAAAAGCTAATATAAAAAATTTGAACGATAGGTCCGTTTCATAGTGCTGAAATACGAAAAAATAAAAAATTGGGTTCGTGGGGGTTTCCCCTGGAATCGGAGGATTTGGGCGGTTTTGTAGTTTGGGGACCACCACTAACTTTGAATTAGCATCATTTTTCCCCAAAGACGCTATGATACTTTTCTTAAAGGTATAGCAGATATGCCCATTTTCTCAAAAAAATAATTAAACGACCCCCCATAAGAGGGAAAATAGAGGTGGTGGTTACTGTATAAACAAAAGACATTCGTCTAGTGATTAGGAAATTTTTTTCCGAAGACACAAAAGAGGTTACATTTTTTAAAAGTTTTAGTATAGCCGATTCTGATGGTTATTTTCAAACATTGAGTACCGTTATCTCAAGAACTAGAGGTGATAGAACAAATCTTTGTTCTAGCGACCCCAAATTTAAAATTTTTCCAACAAACTTTACAGATTGCCAGTCCTGAAAAAAAAAATCATTTTGTTGCACGGTGTTATTAACTGGTTGTAATAAATTGGTTTTTTGACTTTGTTCCCTTAATATTTTTATTAATCTTTTAATGGAGATTATTTATGTTTTCATACTTTAAACAGATTTTGAAGTAATTTAGTACGAGGCCGGAAACCGAAGGCCGCGTGGGTAGGAGATGGACTGCAAAGTGGTCAGAATCGAAGCCTCCAGCATTTAATAGAAAAAGTCATATAAAAAAGAATAAAAAGTTTACAATTCATCATTTGACCGGTCACGGCACACTTATTGCTAAGAACAATTTAAAATACCCGTTTTGCAGTTTAAAACTGTTATTAGGTTATTACCATACGGGAGGCTTCTAAATCTATATATATAAAAAAAAATAAAAAAAATTTTTTTAAAAAAAGCTTTTATTAAAAAAAATGCACTAAAAAGAAAAAAATAATTTTCTGGACGCTGTGTATCACAAATATAAAAGCTTTTAAAAAGCGAGATAAATGTTTATTTTATTGTTTTATGCTTTATCTCGCTTTTTAAAAGCTTTTATATTTGTGATACACAGCGTCCAGAAAATTATTTTTTTCTTTTTAGTGCATTTTTTTTAATAAAAGCTTTTTTTAAAAATTTTTTTTTATTTTTTTTTATTTTGTTCTTTTTAGTCTTCGAATATATAGCTTTACATTTGAGATGTCCTTACAGGCTTTTTAACTTGAGAATCGTATTCAGCGAACCCCAAAACCCGCAGAATATATTTTTTCCCGGAACAATTGAGAAAAAGGATAATCACGTTATCCTTACAGGACATTCCGTTATCCTTACAGACTTTTTAATGACAGATTCGGATTCAGCGACCCCAAAAACCCCAGAATAGATTTTTTTTCCGGAAAATTTGGAGAAAAGGATAATCACGTTATCCTTACAGGACCTTCCGTTATCCTTACAGACTTTTTAATGACAGATTCGGATTCAGCGACCCCAAAAACCCCCAGGATAGATTTTTTTCCGGAAAATTTGGAGAAAAGGATAATCACGTTATCCTTACAGGACCTTCCGTTATCCTTACAGAGTTTTTGATGACAGATTCGGATTCAGCGACCCCAAAAACCCCAGAATAGATTTTTTTCCGGAAAATTTGGAGAAAAGGATAATCACGTTATCCTTACAGGACCTTCCGTTATCCTTACAGACTTTTTAATGACAGATTCGGATTCAGCGACCCCAAAAACCCCCAGAATAGATTTTTTTCCGGAAAATTTGGAGAAAAGGATAATCACGTTATCCTTACAGGACCTTCCGTTATACTTACAGACTTTTTAATGACAGATTCGGATTCAGCGACCCCAAAAACCCCCAGGATAGATTTTTTTTCCGGAAAATTTGGAGAAAAGGATAATCACGTTATCCTTACAGGACCTTCCGTTATCCTTACTGACTTTTTAATGACAGATTCGGATTCAGCGACGCCAAAAACCCCCAGGATAGATTTTTTTCCGGAAAATTTGGAGAAAAGGATAATCACGTTATCCTTACAGGACCTTCCGTTATCCTTATAAGGACGAAGTAGTGAAAATATTGTATTGTCATCGGACTTATATAAGTGTGCAAAATTTCAAGTCAATCGGACAAGTGGAAGTGGGTCAAAATTGGGTTGCAAGATTTGATCTGACAAACAGACAAACAAGATAGCGAGCTAAATAAAAGCTTTTAATAAAAGCTTTTAAAAATGGATGTTTTTTGTCTGTTTGTCTGTCTGTCTGTCCGTTTGAGATTACAAAACTCAAAAACTACTTTACCGATTTTTACGAGGTTTTTTGCAAAATGATCTGTGTTGACAGGAGCAGGTTTTTAGCTACGTAGATTTTCAAAATTCTTAACGGAAGGTCCTGAAAGGATAATGAAAATGTCCTTTTTGCCATTTTTCCCCGGAAAAATTTGCATTATAGGGTTTTTGGGGTCGCTGAATACGAATCCGGTATTAGATTTTCAAAATTCGAAACGTAAGGTCCTGTAAGGATACCACAAATATCTTTTTTCCCATTTTTCCCCGGAAAAATTAGCATTACAGGGTTATTGGAGTCGCTGATCACGGTTCTGCTGTCGGAATTTAAAAATTCGAAACAGAAGGTTCTGAAAGGATAACGCAAATACCCTTTTTCTAATTTTGTCTCCGAAAAACTGGCTTTAAGGTGTTTCCGTGGTGGCTGATCACGAGTTGGTTGTTGGAATTTGAAAATTCTAAACGGAAAGTCCTGTAAGTATAACGCAAATATCCTTTTTCCAATTTTTCTTGAAACAATTGACACTAAGGGGTTTTCGAGGTTGCTGATCGCGAATCCGGTGTTCGATTTTTCAAATGCTAAACGGAAGGTCCTTTTTCCAATTTTTCTCGCAAAAACAGGCTTTGGGAGGTTTTCAGGGTTGCTTATCACGAATCTGGAGTTGGAATTTCAAAATTCGAAATGGAAGTTCCCGTAAGGATAACATTTTTTCCCAAAAGTTTTTAAGTTATCTATGGTTTTTTGGCATTCTAAAATTTATACAAAAAAACTTTTAGCTGGAAACGTAGGGTCTGCTAGTTAACTAATAAAATTAAGATCTTGAGAACTCACAATAATCAACACGAGAAATAAAACTTTCTTCCCATTTTATGCTTTTGATTGTTTATGGTCTTATGTGATGTGTGCGTTGGATTTTACTTTCAGTCTCTCGACAATTTGTTGTTTATCTGACTAAATATATTTTTTACAATTGCAAATTGAATAATTTGAGTGATACTAATGGGAGTTCATGACCTTTGCATTGAACCAAAATGTTTTAAATCCCCAATGTCACATTTCTGCAAAAAAACACAGCGAATTTACAGAACTTTGTCAGTTATCTCCAGGATTTACAATATCTTATTCTGAAAAATTTCGTGCGACAGGTCGTATTAGAATTTTTTTCTGTTTCTATCGAAACCATTTCTATTCAAGTGCCAGATGTCTTTTGGCTACAATTTAATTATACAATGAAATTTAAACTTAATTGAAACATTAAGGATTACGGTTCCTTATTGTTTCAATTAAGTTTATATTTTTTTATAGGAAACATTAAGTTTCGATCCTGAGAATCTAACGGCTGGATCTCATCAGAGTGACTCCATAGATATCTGTCACTGACCTGACCCCGAAGGATATGCATGAGGGAGGTATGTTACATTTGGCGTTAAATTTTTGCTTAAACTTACGAATAATATAGGTATGTTGTTATTGATTTGGGTGGAAGACCAGACACCGAAAGATAGTAAAATAGAAGAAGTTTCTAAAATCTTTTTCTAAAATATCGACAGTTGAAATTCATAAAAAGTCTTACTCTTATATTTATTCAACAAACCTTCAATTCCTTGAAAATGTCTATTGGCGATTTCCTGTTGTTTTGGTAAATAGTACAATCGTCGCATCACAAAGTCAAATGTTGATATCAGAGTGTTGTACGCTCTTTGAAAAAATGTCATATTATCTTTGTATGATAGTACGATGTGCGGTACAAATGACCATGGAGTTATTAACCCCATAGCTCGATCCATATTATCTGCATATCCAAATGTTCCCAATGTAACGATAGGCACCTTAAATTTGTGGCCAAACATCAAAAAGCTTTCGTGAAAAAATTGCTCCATTATGAAAAGATCAAATTTTTTATATTTGCTTCTAATTAATTGCTTAACTCTGGTGTCGTTCAATGCATAATCTGCTGTTAAAGTACCGACTCCCCACCACATAAACAAATTGTGAAAATCACTGTTGAATTTCATATTAAAAATTTCTCTTTTTGGAACTGAAATAAACAAATTTTATAAAGGAGCTTTAGAGGGATATAAAAATAATTTTTTTAAAAGGTTTTTTTTTAATTTTTTTTAAGGATTGTTTTGGTTTGTTAAAAATATATTTTTTATTAAAAAAACTATAAAATTAAACAATAAAATTAAACAGTAATTTAATCAAGTATGAGAGCAGTTTACATTTGAGGCTTTATTTGGGGAATTTTATTCTGTGACAAAAAATTCCTGTTGCACGACTGAAATTCCAGAAATTTCTTTTGGTAGAAGTCTTCGGTCGCTAAAAATGCCGTGAAACCCCCGATAAATATCGCAGAATAAATAGGGTTTGTGCGAAACGGTTTAATAGCATGCTGATTTTAGTACTTTTTCATAATAGCTTGCATTGCAAACTGGAAACTTTCCAATAAAAAATTGGAATTAGAACGGGAATTAGCATGCAATTAGACCATTTTCCACATGCCCTTAGAGAGAAATTCCAGCGAAATTCGCAAATGTAAACGGGCCCTTAGCTTGAAAAAATTTAAACTTACAAACTCTCATCGAATACTATTAAATTGATACGTACAATAATATGGTATGTCGAAAGGTGGATCGATTATAATTTCGGTGTAGTTTGGATGTGGCTGTTTTGTTCTGTGATTTGTGACAGCTGTAACATGATGTCCCCTATCTACAAGTCCTCTGGCAAAATGTTCCACCCAAAGCCAATGACTCGGAGCCGGAAATGGGCACATAAGCAATATTTCATAGCTAGAAACAAAATTCACTAGTATAAGGAGAATGAAGTTTAACGATCGTGGAATCATCTGAAAAAATAAAAGAGCATAAAAAAATTTAATACTGCGGTTTGTGTTATTAAAAATCGTGAACCATTATTTTAATCATACAATAAATGGTTCTTGGTAAAATTATGTAACCATTAACAATCTAACTGCCACGTCAGTCAAAAAGACTTGCCACCTAATTGTACACAAAGGCCACAATGAAAATTATTAAAGTGTTCGCTGTAACGGCAACGATTTTTTGTAGTTGCACACATTTTATGGTAATAATATAACATTTAGGTATAATTTTGTTTCAATTTTTTTTTCTCTTAGTGCCTTTTTAACTGACAACTAAATATTCGAAAAAGGCTTAAAATTGTCGTGGCAGTTAGAGTGTTAAACATCATAAGTCGAATGTCATCAATTCATTAGTAAAATTCAATATAACTTAACTTTAAGGTCATGTTGTTTTCAAAGTATCAACATTATGGAAAGCACGTTTACGTCAAGTGCAACAAATCTTTATTAGACAGACAATTGTAAACATTTCTTCTTATCTACTAATACTGTAAATAAAACCAAAGTGCTTATCTGTCGTTATATTTCCATAGAGGCAACATGTCGCTTAAAATTGCACTTTAAAGTGAAGAAAACGTATATGGGAAGGACAGCGATATTGAATTAAAATATCTGACTAGACATATTTTGCTGATCTATACTTAGGCCTTATATCTGCGCCCACAGATTGGATATAAAATGAATTTCTTTTTTGCGATTGTTCTATTTTATGATGAAATCCGTTCAAGATATTAAATCTTGTTAAAAATTTGCAATGCTAAAATGTCATTATTTTAAAAAATTATAAAAACTGTTACACTTCCTTCAACAAAGACAAATTTCAAAAGTTACTACAATGACGTAAAAGGTAATTATTTAAAGTAAACTAATTTAAAAACAAAACCTGCATGTAATAATAAAAATTGCAAAATAACTTCACCTAAAATTTTGTTTAAAATTTTATTAAAATTTTTGTTTTTTTTTTTTAAATTTTAGGGTCATGTTGCAGATATGTACAACTGGTGACCCTGGAACCAAAAGCGTGTTTTTCAGTCCGGTGCGCTGCTTAAAGAAAAAAATCAGTTGTGGTCAACACAAAACTTTCTTCTACAAAATCTACGACCCTGCGCAATTTACGCTAGAGCCCTGTCGCGTTGTCAACCTAAGACGACCTCCCAATAAATTCTTGGTTTATTCAAAAATATCAAAAACGTACAAAATTTGAGATAACTTGAGAACTGTAAAAGATATCAATTTACGGTAAATGGCAAAAATGTAGAAAATGTTAACATCTTTAATTATTCTTTTAACTGATTTGTCGAAAAACCGTTAGTTTGCAAATTATTCGCAAACATATGATTTTTTACATATTAATGAAAATATCTCAATAACGGTAAAAGATAACGGATAACGGTAAGAAACAAAATTGTGCAGAATGCCATTCTCATTAATTCACTTCATACATTCAGTCAGCAAAAACCCGTTAGTTTTCGAGATAATCGCAAAAAACTGTTTTCTTGGAAATAACGGTTTATCTCGATAACAGGTGGAGATATCGAGTTACAGCTAAAGACAAAAGTGTGGGAAATTTTATTTTCTCCAAGTTTTGTCATACTTAAGGCCACTAAAAAACGCGTAGTTTGGGAGTAAATCGAGAAAAACGAAATTGCGATTTTTGAAAAACCGCCATTTTGGATACTTCCGGTTAACGGATTTCCACCAAAAGTTGATAGGATCGTCCCATTTCAGGACCCAACATGCCTATAAAATTTCATGCCGCTAGCTCTATTAGTTTTTGAGAAATCTTGTACACAGACTGACAGACTGACAGACAGACTGACAGACAGACTGACAGACAGAAAGACATTTTTTAAATATGACTCCAATCGACTCAGGAGTGATCGGGAAATGTTTTTTAGGCAAAATTAAGAGGTCGAAATTTTTCATGAATACAATACTTTATTATACTCCGTAGAAGAAAGTAAAAACCAAGAACGAATTAGTAGCCGTTTGTTCTGTAAAACTCGAGGCAAGCTTAGTTCGCTGGTATACAAATATTGATAGTCGTTGAATTTAAAATTTTGATAGTCGCACGAAAACAAAGGTTAAAATATACAAAAATTGATTTTTTTTCGTTGTTGCACAATTTAAGAAAAATATGTCAAACTTTTGGGGTCAGGGGCGGTGTTTAGGTAAGGTGTGATACTATTTTTTTGTTGAGTACTAGTTCAGGGGGCTAACTAAATTAATACTAGTATTATGTAAACAACGGTGTTTATTTCGGTACTAGGTAATTCCGATCACGTAGAACTGGTACTAAATGCAACAGTCTAAATGTACTCAATAACGGCAATGCAAAGCCCAAGCAACCAGATAAGGCATAATGACTTGGATTAGGGCGTGGTGTCTTAAAATTGGTCGTTACGACCACACCAAGACCAGCGAATCCGCCTTATAAGGCGTGATGCCTTTCAAGGCTTTTGCAGTGGTCGTCAAGCGGTCCGAGTGACCTAAATATATGCCCTGATAGTCTTAATGTTCGAATGCCTTGTTTTGGCTTTCATGGTCGTAGTGTCCTCCAGACGCCTTCATAGTCGTCCTGCCTTATAAGACCAACCTTTCACCTTTCGTCCACGAAGTGCCTTATAGGGCATAATGCTTTTGAGAACACTCCAATGCCCTATTTGAGAATGCTTCGAGCATGCGCAGATGAATATCTGCTTCGAGCTTGTTTCTAGCATACTTCGAATATGCTTCTAGCATTCACGGTGCGAGCCGCCATGACGTTCATCGAAATGAAAAAAAAAACATTCCTACTGAAAATTTAAAATCTGTTTTTAAAGCACAATATGGAAAAACATCGAATAAAAAGTAATTTTAGGTGTTTGGGTACACAGCATAACTTTATTTTTACAAGAATTTTATTGAAATCGAATAAAAAAGAAAATTCTTTGAATAAATAATTTTCAAATTATATCACTAAAATCGAGAATTGCTACGGCCCACGTAAATAAAGCTCCTGGCAAAACCACTTTACGTAGAAAGTTTAAATCGCATGTGAATTGTGACAATAAAATCCACAAAAAACCTTACCGTATGAAATTATTTTGAACGTTTTTTTCCACAAAATATATCCATTAAACTTTAGGATTCTTGTCTTATCTTTCTCTCCTCATGCGGCCTATAGAATAGAGAAAGACAAATAATGTCGCCAGATGAAATGTCAACAAAATATTTCGTCATGGTAAAACAAGGCCCAATGTTGGCCTTCAAAGTCGTGAAGCCTTATAGGGCGTGAAATAGAGCACTTCGTGGTCCGGCGGACCTTCCCCACTGTCGACGATAGTCGTGGGCCTTACGACCAATAGGGACGCCTTTGTACGACCTATAAGGTTACTTGGGAGGACATTTACAATTTTTTTGTACACGGACTTAAAATGAAATAGTGCTTGAATGATTTTTTTAGAAGTGTTTAAATTTCTTTTAAATATATTTGGTCAGCTAACGGGCGAAAATAATTTTCTAAATTAATGTAATTCTTATTGATACACATACGCATTTTGATGATCAGTTTTATATAGATATGGGGAACTTTTATACAAAATTTCAAGAAATTTGAAGGCCATAACATAAGTTGCTGTTTCTATAGGTTTTATTCAAGAATGTGTTTAGTCAGCAATTTTTTTTCCTGGAATGTTGACTGGCGAGAAATTTAAGGTGTATTGCATTTTATTGAGAGAACTTAAGTTAGGCTCACGGATTAAAATTTAAAAACACAGAAGAAACATATTGCTTTTTGATAACATTAGCAGAACGTTTTCACACACAATAATTTAAAAAAAAATGACAAAAGCTATAATCTGGCAATTATTGCAAACCCGTATGATGATATGGCATTGTCCGAAGTTTAAGTGAACAGTTGTATCAAAATTCCACTTTAAAGACAAACTTTTCAATAAGATTTTTTAAATTTTTTTCCAATCGGATTTTGATGTGTGGTAGCTTTATGTAGAATCATATCCTAAATAACTTTTGTTCTTGCACTTTTTTGATAAGATGCACCGTTTTTGAGATATTCACAAAAATCATTTTCGTTCGTATGGGGGGTACCCCCCCTAATGGTCCATTTTTGCCCATTAACGAACTTAGCCTTGCACTTTACGAAAATCTGCGTAAAATTTCAAGTCCCTAGCTCATTCCGTGCGCCCGCAATCCGCGGAAAAGTTAATATTTAAAAAAAACGTTTTCGTTCGTATGCGGGAACCCCCCCCCCCCTAATGGTCCAATTTTGCCCATTAACTAACTTAGCCTTGCACTTTACGAAAATCTGCGTAAAATTTCAAGTCCCTAGCTCATTCCGTGCGCCCGCAATCCGCGGAAAAGTTAATATACCCTTTGGTTTCGCCATACGGTTATAAAAAGAAACACGAAAAATTATTTTTATATGCACAAAATTGGGTTTAGACAAAAATTATTTTAAGAAACAAGATGAGTCTCCCCAAAAACTGAACAAAAGAAATTTTTATGGAAGAAAAAGTGAATGACCTCAAACAATCTTAACCTTCATAAAATCACACATTCAAAACACATTCAAAAGAAATTAAAACGGTTTTTATTTAAATTTCTTTTTTTAATATTTACGTCGTTATCAAGTCACAAAATTCTGTAGATAATAAGCCTACCTATACTGGAAAATTTTAAAATGATAGGCGGTCGATAACATCAATGGTCAATGATTAAAAAAAAAATGAATTTAAATTTCCTAATTATGTTCAGTCATTGTTGTGGCTATTGGTTAAACGATTACTTAAAACGCCTCTATACAAAAATTTGTCTTTTTTGCATAACACAATATCTTTGATACTGCTGAGTGATTTTCGTTACTTACGTTTGAATATTTCGTAATCTTTTCAACTTGGTTTTGAAAACCACAAAAATTAATAATTTATTATCACTTTGTTATTATTACAGAGTTATATAAAAATCTGCCTTAAAAACACTTAACAAAAAGTCTAGGAAAACTAAATGACAATTTTTCAAGTTCAAAATCGCACCTTGCATAATTGCATATTTACACTATGATCACTCGTACATGAAATGCGTATTGCACAAGTTCAAGGCAGCGATGGCGGAAAATATAATCGGATTAAGAACGCGATCTTGCAGTAGCGACACAATCATAGATCCACACTACACCGAATGATAAAATGAACGAATATTTATTTAATAAATGATGTGTATTCAAATTTAAAGCACCGTTTGCGCAAATGCAATTGGAAAAAAATGTCACAATTGACAAACACAATAGCATTAACAAGAAGTTTTACTTAATTACGTTGCACGCATGCTCCTCGTAAGCTTAATTTCAACTGATACCGTTATGCGGTATTTGCAACAACAACGTGAATTTTTCGATCCGTTGAATTGTTCAAAAAGATAAAAGCTTGATGTCCGTGCAACAGACTGACACCGAATGAATGCCGTCGTTTTGGAAACGTTTTCAATTTTCAAATGTGTCGCGATAAGTGATTACCCGAATCCAAATCTTGATCGTATGTGCTTTTGTGCTAATATGTAGTAGAATTAAATCACTTGACCATGCAGACGGAGTAAAAAACAATTTCATTTTATTTTAGTCATTAAATTTGTAAACCCCATATGATGAGAACTAATTCTTTGACATGAGCTTTTAACCCTTTCATTCCAGAGTGGAGATTTTTTTTCATAATACACCCAAAAAAACATATCCCACAACTCTAACTTTTCGCTCCTGACAATTTTAGCAGGGGTGTGGAGTTGGTGTCGCGGAGAGCCCGGACTTGGAGTTGTCATAAAATTTAAACAATAAAATTTTTTTAAATTTCTCGAGCATACGGAATGGCGGTAAATTTTGGTTGACTTTTTCAACTTCACTCAACGTGTTATAAAAAAAAATTTCCGTGTTTTTTTTCAACTTCTATGTACCTTTTTAAACCAACTTAGTTGAAAATTTGAACCTCAAACGCTAAATACGCTAAGATTTAAACGCTAAGATTTATATTTTAAACTAAAAAGTTTACATGAAATTTCATTAACAAATAGTTTAGTTTTTAGACTAAACAGTTTGAAAATTTGATTAATTGTTACAAAGAATTGCTATTGTGAAAAATTTTTCAAAATGTTTCATTGATAGCCACGACGTTGCGATCGGTTGTTTTCAGTCTTCAAAATCGTAAGATCAGATTTAAGGGCAGGATAAATGCCGGACATAATATTAGGTGTTTGCATGTATTCTGATCATTTTTTTTCACTTTAAAAAGGCATTTATTGAGAAAAATTGGTACAATATATATTAATCAAAATATTTTCCATCATTTTCTACAACTTTTTCCCATCTTTCTGGCAACATGGCGATACCGTGTCGAAAGAACGATGTTGGTTTGGCAGCGATCCAAATATCGACCCATTTTCGCACTTTTTCAGTATTTCGAAACCGTGTGCCAGCCAAGCCATGCTGCATCGATCTGAACAAGTGGTAATCAGAAGGCGCTATGTCTGGTGAGTACGCTGGGTGCGGCAGAACTTCCCATTCGAGCTGCAACAGTGCATCCTACACAACTCTTGCAATGTGTGGCCGAGTCACAAAATCAAAATCAAAATTTTTTTGAAAATTTTGGTATCAAAATCACCACTTTTAAATCGTTGAAACCAAAACCGACAATTGGGATATGACGGAGCAGCATCACCATAAGTTTCTGAAAGTGTTTGATGGGCTTCGGCAGCAGATTTCTTCAAATCAAACAACAAAAGTAATGAATGTCGAAAATGCAATTTTGAGCGTTCCATGATTAGCGTCTGTATTTATTGAATAACTCAATAATACTAAATGGAAAACTGTTTTTTTTAAACCATCGATTTTAACAGTTAGGTTAGGTTGTTTAACATTGATACTTCACAATTTTCACCAATAGATATCGCTGATCAAAATACATGCAAGCACCTAATATAAACTATCCTATTTATAAGGAAAAAATTCCCGATAATTCGTTTTTCAAATATTTTTTTAATATTGTTAATTAAGTTAATTTTAATCTATTAAATATTTAATATTAGTTGCTACCTTCTACAAAAATGAAGCTTTTATTTTGTAACATCTTTGTTTTTGGTCTTCTTGAAGAATTGAGCTTTTTCTTATGTATAAATTTCTCGAAAACGAATTGCATTCATTTCTTTTTAATTATCTCCGTTTTCTTTTTCATTTTAATAAATAGTTTAGAAAAACCACCATTGGAGAAAAAAAAATGATTATTTAGTAGCGGAATATTTAACTCAATTATAAAAGATAAAAATAGTGGATATTAAATAATTTTCTGTAAAAACTACTATTTTTTACAATTTCATGGTTGAAATTAACTATTATAATTGTATTTCCGATTTCCGCTACTAAATAATCAATTTAGATTATTTTTTTCTCTTAAAGTTAAAGTCGGAGTTGGTCTTTAAAAATTTGCGGCGTCGAGTCACAGGTGCGGGGTTTTCAGAAGGACCCAGCACCCCTGAATTTTAGTACGTCCTTTGGAAACGGGAATTTATTAGAATATTAATTTTTATTTATTACTTATAAAAAACCTTACCTTTCAGATAGACAAAATCTGGATCTGCTAATTCAGTTCTGGACAAAAATAAAAAAAATCTTAATGAGACGGTGAAGAAAGGTAGGGATTATCACCACGAATCTCATAAGCCAAGATTTGTAATTTCTTGGTTTTACACTCCTACATATTTAGTGTTCCTTGGAAGAAAGTGGACTAAACCAATTTTGAAAAAAAAATAAGTTTTTAACTTGATAGAAAAGTTGTGGAAAATTGTATTATCAACACTTCTTTGGTTTCAGAACTTCACAAAACAATGCGTCATTTTAAAAAATCACCAAAAAATTCTCTGTTATACCAATGCTTATACTTACTATCCTTTTTCATAAGTTTGCGACCTTTGAAGTTGCATATTAGAGGTCATAATTTGGGAGAAATATACAGATTTTAAAATGCAACTTCACAGGAATATAAAGAATTTTATTACCCTCTTGAAAAAAATTGGAGGAAAATTTGTTGAAAATGGAAAATTCAAAGCACTCGCTTTTTATACCCGTATGGTGAAACCAAAGGGTATATTAACTTTGCTTTACCGTTTGTAACGCCAAGATCCCGTCATCACACACAAAAATGAATTACACAGTGCAAGGCTAAGTTAGTTAATGGGCAAAAATGGACCATTAGGGGGGGTACCCCCCATACGAACGAAAACGTTTTTTGCGAATACCCCAAAAACGGTGCATCTTATCAAAAAAGTGCAAGAACAAAAGTTATTTAGGATATAATTCTACATAAAACTCCCATACATCAAAATCCAATTGGAATAAATTTTAAAAAATCTTATTGGAAAGTTTGACTTCAAAGTACAACTGTTCCAATTTTGATACGAATATCACCATACGGGTCTCCAATGATTGCCAGATAGGCAATTATAGCTTTTGTTATGTTTCACTTAAACAATGACTGAAAACTTAAAAAACCTAACTTACCAATTTGAAAAAAAAAAGACATTTGCTTTATTTTTTTCAGATATTTGAAAGTTTTTAATTAAATCATTAGGGGTATTTCTCCTTTGTCTCATGTCAATTGCATCAAGTTGTTATCAGAGTTTTCAAAATACCTTTTCTGCAAGTGTAGGTACCTATTATTTTTACATATAAAGATGCAACGCAGCAATGTTTGATAAGACATATAATATTCATCTGTATACAAAATTTAATATACTGTTTGCTTTTAAAATTGTATTCTTTTTACTGATAATCTCAAAAAGTCATCGACAGTATAATCTCTTCTATTTTGCAATTTTTGGCTTGCATTATATACCCTGATTCTGATAGACGTCTCGACAAGTCGTTTTACGTGTTTTTGTTGGTAGACTATCACACGACTATCAGAATCGGGGTGATAATTCAAGATAACGACATATTTTTTAAAAACTTCTTACACGTAATATTTTTTTCTGACACGCAATATTTAATAAAGGGTGGTTAAATTTTAAGGGCATATGTTGAATGTGAACCACACCTAAACGTCAAGTTTTTTTCTGCATTTCATTTGACATTTCTCAATTTCAGACTAACTCAATTTGAACCATGGAAAGATACACAATCGAGCAATGCGTTTATAAAGGGAATATAATTGTGGATTGTATTTGTTTTCAAGAAATTAGGAAATATAATGTATTTAATGTCGCAATTCGGGAAACTTTTAATGTGGAAATTGTGCAAAAGACAAATCTTCAAAATATTTCAATTTGGTTTTTCCTTTCCCTCCTCATAAACCAAGATTTGCAAACAAATAGATGAATTACAGATTTACGAATTTAGAAAATATTGCACAGAATTCGGTTGACATAATGTTTCAATCGTTTAAATTCTATGGTAAAACTCTTAATAAAGAAAAAAACTTTAAACAAACAATTGTGAAAATATCACACTAGGTTGTTGCTTAATGTTGTATTTAAAATTTTCTTAGAATCCGTACTTACAAAATGGAACATTGATATTCATGTGACTTTGTGACAAACAAAAACTTGGGTGCAATGATATGAGCAGAATATTAAATTTATTGAGAACAACTAGAAGTATAAAAGATTACGTAAATGGAAAAAAACTTTCTTATTTTATTTTGGTACGTACTGAATGATTGATAGCATTTTATATTTTTCCATCAGTTTAGGTTTGGTGGAGTATACAAATTATTTGTTTGTAAAAAATCTAATCTAATTTACTGTAATTTTAATTTCGTTCATGTTTTTTGAGATAAAGTTTTTAAAAAGCTGTTTATTTGTGCTTTCAAATTCGACTGCGCCTGATAGGGTCTCAGATTTTCTAAACGTGTAACAGATTTGGCGCTTAAAATGTGTAAGGGCAAAGCTTTAGCATAAGAAAATCACGTATTGCTCACTTAATACAAAATACATTACAAGTGTGATTGATAACAATAACATATTTATTGAGGTAAAATGTGAAATACATTAAAATGATAAAAATTGCGGCAGGCGATCGCGCATCTAATGTTTACGGTTTTTTTTACGATTATCTCTAAAATTGATGGTAGTTAAATGTATAAGATTAAATGAACAAAATAACATTTCCCACAATTTTTCCTTTCAATTTTAGGCGATATCTTTCACCCTTGTCGAGATATACAGTGAGTGGAAAAAGTCATCGTACGGTCACGATTTTTGAATAAAATACTAAATATCTCAAGCACTATATTTATTTTTCAAATTCTGGTTACAGGATTTTGTTGCCTGGACAATTTTTTAGAGATCTATAAAAAAAAGAGATAAAAAAAATTATTTTTATTACTTAAATTTATTACTTTAACTAAAAATATGCTTGTTTAAGAGCGTAAAAAGTCTTCGTACGGCTATTAAAACAACCAAAAAATATGGGCTAATTTACCCTTAGTATTTGGTTGGGTATCCATTAGATCGAATTACTGCTTGAAGTCACCTGGTCATCGATTCTACCAACTTCCGGGGTTATTTTTGCCCAATTCTTCTTGCAACACCGCCTTAAGCGTTTTCTCGCTAGTAATAGTGTGGCTGCGGATTTTCTTGTCAAGCAAGTCCCATAGATGTTCGAGGGGGTTTATATCAGGAGAATGGGCTGGCGTTTAGAAATATTTGGGAGGGTTGTGGAGCAGCCATAAGCGTGTATTGAGTGATCTATGCTTCGGATCGTTATTCTGCATAAACACAAACTTGTCCTTAGTCCCATTTCTTCAGCGCTTGCATGTAAATTTTGTTTTAATTTGTCAATATACACATACTGGTCCATAACCTCATCAATAAAATGCAGCCTACCCACCCCCGCCGCGCTCACGCAGCCCCAAACCATAACTCCATGCTTGAGGTTTTCCTTTTGAAGCTCCATATTATTTTTACGGCACAAAATTAGCCTTCCTTCCGATTGAAAAATGTTAAATTTACTCTCGTTAGTAATATTTACTATTTACTGACGAGAGTAAATTTAACATTTTCCAATCGGAAGAAAGGTCTTCTGGATAGAACCATACCTTTCCAGTTTTGCACTCCTAGTTTTTTGACATCACCCTCCGCTCACTCGATTTCCTTCCAGTCGATATTAAAAGCCATTTTAATCAACCGCAATTTGTGCATTTTCATCTCCAATACGATGCTTGGATTTTTAAAGAGCTTTCAATTCTGCACTAGTATTAATTTTCCACTCATTGTTTTCTAGGACTGCTCCACAGATTTTTTGCAGAATCTTTCCTTCGTAGATGTTAAGGAGGTTCTTATTTCATTTGGTCATGATCCAAATGAGATAAGAACCACATTTCCGCGTCGCATTATCTATGAAACTGTATTGTAACCAGTGACGAGCGCAACAACTTGTGGCAACTGAAATAGCAACGGTCTTCAGCTGTTAGCCATGCATTGATTTCCATGTCACTTCGTTATTTCTTATCGTTGGCAATCAACGCGGATACATAGCGGTCGTGATTGGCTCATATTTACACAATATGGACTTCTCCCTGGTTTCCAATATGGGTTATTCCCCTGCTGTGTTTAGAGGTTTTTGGAATGCATTCCTATTTGCAGCTTGCATTTGATTGAACCAAAATTAGTTTTTCTGATTGCGTAATGATTGTTGTCTTATACGTATGCTTCAAACCAGCTATCATTTTGTCCATTTTACTTCAATCTTTGTCACAAATAGTGAATTGTTCATCCATCTTTTCTTTTTCTTTACAAAAAAATTTCATTTCTGTTTCATTTTTACCAGTTTTGATTTGCTTTTTCCATTACAAAATGTTGATGAATTAGTTTATTCTGATTTGCAGTCTTCGTCTCAATTCCTGTGGATAACAACCCTGTATTTATATGTAAAAATTAATATTTTATTAGTTTATTTAATGTGAAAAAGCCGGTAAACTATAGGCCAAAATAATTCTCCGTCAACACAAGCAATCACAGTCGCCAATTTTGACATTTGCCAGTGAGGTAAGGTGGTACTTCCACGAACACCGAAATTCGCCTTTCGAAATACCCCAATAATTTTTATGATTTTATGCGGGTGGTAGCTCTGTGGATTTATATAATTTCAATGAATTTTGTAAAAAATCGTCAAAAAATAAAAATAAATGAATACCAAATTAATAAAAAAAGTTTTTTTTCGCCATAACATTATTACCGTATTTAAAACAACAGGAACAATCATTTCGATATTGCATTACGTTAAATCACGTTTTGTATCTTTAAACACACTGGGCAGAGTAAAAAAAGGCTACTACTGCTTTTACTAGAAATTTAGTAAGCCTTAAGCTAGAACCTGAATCGTACGTCGATGCGTCCGTCCGGTTGACAGTTCGATGCGGTGACAGTTGGGTACGGCAACGAATCTGGAGTTAATTCATTGTTTTGCACTTCTTCTATTAGTTTATCGTCGAAACAATTACTTTCAATTTGTTCCATACTTAAATTGCTTAAATCGTAAACAAACTTTTTTGCGAAATGACATTTCCGTTGCCGCATCGGAAAACGTATTATTAGAGGAGTACTCATAGCAGCCTGTTGATTCTACTCGAACTGTCAACCGGACGCACGCATGACGGACGCATCGACGTACGATTCAGGTTCTACCTTTAGAATAAAAGGCTCCCATGCCATGATTTGTTTTTTTATACCCGTATGGTGAAACCAAAGGGTATATTAACTTTGCCTTACCGTTTGTAACGCCAAGATCCCGTCATCGCACAAAAAAATGAATTACACCAGTGTGTTTAGAATGATAAAAATATTTAATTTTTGCATGTCCGTCCGTCTGTCCGTCCGTCTGTCCGTCCGTCTGTCCGTCCGTCTGTCTGTCTGTCTGTCTGTCTGTCTGTCTGTCTGTCTGTCTGTCTGTCTGTGGCGCGGATTGCGGGCGCACGGATTGAGCTAGAGACTTGAAATTGCACAGATCCGTTTTTCGTAAAATGCGAGGCTAAGTTCGTTAATGGGCAAAAATGGACCATTAGGGGGGGTACCCCCCATACGAACGAAATCGTTTTTTGTGAATATCTCAAAAACGGTGCATCTTATCAAAAAAGTCCAAGAACAAAAGTTATTTAGGATATGATTCTACATAAAACTCCCATACATCAAAATCCGATTGGAATAAATTTTAAAAAATCTTATTGGAAAGTTTGACTTCAAAGTGGAATTTTGGTACAACTGTTCGAATTTTGATACGAATATCACCATACGGGTCTCCAATGATTGCCAGATTGGCAATTATAACTTTTGTTATGTTTTTTTTTAAATTATTATTAATTTTCCACAGTGTTTGTTCCCAGAAGTCGTTATTTCTGGGCTAAGCTTCATAAATATTAAGGTTTTTATTAGGTTTTACTTTGATTAGGCGGAAATAAAAATTTTCGAGTCTTTTGGACTTAATTTTTACAAATTCTTTTGTAAATTACAGTTAAAGTCCTCTAACTCGAATTGTATGGTGTCATCCAAATCGTTTCGAGTTAGAGAAATTGAAACAATTTTTTGAAATACATGTATGACCGTACATACATGAATATTTATTCGTTTTTAGAAGTTTTTAAAACAAACTAAAAATTTGAAGATAAATTGAAGGGAGCGCATAAAAAGGTTAAAAAATTCGAGTTAGAAAAAAATTCGGATTACAGGGATTTCGAGTTAGAGGACTTTGATTGTATTATCTTTCAGAATTTAATGTGTGTACTATCTCCTAAAATGTCCACAACGTAACTTTTTTTGAGTGATAAGATTATTCTTATTTGCATTTATGATTTAACCATATTATCACAAGGTTTTAAAGCAAATTAGTTAAAAAAAAATTGACGTTTCTGGATGTTTTTTAACGACCGCTAGAAGAGATTAAAATTAGAATAACTAAGTTTTAAGCTTTGTTTTAATATTAATTTGAAATGTTTCAAATAAAAGACATGCCTTCAGATGCTACTAGATATTTAAAAATTTACCTTAGGCTCCGTTAAACTTGCATTTTTTTCTTGACCGTCTTCCAAAATTTTATTCAGAATTTATTCCGCGAATTTTAGCAAAATTTGTCAAAATTTGGTTCCGTCGGTTTGTATGAAAACTTCTAGTTCCGGCAAAGATTAGGTAAATAAAGATAAGAATCTTAGAACAAATATTGGGTCCCAAAAAAATCCGACAACGGAAATGGAGTCTTTAGTATGTAGATCTTGCAAAACGATTATTTTCCTTTATATTTTGACTAATAACTGTCAAAAAATCATTAGAAATATTTAAATTGCATGCGTTACTCGATTGAGATTTAAACCTCTAAAGTATTTTATCTTTAGTTATCTAATCTTTGGTTCCGTCATTAAGGAATAAAATGTTTGGTCGGTAAACGTGCAACTTGAATATTGTGTCAAAGTATACGGGAGAAAATATCCGCTGGAAACGGTGCCTTAGAAACACAAAAAAAAAAAATATGACAAAAATTTGCAGATGGAATTTTCGATAATGTTAAAGTTAAAGTTCATTGGATTACAATATAAAATGTACGTTTTTTCTGTCAGCAACAAAATAATATGTTGCATTTATAGCTCTCGTTCAAAGTCTAAAAGCTCATTAAGATACATTTTAACGTTTTATTGGAGTGTTTCTCAAAATCAATGGAATTTGCATACAAATTTAATTTATTCGTGTCTGGCTAAAATTCAATAAATTCCATTTAACTTCTTGATGTAGAATTTTTTCCTGGAGCCAAAAATAAAAATGTTACCAGTTTAATATAAGTTGGAAGATTTAAATTTGGATTATCAGTTGCGTAATTCATTCTAATTGAAATATAAAAAGATTTTTTTGATTTTCATAAGATTAGTTATAAATACTACACACAGAAAAAACTTGATTTTTTGATTTTGAGTTTGTTTGATCAAAATTTCAAGATCCAAATTGAGTTAAGGATAAGTATGTTTTTATTTCGGAAAATTACATAAAATTCAAATTACGAGAGTTCAATTTGTGTAATGTTTTTTTTCAGATTTCTAATGCTTGGAGTACAGCCAACGCTGTCGAGGCAGTTTGACGTCTTGACGCAGCACCGAATGGAAGAACTTAGCCTTCTTATTTACTAGAAACGCAACTGTACAACATTTCAAGTGTCTAAAAGGGCCCATAGACGGCCAACTTTGTTGCCAACCTGGTCGCCAACCTGGTTGGTAGCTTTTACCACAGACGAGACGGAATGTTGGCAAACAAGATCCCGTCGACTTTAGGTGATTTCTCTAATTTTTTTTATTGTTTATAGTTTACTATATGGCTATAGGACAACTATAGGGTATATGTTGACTAGTGAAAAATGAGTAAGGATTTGTTATTGGTATTGGCTTTAAACGAGTTGTGCGAAGATGAGGTGCCCCCTTTGAAAAAGAAAAAAATTTGGGCAAAGGAGTGGTATCAGACCCGTGCTCAGTTTTCTCATTCAAATTTAATGCGTGAACTACGTGTGACTGCACCTGACGATTTCAAAAACTTTTTAAGAATGGACAGCAACATCTACGGTGAATTATTGGATGCAGTAAGACCATTCATTGAAAAGAAGGCCATGATAAATTTTAAGCACATTTATCAACCTTTGTTAAACTTTGCGTTATGGCAATAAGAAATCTTCGTATAAAAATTTGTCCAAACTGACATTTTTTCGGGTTCCTTAATAGATTTGTCTCTGTGTAAGTAATCACAAAATTATTTATTGGTATTCAGGAAGTTTTCAATAATTCAGACTATTTTATCTATTTTTAGACATTATTTTAATTAGACTTGCAAATTTATTTGTAGTTTTAATGTTACTTGTTATGTAGTGCCAATGTTAAGGTCTCTCGCTAAAAATTATGGAAATCGCAAGCGGAATATCTGGAAATTGTGATTCAATAAATGGAAAATTATGTGTACAAAATTAGACGTAAAACTAGATTTTGGCTGTGTTGTTGAAGTAACATTTTTTCTGCGACCATTATTTACAGAGTTTGTTTGGGATAAAAAGAATGTGTTGCATCTTTGAATGCTGTTCAAACCCTTGAAATTAAAAGAATGGTTTTTAAAAATTTGTTGCGAAAAATTGTGTAACATTTATTAAAAATCCCATTGCAATCTTTCAGAACTTTTTCCTCATAGCCTAGAAATGCTGTTGGACATAAATTCCTAAATTTGTTTGGTGGAATAGCTTTTAAAACTTTAGGCTTTACTTCGCTCATTTTTATACCAGTATGGTGAAACCAAAGGGTATATTAGATTTGCCTTACCGTTTGTAACGCCAAGATCCCGTTATCACCAGTGTTGGGGTTATCTAGATAATAATTATCTAGATAATCATCTAGATAAAAAAAAATGTTATCTTTATCTTATCTAGATAACACCCCAAAAAAGTTATCTTTATCTTATCTAGATAAAGGAAAATCCCATTTATCTAGAGATAATCGTTACCACCGAAAATCAAAAAATTAAATCTGAAAAAATGCTGAAACGAAATTGTTTTCTGCATACTTTTGAAAACCTAAAAACTTTTTTTAGGAACAGTTTTATACTTGGCAACAATTTTTGTTTACGGACAAGGAAGCGAAGTGTCACTCTTTCCCTCGCCTCTCTTCTCTTGTCCATAAAAAAAAAGTTCTGCCAGTAACTGTTGCCAAGTGTAAACCGGGCTATGAACGAAATAAAAAATCATAACGTTATAAATTTCCTTACGTAGCAAAATTAAACTTATATTTCGTGACGTTATTTCGTTTTGTATCGATAAAAAACTTAATTTCGTTACGTTATAATGTTATTATTCCGTTACACATTGTATTGAAACTGAAAACAAAAAAACGCACTGTAATAATAGTTTATCACAAAGTAATTCAGTTCAGTTTCCATAAAAATAAATTGTATAACAAATAATAAAACTCAGCAAAAAGAAAATACAAATAAAAACGGAAAAAAAATGTGATTATTAAGTTACAAAATCAATAAAAAATACAAAAGACAAAAAATCACACAAAAGTTTTGTTCATTAAAAAAACTGTCTCCACAAAAGCGTGATTTTGATATCAAAGATATAGAATTTTTTTATAGAATTTCGCTCTACTTCTGGAGTTACTAAAAAGAAAATCTTTTCGCTACCAAAAAACTTGCTTAGAAGATTTCCATTTTTGTATCTCCAGAAATAGAGTGAATCTGGCCAAAACAAAATCCGATTTAGAATCAAAATACGATTAAAAACACTACTCCAATATTTTTGATTATATTTTATGTCTGTGGGGTTATACTTGATGAACTTTTGTGGGAAATTTCACAAAAAATAATACTGAACAAAACAAGGAAATACTAATAAACAACGAAACAACGTAATATTTTTTTCGTTTTTCGTTATGGTAACGGAATTGAATTTCTATAACGTTCATTATAACGTAATTTTGAAGAAAAAGCCCGAAAATCATTTCGTTATTTCGTTACGTTACGATAACGTTTCTTATCCGTTTTCTTTTATTATTATTTCGTTTCTTATTATATTTAAACTGGAAATCAAGAAAAGCAAAAAATTTTGTGCTATTTTTTTAGTACGTAATTTTGAATTTTGTGCAATGTCAAAATAAATATTTATCTAAAAATTATCTAGATAATTTGGCTTTTTATCTTATCTTATCTATTATCTTTCATATTTTCATTATCTATTATCTTATCTAGATAAACATTACGAGCATTTATCTTTATCTTTATCTAGATAAAAAAATAATTATCTGGCCCCAACACTGGTTATCACACACAAAAATGAATTACACCAGTGTGTTTAGAATGATAAAAAAAATGAATTTTGCATGTCCGTCCGTCCGTCCGTCCGTCTGTCCGTCCGTCCGTCCGTCTGTCCGTCTGTCCGTCCATCTGTGGCGCGGATTGCGGGCGCACGGATTGAGCTAGAGACTTGAAAGTTTGCACAGATTGGTTTTTCGTAAAATTCGAAGCCAAGTTCGTTAATGGCCAAAAATGGACCATTAGGGGGGGTACCCCCTATACGAACGAACATGTTTTTTGTGAATATCTCAGAAACGGTGCATCTTATCAAAAAAGTCCTAGAACAAAAGTTATTTAGGATATGATTCTACTGATTCTACATAAAACTCCCATACATCGAAATCCGATTGGAATAAATTTCAAAAAATCTTATTGGAAAGTTTGACTTCAAAGTGGAATTTTGGTACAACTGTTCGAATTTTGATACGAATATCACCATACGGGTCTCCAGTGATTGCCAGATTGGCAATTATAGCTTTTGTTGTGTTTATGTTCTGCCATTAAAGTGTCCAGCGAAGCCAGGCATTTTTGATGTCTTGGTATAGTCTGAAACAGACTGAAAATACACAACTTGAATTTATGTCTAGTGAAGAGTACAGGTAAAATGCAAAAAGTTCCTATACCTTCGTATCCCTTCGTTTTAGTTATATCTTTAAATTTTAGAAAGGAAAATCATATGCTGTTCCAGATAAAATAAAATGGATCTTTTTGCAAAAACAGAATTATAATTTTTTAATTAAAGCGTGGCTCATCGATTATTTAAGTATTTAAGAAAAGCTACAAAATATGCCAGGGGCAATCGTCAAATACTTAATATGAGGAGAGACAAAGTTTTTATTAAAAAATCCGTTTGTGTGGGTTTTTCAAAAAAAAAAAAAAAACTTGTTGCGTAAAATCATAATCTGATCACATTTTGTCTTTATAAATTTTTCGATACGATGAACCGTTTTCGAGAAAACAGGAAAAAAATGTTCATTTATATGCGGGAGGGTGAAGGAGTGATTCAATTGGATTTTGATGTATGGATGAGATTGTAGGATACTGGTCTGAAAATATTTTACCTTTCCAAATATTTGACTCAACGCTTCGAGAAAATCACCGTATTCGAGAAAATATGATTCTCATACAGAGTATAAAAAGTTTTTTTTGACGTTATTTATTTATTTTTTTATCTATCGATTTTTGTGTTTCGACATTTGGACTACAAACGTAGTCGAAATGTCGAAACACAAATATGGACAAATAAATAAAGAATAATTAAAAAAAACTTTTTTGATTTCATTTTTTCTTAAACAAATAACCTATGAGCCCGCAATAAAATATGAAAAACGGTTGAGCACAATTTAAGAGACATTTTTAATGTCCTTTAGAACGTAAAATTGTTTCAAATGTGCTAAAAAAAGTTTAAAAAAAAAAGTTTAAATAAAGGGTTTTAGGACATTTGAACTAATGGATTAATAAATGTGTAATATAAGAAACATAATCTGATTTTTACACAATCATTTATTTATAAATATTGTATTAGAAAACATCAAAAAAATATGTATAAAACGCGGGACCATTTCATTAGGTGGACAATATTAGGTCGCAATTTAGACATTTTAAAAACTTAATCAGTTCCGTAAGAATTTATGTGAAAATCAAAATTAGCTGAAGTGCATACTATTAAATTTATCACGATTATTTTTGCACATATCGTTGTACTTCCATTTATCGCTACTGCCTGATGATGACTTTCCTGTACTGCCATTGGCAGATTTTGTCATCGACGAATCCTTTGGCTTATTATCACCGGGTTTAAGTGATTTCGAAGGACATGTACTGTTACGTTCCTTGTGCACCATTTTATCCAGTTTTATGTTTTAAATTCACTCACGGCACGTATTGAATCTGTGTAAGAACTTGAAGTTCTAAATTATTTCCGGAGTTTCCAGTACGAGATCCTTTTTTTGAAGACAGATTCTTTGATAATCTGTTAAAGATATAAAATGAAAAATTAGCATCATTACACATTTTTCACCACCTTTTTATAAACACCAACCTTAAAGACTTCAGAAGTTTCTGTTTAGTATCAGTACGACTACGCATTGACACCAATTACTATCATTTGTTCACAAATTAATAAAACTTTTCAAAATTATTTTCATAAAATAATTTTTCTGGTATAATAATAAAAATAACTTTTATCGGATTTTCCAATTGAGTAGAATTCTACTTTTAGTTTAGCAGGTAATTCATCCAACTATCAATATGCAGTCATTTGTGCTTGCTTTAAATACCGACTTTTCAGTTTTCTTCACATCTGTAAGACCGGTTTATTACTCTTTTTCAGCTGTATATCAATTACGTCATTAAGTGATATTTTTCCTACCGCTTGATTCATTTAACATTTCATTTGTTTTGTTTGCACGTTAACCGACAAAACTATAACGTCACCAAATCTCTACTTTAAACCGGCCACAAAGATTGGAATACCTAAGTATATATCTGAATCAAAAATGCTAAAATGAAAACCGTACCTAACCACCTTAAGTATTTGCCTATCGTTAAGCTAACTTAACAGCCATACTGTATTAGCATCAGATGGTCTTTTACCTAAAACTTTGGCTGGTTAAATATAAGCAAGAAATTGCATCATCTTTCTTTGACCGCGATTTCCTTCTATTTTTACAAAACAAAATCCTTGTATCAGAGTTCACCCGAAGACCATCAACACGATCAACAGCTCACAATTTTTAATCTGTAATAAAAATATCAAAATTATATAAAAAATCGGTGTGAAAAATACTAAAATTATTGGTGAAACCAAGAAAAATTTAACTATCATATTGAATTATTTTCGTTCTGTATTTTTTCAGGGTTTTGAAAAAAGCTTTGGCATTAGGTCCTGACAAATAAAGCAGGGCTTCCTCAAATCAATCCATTTTAACCTATCTTTACCATATCGTACAACGACATTAAATAGACTTTTTACGTTTTTTTACTCAACGTTTTAACTAGCGTTACCATAATCGTCATATGACTGCTATAATACTTACCGGCCAAAAAGCTAATTTTTTTAAAAATCTTTTTTTTTTTTTGGATTTGGGACACAATTCTACTCATGTGCTCAAAATGTCAGCTTTCTAAAAATTCTAAGTTCCGGTCGGCGTTAATGGGTTAAGTTTTTTTCAACTTTATTCTTTGCTGTCGTACCTGAAGTTTTGTGTAGATTGCAAACCATAACGTGGCAAAACATTTGTAAGGTGCCACAACCATTAACAGCGGAGGCCGTGAGATTAAGTGTTTTTCAAACCTGTCGCATAAGGCGCTTTTAATAAAATATGGAATAATTTATTTTTCCTTTTTCGGGCTATTCCTTACTCTTTTTAACAGGTTTTTTTTTGAGTTTTTTGTATGTGATTTAGTATTGCGTTCACACGAGCGCAGTCTTCCACCCTCTCTTCCCTAAATGTATGACTCTAAAAATCTAGAGTCATTATTAATTTTTACATATTTTAACACTAAACATACCAGCACTTAATACCTACCTATTTCTACCATGGGCGGTCAAATGACCAGCTGTGGTAGATAACGGTATATGACAAGTATTACTCAAAGTAAACAAAATATAAATAAAAAATAATAATAGAATATTAAGTGTATATATAAAAAATAGAAAAAGTCATGAAGTCAAGTGCGCAAAAACGATAAGATTATATGCGCTTTTTAAATGCAAAAGTCCATAAGCGGTATGTTTAGTGTTAATTAATCCTTACAGGCACAGAAAAATGCCAAACATTTTCACCCGTCACACGAAAAAAATAATTTTTATTTGATTTTTTTAGTGGTGCCATTTTAAAGTTTCATGCGGCAATGGAAGACGATCGGTGGTACAATTTTGGCACAGCATTTTTTGGTGCAGCATTTGTTACGAGAAAGATGGTACATCGTGTTTATCACCAAGCCTTTAAGGCAGTGGTTCTTAACCTGGGTTCGATCGAACCCCAGGGGTTCGGTGAGTCAGTCTCCCGGGTTCAGCGGAGGTCAAAACAGACACTTTTTGTTTTTATGTGAAAATCATGTTATAATGGTTTTGTTCTTTGTTCTTAATGGGTTTGTTCTTTGTTCTTAATGGTTTTGTTCTTTAATGGTTTGTTCTTTAATGGTTTTGTTCATTTTGTGCACCTATGTATAAATATATACCTATGTTTTGAATTTGAAAAAATCATATTTTATTTTTCCAATTAAGAAGGATTCGGTGAACGCGCATATGAAACTGATGGGGGTCAGTACCTCCAACAAGGTTAAGAACCAAGGGTTAATGGAACGTGTAGGCTCAGAAGATAAAAAATTAAAATTTGGGCATTTTTGCAAAATAATTCCCATTTTCTTGTTTGAATTGACGCAAAATCTATCTAAAATTGCGGGGCAAAGAAATTTTTTTGGCCTTTTAAAACTACATATGTTTTCCAGATTCTTGCTCCAAATTTCTCGAGAACTATTATGCACCTTTTTAAGGTCAAGATTGTACTATGAAACGGAAGAATTTTCATTTTATTGAAAATTTGTAATAATTAAGAATCTTTCGAAATCAACGTTAAGAATTCTTTTCAAAATTAAATTCCCATTAAAACCACTTTTAAAAACTTTCCATTAGATTATATAATTCCTATTCGAGTTACGAAAAAAATTGGCGTAAAACATTCAAATTATATATTGCGCATTTGTTTTTTGCTAATAGTATAGTTTCGCAAAAACAACCATTTTAAGATTGCCTTTAGGACTTTCGCTAAAAATAAAAGGGTGAAAGGATGAAAAGGAAAATGAAATATTTTTAACACCAGGACATGTTTTATGAAAAAAAGAGTTTTGAAAATTATTTATTTTCTTAAAATTAGTGGTGATTTCACAGTTTGTTGTAAAATTTGTTTAAAACTTGATTTGCCATTAAAATATCGGGGTTATTGCCCCAGTTCCTCTAGTTCGATAAGCAGATCATCGGATATAATCAATGAGTATTTAAAATACACAACTTCTATGATGTATACAAATAAAAATAGAATCTCCCATTCAATTATCTAGAGATCTCCAATCTATCCATGAGGACAAAAAATTGTTTTTCGACAAATCTGGTTTTTTCAGACGTTAGAAAACGTGCAATCTGCGATGGTATCTTTGGCAAAACAGTTTACCACTGAATATTGAAAAGTCATAATTTAGTCCACATGTTCAATGAAATTTGGCTTGGATTTGGCTAAAATGACTAGACAGGTAAGTTGGCGTAAGCTCCCAGTGTTAACCGTAAGGTCTTTGATGATGATTTCACCTGCCGTGTTTAGGTGATCGTTTTTAAAAACTTTTTTAGAAGCTAGAAATTTTCGGCTTGTGCTAATTTGACTTAGTAACATGATATTTTGACAGAATCGACTACAATGTTGTGAAAAGGTTAAAAACTAACTTTGACCGGTTATTTTTTAAATTTTAAATTTTTTGTTTTCGGCAAAAAAATCCCGTTTCAAATCGTGTTTTTCCACTAGATATTCTTAAGAAATTTTATAAAATCCTTGCACCCATTTCTCGAGAATCGTGACGTAAAATGTTGATGTGCATTGACGCTAGATTTTGTGGTGTTTTCAAAATGCGAATTGGCTCGTGGCTATAAAAATTTCTAACATTTTTTAATGACGTTGCAAATTGTTTACATTTTTGTTTATAATGATATAATGGGAATCCCGCCGTGAAATGCGTGCATCAAATTGAAATGCGCGACTGTTTTGTTTAATGTTTTTCCAAGGAAGGGGTCATTAGCAGTGAATAATATTCAAATTCGTATTTTCTATTTGATATGAACGTAGTTTACTCTTATGTGATCATAAAATATGACGAATGAATTTACGTACAATTTTTGATACGTAAGAAATATTTTATATTTTGTTCACTTTTATGATAAAGGTTTTTAAAAGGATTAAGAGCGGTTTGCACCAGCGAAACATAGCAACTTATGTCGAACTTAAATTTGTTAAGTGCCAGAATTTCTATGGTTTAAGAAGGATAAGCATAACTTAAATAGTTATGACTTGTATCAGCAAACGGGCCTAAGTATGCTTACTAAATAATACTTAGTGTGTTTATAATGACGAAAAAATTTGCTTCATATTTGTCTGCCCGTATGACTTTCACTAAACTTTATAACTTTTGGTGGATACTTTAGACGTTTCCAAAAACTCCGGAATTTTTTCTTGATTAATATTAGAAGAAAAACAGAGCTTATTTGTTTTTCCAAATTTCCTTCAAGTAGGATTTCACATAATTTTCACACAGAATAACTTTCCTATACATAAAAATCTATAGCTGTCGCAACACTGGCCATTTATTTTGTATTATTTATCCATTAAATTAGCTAAGGGTTGACTTATGTTGACAAAAACGGATGGAAGTTGCCTCAGCGGCGAAAGGAAAGCCGTCTTCTCGGACTTTTGGTCAGTATTGCCAGATCCAAGAGCTCAAAAACCGTCAATATGCAGTCCGAAAATCGTCATAACAAGATAATGTCGCATTAATAAAAGTCAATAAAAGGTTTTGTCGATTTTAATAATTTTAATGTTTTCCCGGGACTCTCCACTTGTGAGTTGGTAGAGATTTAAAAAAATATTGATGCAGAAATCATGACAGATTCCATTACTGAGAAAAAAACACATTCTTTTTGACATTTCCGAATTCAAGATGGCGGAATTTAAAAAACTCGACAAGAATACGTGATATCACCCAATTTTTACAAGCAAAGCGATTGTTATGCGGCCCCTAGACGTACAATATTATTGTGCAATATATTGTACAATATTATTGACATGCCCCTAGACGATGCAATGTTTTTGCACAATAAATCATTTTACGTTTGATTCGTGAGCAGTGAACATGTCTCTAAATGATATTGAAACTAGTTGTGTAGCCATCACATTCCACAGAGCCGGCAACGCACGATACACTTCGATAACATCGAGGATAAAAGCACGATCCTCTTTTGTTTTCTTCGCCATATTTAGGTGTATTCTCAGCGATATTTCATACGATACTGAGCCAATATTGTGCAATATCGCCCTCAGACTATACAATAAAATCTTATTGTGCAATAAAAATCAAACCGATTTTGATTCCTTCAATATATTGCACAACCGTTCAATATTACCCCTAGACGGTCAATATATTGCACAATATTGAAATATTGCACAATAATATTGTACGTCTAGGGGCCACATAAAGGCTTTGAAGAGGATTCGCACAATAATCGGGGTTTTTTCTTTTCGTCTGCTCTTTTTTGCTTCCTTTTTCATATTTTGCATGGATTGCGATGAGATATTTTGTGGTAAAAAGTATATGAAGAAATAAAATCTCAAACGTTATTCCTGCTCAGCTGTCAGCTGTCAAAAAAAAATGGTTTCAACGATATATTTCATGAGAGAAAAAAATAAGGCTCGGCGTTAGACTTGTTGAGACTCGGCGGTAAAATTTCAAGATGTCAATGCATATAAAGAACCATACAAGAAATAGCGTTTTGCCCCTGGGTTAACTTTTGACCCGTGTAGTTTTCACTTTGGTTGAGAACTTTTTGGAAAGGGCACAGTCTCTATAGTTTCATCCATATATGGCGTCAAGAGCCACCGGATAGCAAGGGGATGGTGAGGGGTTAACGAACTTTCTCCATGATTTCTGTGAAAAATCGTTCTTTCAATCGCTGCCATTGTTTTATGACAAGAATTTGTACGACCTCAAATTTGCTTCAGAATTAGAAAAGAAACTTAACTAAATTGCTTTTTTCTGCCACATCCCGGAATTGTTATCAGGAAAAACTCTTTTTTTCCATTTGGTCAAAATTTCCGATTTTTTGTTTCCTTTATACATAGATCTGATCTTGTAAAATACAAGCTGCTGGGCATAAAACATTTTGAGTAATTCGTAAAATTACTTTTTAAAAGGGGGTCATTTTTACCCCTATTAAGTTTATACCCATAGGGGTTCAACGTTGAAAAACCACGCCTTATGGGATGTCTGTCCAAGTAACACAAAAGGTACAAAAGGTCGTAAAATCGACGCCGTGTCTATAGTTCTCAAAAATTTCTTGACTTTGTGGTCGCGACGGCTACTTGGCGTCATTTGGCACTAGTGAGATACGTCATGGAGGGATCATTTCCGGTTTCTACCTCTTGCAGTTAGGGCCGGGCGTTCATGAGTCATTTGCATGTTTTGAATCTAAAATTCTCAAAAATTCTTAAAACAAAAAAATACGAAAAATTTTATGCAAGAATTCCAGGAGATTTATGGAGGTCAATGAAAGGTTTCATAACATAAAACCAGATTTGTAAAGTCAGAATTTATCACAAAGATGTGGAAAGTTCCTTCAATTAAAAAAATAAAATTGTTGGAAGAATCATTTCTAAAATTATTAGAATCACAAAGAAAAATGAAAAATTTCTAGATTTCTAGCAAAAATCTTCTTTTAAAAAGATTAGTTATCCTGTCTATTTACGAGATGTCGAAAATGCATCCATGTTTGCAAAAAACACAACAAAAACAGCGGTTGAGAAATTAAATTAGAAAAAAGTACGAATAAAGAACCACAATTACTGTTGGGTTCGAAAAATCCCTGTTCAAATAACAAATTTTAAGCTAGAATTGTATCATGGGCGTACGTGTTTTCTTTCACGTTATCTGCAGCTTGACGTCTTTGATGTCATCCCCTAACAAGTTTGGTGATTTTTTTTAAATTTTAATTTGTTTGTCCAAAATTCGCAGGTTAGAATACATTTATTAATATTTCGTTGTGCAAATCAGGTAAAAATAGCCATGCTAACCAGTTTGATACATTTTAATGAGATGGCGAATGATATCTCAGCCGGGTATAAAAGCGGATTCCTATCCGAAAAGAAATCAGTCTTGAAAAAGAGTTTAAACAGTGAAAATAAATCGCTATACGTTTTTAAATTGGATTTATTAAACAAATGTGTCAATGAGTTTTCGAGGAGACGCAAAGACGAAGTTATTGAATAATTTGAGGTAGGTTTCAAATGCAACCTGCAACTATAATATAATTGGATTCAATTATTTCAACCGAAGAAAAAACTGGATTATAACTTAAATGTATTTCTTTTACAGATTATCTAAAAATTTGTCAACCAAAAAAGGTTCACGTACAGGAAACTCGGGCAATCCCCACGAATTTGCAATTTTGAATTTCATACAGCACGTTCCCTGAACGCGTCCAATTGAAATAAAGTTTTATTAAACAACACAAACAATTAAAAGAAATCATTAAAATGGTTCACAAGGCAAGACAACACAAAAATTTGGCCAAATCTGTTAGCCCAGTTAGGCCCTTGCAGAAAATTCAAATGACGCAGCAGCTAAAACCGGTGGCAAAATATTCACCTGTTCCGCAAAGGAAATCTGAAGAAATGGACAAATGGAAGTACAACAAGATGTGCACAAATAATCGTGATGCATTCAATAACATGCACTTTTGTTAAATTTAAAAATATTTGTTTTATATCAAGTATTTAATTGTTATAAAATTATGCATCAATTTTTATAAATTTTATATCAGAACAGAACTTTCTATAAATATTAATAAAGCATTTATGTTGTAAAAAGTGAAATAGTGTTTTTTTTACTATTTTCTGGAATGAAGACAAAGGTATTGTTTTTCCGCTATGACACGTTAAACTTCTAGCGTTTTTGTATAAAAAATCTTAAAAAATGAATTTAACTGATAAAGTTATGTGAAGAACAGGCTCTTAAATATTAATGAGAAAAACATTAAAGATGAGATTTTTAAAACTTGATTTCAGCTTTTTTCCCTATGCGAAAATAAAAAATCTGATAAAAATTTGCATAAGGTGACTCTTGGATCTCATTATACGAATTTTGGAATATTAATTATAATTTTTTAAAGCTTAATTTAATGAATTTCGATTTTTAGAAAGGCTAATATCATCTTGCTGTGACTTTATGTTGACAAAAACGTAATATTTTGATGGAAATTTTTTTTTACTGATGGAAATTTTTTTTTACTGATGGAAACTTTTTTTTAAGTTAGTTTTTATATCGGCGAATTTATTTGAAAATGTTATTGAATCCTAGTATTATTACATTTTCTATTCCCTGAGGAAGATTTTATATTCTAACTTTTGTTAGAATTTTTGAAATTTTTAAATAAAACCAGTACGTTTTTGGTTTTTTTTGAGTTTATAACCGCAATGCTCGATAGTTCTTAAAACGGATGGTACTTAGAACATTAGTTCCCCCGTCTTCGCGTCCGGCTACGGCCAAATTGCACGGTCTAGTAGTCTCAAAATAGGATCTAGATTTTTAGACCACTAGAAAGTTGCCATAGAGATAAGAAGTGTTAGGGATGTTTTTTGTTTCCAAAATATAACAAAAATTGCGCTGCAAGCAAAACTAACATCCCACGATCAAAAATTATGTTATGAAATGAGCCGCAGGCGAAATTTTAATAAAAAATGCATTAGAGGCAATAACTTCTGAGAAAACTGCGTCGCAGGCGAAAGTTTTTGGTTTGAAGGTCATTTCTTTTGGTAATTAAGAAGACTAGATTTCATAATTTCGGGAAAAAAGTTCAGTTTCCCGAACCCCAGGACAACATGCCTAAATCTTGGACTGTCCCGGCCATTTTGGGACGTATGGTCACCATATTTTTGTGATTCTTCCAAAATATAGGTGCATAACTTATTTTAACCACAAGTAGCTAAGTTGTTTCCTACCGCAAAAAAATTATATTCTTAAAAATAATTTTTTGAAATCACGCTCAGAGCGCTAGACTTTGCTTCATTTTATCTAGTACAGAAAACCCTCGATTTACAAAATTTTTGGGCGTTGTTATATCGAAATTTTGCATTTTTTGATCATTTTTAATATTTGTATTTTGTGGAAATGATTGAGCTGCAAATTCTGAGTAATGGTTCTATTTCTGAGTAATGGTTTAAAGGTTTGAAAGTAAAAAAAGTTTTTTTTTTTTGGAAATTGTGCTTTGCAGAAAACAAATACATAAGCCAAAAAAGTTGAAATATTCTAGTGCTACATATAATCATACTAATATATAAAAATGAGTTGGTGTCTGTCTGTCTGTCTGTCTGTCTGTGCATCTTTCACGCAAAAACGGCTGAACCGATTGACTTGAAATTCGGCATGAGTGTCTGTGGTAGTTATGGTTCCAACATAGGCATACGGAAAAGTAGCGCGAGGGGTGGGGGGAGTAAGGAGAGGGGGGAGTAAGGAGAGGGGGTAAAGTGATTTCGAAACTTAGTTTTTGCACTTTGTTACTCTTTCGCGGGGAAACTACTGAACCGATTGGCCTGAAGTTTAGCTCCAACATAGACCATTAAAAAAAAAATTGAAAAAAGTTAACCCGGCAACGACGGCTATGCAAGCTAGTAATCTATATAATAGGCTTGTGTGTCAGTCTGTTTGCTTAAAACTCTAGAACCACTGAACCGATTTGGATGAAAGTTTCAGGGAAGCTTACTGCTGTGAAGCAGCGGGTTCTAGGTCATGAGTTAACTTAAGGTTCCCCGCCCCATCTCTGCTGATTTCTGTACTGTTAAATCATTAACAACAACTAACAAAATGGGTTAGAATTACTAAATGAAACTTTGAGACTTTTTTTTTATTAAGAAATCAAAATTTTGTCAAATTTTCCGTTTTCTGGAAAATATGTGGTTCAAAAATTCCATAGTTATGGGTTCGACCGTGAAGCAGTAGGGGGGGGGGGGGCTAGTATAATAATATTGTATTTTTCGGCTATCTTAAAAGAGGCTTAACGCTTTCTAAAAAAATCGGAAAACACCATGAAATCGCATTGTCTTATTAAAAGAACACCTAACTTATTGTAATTGGAAATAGCTGCATCTATCAATCCATTCGTGACTTGTAATCCTTTCGAAGTTTCCTACTTTTCCGACAAAGGACACAACTCCGGATATCAATTTATTCGATTTAGCTTCCTCATTTTATGAACATTTGTGAACTACACGAAAGACAGCCTTGTCTGTCCGATTGAAGTTTTCAGGAAATTATTCCCTCACATAATATCGACTGAATATCTGAGCCAAGGAAAAGGAAAACATCAGGAAAAAGCTGATATTGATGGCCAAACTGATACTTCCGTGACAGTAATCAATTTATTTCTTATTTCTATGAAAGTAAGATATGGTTCTTAAGTCTCGCCTCACCTTCTATTAGAAAATGCTTAACTATCCGAAAAGTATCAGGAAATGAAGTTAGAAATCTACTTTTCCATTAGTTTTCCACCACATCTACAAAAGATTTGAGCGTAAAGACGTTCCTGGCACATCCCCGTATACATTATGAACTTGAAGGATAATCAATCTCTATTGCCGTGCAAAAGGAATTCGTTTTTTTTTTGTTCTGACAACGAATACATATACATATGTGAGGATGTTTTTATTGGATTATATAGGGAGGTGTTACAAAAGGGTTAAAGTTTAATAAATTTAAGAAAATCCTTTAAAAGTTTTATGGATTTTCTTAGCCATACCGTAGAAGATTTGGACCATACTTTGGAGAATCGGAGGCTCAGAATTTTAGTATAGTAATTGTGCGCTTCTTGAGATTTTTGAATTTAGGTCATAGTACGAAGGCAGTCTTGTGTATCAGTCGTTGGGTTTATGGTTCATTGCCTGATGGTAAATAAATAACACAAATATTACATTATTGGACACATCTGGAGGGGATCCACTGGGATCTGATCCTTTATAGATTTTATATAGGGACATAGAATTTCAGCGGAGGACACATCAAAAACAATGAACATCGATAAATCATATCAGCCATCAGTTTCAGATATTTCAAATACTTGACCCCTGCTGGAGTGACATTGTAGCTTTATTACGTCATTATATCCCATATAGTATAGTATTTAAACTCCCCCACCAATTATTCGGGCTTGAGTTATTGTTTTCTGATTTGGAAATGTTGCGCGGTCATTTAGATAGCCCACCATTGACGAGTATTGCTTAATATTTTCGATGTCGTTATATAAAACATCCCTTAGGTCATCCCATTTTGTGTCCAAATCAATACAATCAGATCAAGCGATGGGAAAATTTTACACAACCCCCTCACACAATGTGAAGTAGTAGTCACAGAGTATTGCAGAATTTTTATGATGTGCAATAATAATAACATACGTTTCGGATCTCATTACTGATATAATCGTTTGATGTGGTCCGATTTTCAAGGAATATTTTCGTAAATCGTAAATTGTAACATCCTTATTCACTTTTCTCGGATTCTTCTAACTTACCCTCGAAAATATACTATCAGTCACTGCCCAGACAAACAGTAAAGTGTGAAGCGATCACTTGACTTACTGGAAAATTTTCCAAAGTATCTGGCATATGCCATATAGAGGAGTAATTGAGAGGACGACCCTCATTTACGAATTGTTATTGTGTTAATGTTGAGGGAACGCAGTCAATTGGAAACAACAAGTGTGAGCTGTTACTGCCTTGTAGTCCTTAATTAACATTGTTTGTGGCGACGTATGTAATCCTCCCGCATAAGGGATGCCAAAATGTAAAGTGGCTTGTTGTTACGACAGAATACATCATTGGATTTCTTATGGGGCAAGTAAAAGAGGGTGCGAAGACGATATTAGATACAAAAAGGATATGCATGTGCTTGTATTTACAACAATCATCAAGGAAATATGTTTCTTAATAAAAGACAATAACCGATAATATGTTTGGTGGGCGCCTCTTCAAGTTAATTTATGAAACGTATAAGGCGTTTTAAACAAATCATCAAAAAAAAGGTAAAATAATTGATTAAACGTCGACATTTATTGTGTGTCAATTAAAACTTGTATTACTTTGTGCCATATGACAGAAAGATGTTTTGTAAAAGATGTATTTCTTTCCATTGACAAAAAAAGAACATTTTTCAAACGGGCTTGATAAAAAATTGAGGTTTCCAACAATTTATCATTTTTGCTGCACACCTACGGTTTTTCATGGAACATTTGTGAGGTTTTTTGTTGCAAACTCTTAAAAGCAGAGTTTAGACTGGTGGTGTCGTTAGCACCAAACAGTAACTATCTCTGCGCATTACAATCGAGCAATTTGAGTGGCAGCGTGCCGCTGATAAGATTTCAGTATCACTGCACAAACATATTTCATTATGTATTATAAAATGTTTAAAGTTATTAAAAAATAAGTAAAATTTTGAATAACTTCTTCACACATTTAAATACAGTACACTCGCGATTATATGAACATGAAATTTTAACAGAGTATTTAATCATTTGAGTTGGTGTCTGTTTGTCTGTCTGTCTGTTTTTTTGTTCCTCTTTCACGCAAAAACGGCTGAACAGATTGACTTGAAATTTGGCATGAGTGTCTGTGGTAGTTCTGGTTCCAACATAGGCACACGGAAAAGTAGCGTTAGGGGTGGACTACTGAACCGATTGGCCTGAAATTTAGCATAGTAGTTCGTCGAGGGTCCAGCCCCAACATAGACCTATTAAAAAGTAGCCCGGGAGGTGGAGAGTAAGGGGAGGGGGTAAAGTGATTTCGAAACTTAGTTTTTGCGCTATGTTACTCTTTCGCGGGGAAACTACTGAACCGATTGGCCTGAAATTTGGCATAGATGTTCGTCGGGCGTCCAGCACCAATATAGACCTATCAAAAAGTAGCGCGGGAGGTGGGGGAGTAAGGGGAGGGGGTAAAGTGATCTCGAAACTTAGCTCTTCCTCTATGTTACTCTTTCGCGGGGAAACTACCGAGCCGATTGGCCTGAAGTTTAGCTCCAACATAGACCATAAAAACAAAATTTGAAAAAACATAACCCGGCAACGACGGGTATGCAAGCTAGTCTCAAATATTTTCTATGCATTTAATACAGCCGTAATAGAATTTTCATATAATCGCGAGTTTAGTATATAATACAAACTTTAAAAATTTTTGGTCGCTCCATGGAGGATACGATTTATTTTTCTTTATTGTTATTTTTTTCTGCATAGGGGAAAAAAAATTCCTTTAAATTCTCAAAAATTCTTAAAATTAAAATGACATTAGTAACACACAAAACCACATCTCACCGTTTTAAATATTTCATTTTGAAACAAAACAAAATAATAAAAATCGGACAAAACCGAATTCGATTTTAGTAAGAAATTTGTCTGACGCAATACTTTATAACTATTGCCTATGCGTCAAGGTAATAAACATATTGATTAAAATTCACGTTTGGTTAATAGATTCGAAAGAAAAAGCAACAAAAAAAAATAGAAGCAAAAATATTACTTTTTCTAATACTGCAAAAGTAAATTGCATATTTTAAATCGCATTACATTAAATTATTTCAAAAGGGAAATACAATTTGCAATATAGCTGCAAATCTAATTAAGTATACAGAATAAATCTGTGACACGTGTTAGCACAGCTAGAGAAAGATACCTTTTTTTGCGAATGCAAATCTTCTCATAAATCAGATACCATGTGTTTCTCGGATAAAAAATATTTTAAAGTACAAACTCAGTTCTACAGTAATACGGAGAGATTTATTGAATTATATTAAAATATTGTTTGTGTATGTCCGGCCTGTGGATCTTGCCATTTCAAGATTATTCAACTTGCTTTATTGAAATGAATAATCATAGTTATAGTTTGATACCAACGACACGATCAACCAAGATTGCTATCAAAACCTGTCCTTTTGATGAGTTACAACAAAAACTTTAGAATCTTCTTAAGTAACCAAAAAAAAAAAACATACGAAGGTAACACGAAGTGGATGCAAAATATATGGTGGTACAAATGGGTTGCTGCAACATTAATGCAATTGTTTTTGCCCAATTTTTTGTGAAATGGGTTGCTGCAACATTAATGCAATTGCTTTTGCCCAACTGATGTGCAACCGTTACCGTGGAAAACATTTTGTAGCGCAGGTCGCAAAGTAACGGTTACACAACCGTTATCGTAAAAACTCTTTTGTAACTATTGTCACGAAATAACTGTTGTGCGACCATTTCCGCAGAAATTCTTTTGGTACTATCATTAGAAAATAATTATTGCGCAATCTGTGTCCTCAGAAATTCTTGTAATGAAGTGTAACAAGGAGAACAGAAAGGAAGGGGGGGGGGGGGCAAAACAATTGTGATGTCAATGACTGTGTTTACATTGGGATTCACTTTGCGGCGGCACGTCTTTTGCTCCGGCCAAGTGATGGTGAGGGACGCGGTGGGGAGGGAAACCAAAAAGAGCGAACGAAGTTTAGATTCACTTAAAATTATCGGTTGCAAACCGGTTTTTGAGTCTGGTCGTTGAAACCTGTGTCGTTTAGTTTTGTTGATGAAACCGGTTTATGAATCCAGATAAAGCGAACCGTGTGCAGAAAAATGAGGAAAGACGTGCCGCCTCAAAGTGAGTCCTAATGTAAACACAGTCAATGTAAACTTGTGTCGCAAATGTAGATCAGAAAACGCTGTTAGCATGAATTCCTCCGTCCAAAGTTGACTAATATTAATAATACTTCGATTGGTCGAAAACTTTCGAAGCGTCTTATTTTGAAAATTTTGTTGAAAAATCAAGTTTATTTTCAGTTTTTTTTAACAAATTTATTCTATTTAAATTTTCTTAAGAAAAATCTTATTTGTTTTCAGATTTTTTAACAAATTTATTCTGTTTAAATCCATGAATATTGTACTTAAATTAATCAATTTCGTTAAAATTTGTGAAATTAACCAAAATATTTAAAAATTTTAACAGACTTTCAGGATGGCCACACACTAGTATTTGGCCACACACTAGTATTATAGTCAGTCTTTTACGATGTAACCCATTTGTAACGGGTTTTCCGCGACCGGTCACAAAATAACCAATTTGTAACAATCATTTTGTAACAGTTTTTTGTCACCGGTCATAGTAGAAACCCAAGTTTTTTACTTTTTGATTTCGTACCTGACTGTACTAGTGATCTTCACTGTGGTTTTGATATTCACTACAATATTTTCTATGGTTTGAATCTAGGAAAAAGTGTTGCCGATTTTACGTTTTCTACATTTTAAAAGCAATATTTTTGATATTTTTCGTTTATTAATATTGTTTATTAGAACTACTAATATACAGATTATTTTAGATATCATATTTATTACCTAAATTGAAAAATTGACCGCCTGATAAGAAAAACTGTTATTATCTAATCATTTTCTGTAATAGCCACCAATATATTTCATATTAGAAAATTTCTCTATCTACACAATTACTCTTTCCGGTTGGTTGGCTAACTGTAGGTGATGGGGAGACGTTGGTTGACTGTGACACACAAAAAAAAGAAGTATTTTCCTGGAAGCCATTCAGGATAAAAGTTTTTCTCGCCGCAAAGCATCCGTAGACGAATAATGATATCACAAAAAAAGTCTAGGGACGGATCGCTCCAACTTTTTCCTCTTTATCCAAGACTTGGATCAATAAAAATTAAGCGGTTTTTCGTGTCACGTTTTATTGCATCCATTTTTCTATTACAGTACAACGTTTTCATATGAATTACAAGACAGACACGTGCCAGAAGTGTGCCACTGTATGCGATGTTAGTCGTCTATCATTTTTACTAACGAAAAAATATCCACACAAATATCCTAAAAGTAATCAATAATCATTGCCACCTCAATTTTCATTTTAGCTTTGATAATTTTTTTTACACATTTCAAAAATCAGAAGATGCCAAGATTTAATAAAAATTAAAAACCAACAAATTTTATTTTCAATTTCCATTTTCTTCAAAAGCTATAGACATTTTTACTCCCACATTTCCTATTTATGTCCTAAAAAAAATTTCTTTTTAAATAAATTCCTATTCCTATCTAAAGTTTAAATGTTTTAGCACCTTTGAATTTGTGTTTTTTTTAAACTCAGAAATATGTTTTTGACAGTTTTTACCTTCCGTTTCAAGATTTATCACCCGCGCACATCAAAAAGCAATTTACCATTCACTTGCGGGTGTGAATCCGTACACAAACGAAATTATTAGGGATGTTTCTTGTTTTCACCTCCCGGCGCTAAATAATGATCGAATTCGTTGCTTTGAACGGATAGTCCGTTTCCAAAAATTTCTTTAATCTATATACATAATCTCTAGATTAAGGATAAGGTGTTAGCAATTTACCGCCTGTGTGTTGAATTTTGTGGAACAGAAGAGAAACTGAAGAGTATCCTTGCAAATGACATAACAGTTTTAGGTTGCTTCCTGTGGTGAATATTTTAATTATCCAAAAGCTAAAAATTCATGTAAAATTCAGGGGTGAAATACTTGAAAATTTCTCAACATCAAAATTCAGCATCCCGCTGCGTAATTTAAGACATCACTTCAAATTATCATTGTTTGAGAAACCTAAAAATATTTTACATTGCTTTAGATATAAAATATGTGTCATCGATTTAAGCGGAACACAATCGATATTTTAGATGAGTTATTTCTTGTTTCAAACATAAAATTAAATGTACTTCAATGGAGTTTTTCTTATAGAGGTTTAAATAGTGAGAAAAATTAAATGAGAAATATTTGGGGTGACCACTGGCTACTCTTGGTTATGAAAGGCAATTAATAAAGGTCACTTTCACCCCTGGCATTACAAATTGGTGTCCATTATCAATCCAACAGCTTGAAACATTAGCAGACAGTTGAATTATCATTGAATCTAGTCGAATAAATTTCAACATGTTTTTTTCTAGAAATTAAAATTGCAAATTTATTATGAAAGATTTGCCCAAATTTTGCGAAATCAAACAAATTGCTTCTCAAGCGCAGATGAAACAAAATGAAATCTAGCGCAGATTTGTTTTTCGTAATAACGAAACAAAAATCGTTGAATGGCGATAATCGGACAATGATGAAAGGGCTTCAGAATGTGATATCACCTAACTCTTCCACACATTAAAAGCCAATTGGAAGTACATACATGAAAAAACTCTAATTGGGTTTGCATGATCCAAATTGAAATTTGGCAGACGTCGCTTAGGGAACTATATTTTTGGCCTGGTCAAATCGTGTTGTATATTAAAACATGGTATATAAAGGCTTTGTATTTTTGTGTCCTTTTCTATATATACCCAAATTGTAAAAAAATTAATAAGGAATGTTAAAAATACAAACACTTTAATCGTGGTATAGAAAATTTTTACTCTCTTGGAACCTGATATCAACCGTCATATTACGAAACGTTTCAAAAAAGGGATACCTGTAATGCTATCTACAGATATCCCTTTTTTGAAACGTTTTGAAACATGACGCTTGATATCTGACTCACTTTAAGAAATCACAGGTTTTTTAAAAACTTTTATTTAGCTAGTTTTTTTTTTGTTTGTCTCATATCTGGTAATCGAATTTCGACACACTTCAACACTTTCGGTGAACTTAAAATTTGGCACATATATACGTAACTCTGCTGATAAGGCAATATGTATATACTCATACATAAAAAAAATGGCGGCTGTCAGGCGCCATCTTTATATATAAAAATGATTATTTGTCTGTAAGGATTTCTGTTTGTTTCCAAAAAACTCACAAACTACCAGTCCGATTGAGTTCAAACTTATACATAAAGTATGTTTTAAAGAGAGGATGGTTTATGCATACAGTGCGATTATTTTGCATTACTCCTTCCCCTCGCCCCCATACAGTTATATCAAATTTAAGTGTGTAGAAAGAATTTAAGAATTTACTTTTTAGTAGGCAACGTTTTATTTTGAATCAAAAAATAAATATGTCAATATCTTTTCATAATTGTGCGTGTTTTCAAAAAGTTTATCGTTCCATAATTGTGCGTGCTTTCAAAAAGTTTTGGTGGAAAATTCCAAACTTGGGGGGGGGGGCTACTTTTATCAAAAATATGTAGTAAACATAAGAAAAGCTGCAATTGCCAGGGGCTAATCGTCAAATATTCGACATGATGACAGACAAATAGTTCATTAAAAATAATCATATTGTATAGGAAAGAGGGAAAGGAGTGGACTATTGGATTTGGATGTAATAAAAGGTTATGTAAAATCATATTCTAAACCAGAGCTCGGCACTCCTTGGCTCGCCTGGCTCCTCACAACGATAACATTTTTATTCAAATTTTACGAGAATACAATCAATGTATGAACATTTTTACTCGACTCTCCAACGCAATGATACGTGTTGGTTGACGAGTCTCCATCAAAAGCGAAAGAGCGTAAAAAATGAAAAAGATGCGTTTTCTCATTTTGTGTTATAAGTATATGAAGAAACATAAAATTTCTTCGAGTAATAGTAAATCACTACATACATGGTGCCGAGGCCTGTTCTAAACCATACGACTCACCGTTTTCGAGAAAATAGAAAAAAAAGTATTAAATTGTGTGGGGGAGGGGAGAAGGAGTGGTCCGATTGGATTTTGATGTATGGATAAGTTATTTAAAATCATCAAAATTAAAATCTTTTTTCTTCCTAAATCTCCAAAATAAATACAAAAGTAGATTTTTTCGTCGCTCAGCATGCCAATATGTTTTTTTTATATGCACATGCATAAATATTAATATTTTTAATTCCATGAAAATTTTGTAATGAAAGAGTACCTACCGTTTTATTCAGAAAATCTTACTTTAAAAATATTTCAAGTTTTATTTTACTTTCATGAGATGCCTAAAAAATCCATATAAATTTATTTGAAACGAAATTTCTGTATTAAACTTTAGAGAAAATTATCTCAATTCAATGTGTTTTTATCTTTTCTATTTCTCATTATCCAAATACCGGAAAAAGTCACTAAATTTTAAAGTGAGGGTCCATAAACGTATCGAGATCAATTTGGAAATAGAAAGGATTCCCATTTAACGTCCTTTAAAAAAAGGAATGACGATACAATTTAAAAAAAAAAACGGTGCCATAAAGTCGATTTTTCAATCATTGGACTGGCCATTCGCTGTAAATGTGTATTCTTTTTCCAGAATAGCGATAAGGAATACAATGCAATCACCACGGAGAGGCCAGGGCGGAATCCCCAATGGGGAACATTTTCAAATTCAAAGCACATACTGGAGTAAAGGTTTAAAATTCCCTTTGATAAGAGATCATACGTGCACAATCAGTTTTGGCCTTTCAATGGTGTTAAATGTGGTGATTCTAGGTAACAGATAAATAGCTATCCATATTCACAAAGAAAAGGTCTTTCTTGTTTTTTTTTTAAATACGGTAAGTTGTTGTTGGTCTTCGTTGCTGGTTATGGGGTTTTCTTCGATTACATATTTCTCTTGAGTTTGAACAGAATTTTCGGAAGGGGTGAGTTTCGTAACTTACAATCAGCCAGAAAAGAATAGATTTAGGCAATTCAGTTAATAATAATTATTATTAGTAGCAGATGTCACAAGTACGGGTGGGTAATTTTCTTCTCCTTTTCGTTAAATATTAGGAAAATATATTTTTATTCGAATTAAGTCTACGATGGGGAAAGGACTCAACTCATAATTTTGTTTGTGCTGATGTTTTTTTCTTTTAGGCGATATGGAAACTGAATGCTAATTAGAGTTAAGTGTAAGAAAACGAATAATTGAAAGAAGAAAGCAGTTCTAAACAAATGCTACGCGAAAAATATCGTCGACTCCTAATATAAGAATTGACACCATAAACTCAATAACTTTTCAGTCTTAATTGGACTTTGTTGAATTAATTTCATCGAATTATTATCCTACGAGACTTGAATTGCTTGAGTAGCTTCCAGCCATCGTGTTGAATTGAACGACCAAAAAAAAGGATAAAATTGTTCCATTCGAGCGACACAGCGAGAAACTTTTCCATGTCGTAAATTCGACAGAAGTTGAAATTAAAAATTAAACGTGAAAATTGTGTCGTCGATGAAGACGATTTTTGTCGACGACATCGGGAGTTCATTTCATTGAATGTGAATTTTTTATATCTTTAACTTTAATTGTAGTAATTTATTTGAAAAGTTTTCTAAGGAATTGTGTATTTAGCCTAATTGTTTTCATTGTACACTTGTCATTTAATAACTGAATGTTTTGATTGTTTTTATGTAAAATTGCAAATGATTTTTAATATATTTTCATATCATTTTGTAAGTAATAATAAGAAAATCTTTATATACAGTGAACGCTTTCATAAGTGGAGAATCACCGGCCCAAGATTTCTATTTGGTTATAGGCGGTGTCCGCAAAGAAAGTTTTCACTACATATAAAATTTAAGAAATTAAAAAGTTTTTTTTTAAAGAAAAAAAAAAAAAGAAAAAAATTTTTGGGCGTTGGGTATCAGAAATAAATGCGAGACAGATATTTTTTTTTCAATTTTTATACATACTTCTATATCGCTTTTATTTCGAATACACAACGCTGAAAAATTTATTTTGCCCTTTTTAGTACATTTAAAAAGAAAAAGATTTCTTTTCCGCAGTTCGAAACCCGAATTTAGGATTATTTTTCTATTTGAGACACCACAGATCGACAAAATGGAGTCCTGAGCCCACCATCTTGTTTTTACGAAGTTCGTAAAACGATTTTATGATCATTTTCCAATCCCTTCAATGTGGGAATATATACATATTGTCTTGTCATCAAGGTTAATGGAATTGTGTCACAATTCGTTTACAAGATTTGATTTAGATAGACATGCAAAAAAAAACAAGCTAAATAAAAGTTTTTAAAAAGGGATTCTCATGCAACCTTAGTTATGGAGTTCTGTCGGTCTGATTTAAATGATTAAGTTAAAAGTCGCGATTTTCGTTTCTGTCTACTATTTGTTTTCATTTAAACATTCGAAGTCTTTTTTCGAAGATTTCGAAGATTTGACTTGAAGATTTGGTACCAGCAAATAAACGTCACCAGAAAAAAATAACTGCCATTTCACAACTACTAATGAGTAGAGTACCTATACTAAGTGAATAGACAACTTGTATGACAGATAAGTTATTCGATCGTTTATAAACGAAAAAAATTCCTAAATTCTTAAGCCCGTAACAGATTGACCGGCAGTAGCAGTAGCAGTGGCAGCAAAATGTTCTGATTGGCTGAAATCCGACAACATGGCGACACATGTAGTGAAAATATTTTTGCTGCTCGGTCACCTCAAATCCTAATTTTGCTGCATAATTTTGCTGCAATTTTGCTGCAGTGAGGTTAGGTTCTTCAAAAAAAACGCCAAACGATATAAAAACATTTGACAGCTAAAAGAAAAAATCAACTCAGTTTCTTTGAAGACTTAGTGTGTGCTTAATATTAGTTTTTATTAAAAATGGAAGAGAAATTGATTAACAAAAAAACAAAAAACTGAATTTGATCTGAAATCTGAGACACTGGTAACCGAATGTTAAAATGTTGCTGCCACTGCATGTGAAATCCAATGTGTTTCAACGAACAGCATTTCTCTATTTACTGCTACTGCTACTGCCGGTCAATCTGTTACGGGCTTTACAAATGGCTTTCGAAATATTTTCAGGGATGAAAAAGCGGTTGTGATAGATCCATATTTGGGAAAACTAGTTAAGGTCCTGCAAGCACAACACGAATAAACTTTTTTATTTTTTTTCGGGAAAATGATCATGATGGGTTTTAGGGATCGCTGCTTACGAATCTATGCTGAAATTTTACAAAGGATAACAAAAATATGATTTTTTTCACTATTCTCGGAAAAATTAGTATTACGGAGGTTTGGAGTAGGGATGTCAAAAAAAAAAACGGTCACACCGGTTACCCGGTGTTTTTGCTTCGGTTAGCCGGTTTTTTCGGAGTTTTTTTTTGCACGGTTATACCCGGTGTTTATTTTAAAGCCAAAAATCGTTCAAAAAACCGATCATTTTTTTTGTACGGAAAAATAATTTTAAACCAATTTTCGTGCAACTGGTTTGTTAGAAACACTTCTTTTTAGGCACTCTAGACCAAATACAATATTATATTGTGCCATTTATGGCCTCTTAATGGATTATATGGTACTTCAGATCTTTAGTTTGCATTATGGTGTATTTTTTGTGTAAGATCTAGCCTACCCAGTTTGAACAAAACGGTTTTTCGGTGTTTTAATAACCGGTTTTTTGGACCCGGTTAAACCGGCCCGGTTTAAACCGAAGTTTTAAAAACCGATTTAACCGAACACCGGTTTTTTTTTTCAAAAATTTGACATCCCTAGTTTAGAGGCCTTCGAGAATCCCGAATTTAGGGTCAACATTTTGAAATTTTTACTCGAATGTCCTGTGAAGGTAACGCATTTCCCTAAAATTTGTTAAGACAGTGATTTCTGGAAATTTCCCGTATTTACAAAACGTTTACAACATACTTTAACACGGTTTATTATTTTTCAAGTTAGAATCTAAAACAATTTTTATTACGATTTTATTACGAAATTGTTGTAAAGAAGCCTAATTTTAATTATATTTTTATCTCTCTTGCGGTCATAATTTATTTCTACAATTTTTTAATGTGAATTTCTTATTCCAATTGACTTCAAAATTCACTTTATCATTCAGTTGAAAAAAAACTCTAACAACTAAATTAAAAAGGTAAATATGTTGTCACTTCAATATTCCTTTCAACCCCAATCTCGAGGTCGTACAGGACTTCAACAGTATGGGGATTTGCTTTTAATTTTTCAAAGTGATAAATCACAGAGACATGATAACAACAGACAAACACGTGGCGGCCTCATTTCAAATACGAATTCACTTAACCCTATGAAAGCACAAGTGCCACGCTATAACTTCACATATCACTTGTAAAATGGAAGAATATGTTGTTTGCAGTTAGATTGAGTGAGGTGAAACCCCTTTCAATCATTGGAGTCACGAAATGGCATAAAATAACTTTTAGGGGGTGACCGTGCAAAATAATACTTTAGCCCTAAGTGACATGATATTCGTAGCCGTATTTGGAGATGTCTAAATGCGATAGTAACAATGAACCGTGGGATTTTAATATGTTCTATTGTAGCGTAGTGAGAAGTTGAGTGGCTTTTTAATTATTCTTACAAATGACGAAATTTTCATATTTTTATTAGTCCCTAACAGATCTTGACCTTAATTGAAAAGAATTTTTATTCACGCTATTTTAATAGGAAATTTCCAAATTAATTTTGAAATATTACATATTCTTTTGTAAAAATGTCAAATTTCGCTAAAAACTAATTTAGGGCACAAATACTTTTTTAAAAATCGTAAAACGGAGTAAAATGTTAGGAAAAAAAACATTTTTCTGCGTTTTGCAATTTTTCCGGCTTCACGGCATTTTTTAAACCATTTTTGTCATGTTAGGAAAAAAAAACATTTTTCTGCGTTTTGCGATTTTTCCGGCTTCATGGCATTTTTAAAACAATTTTTGTCATTTTAGACTTTTACACATTTTTTTATAACTCATAAACGTATTTTTTTCTTTCAGATTTTTTTCTGCTCGTAAACAGTTTGTTTAGTATACGTTTTCTTGTATCTTGGACAAAAATTTTCCGAAAAAAGTGGTTACCAAATATTATTGGCAGGAAATGGGCAACATTTATGCCTAATCGAATCTTGGGTACAACTTTTTTTTCGAATATTCGCGGATCTTTTAGAGTCCTTTTCGAAACTGTCTTTCTAACATAATATGTAAAAGATTCGTTAAAAACCAATGAAGTACCCAAGTCGCATTTTGTCAACCACGACGTTGCTGTTGTCAATCGCTAACGTCACGGTTGCCATAAGTACTGTTTGGGTAGCGAATTTCAGAAATGGAAGTTGTGCCCACGAAAAAGTTCGTTAACCCCTCACCATCCCCCTGAAATCCGGTAGCTCTTGACGTCGTATATGGATGAAACTATAGAGTGTGCACTTTCCAAAAAGTCCTCAACCAAAGTGAAAACTACACGGGTTAACTTTTAAAAAGGGGCACGAAAAACGCTATTTCTGGCACGGTTCTTTATGTTATAAACTCTAGAAAATTATTTTAAAGTGAAACAATAAATTTAGCTTCTTTAATAAAAATTGTCGCATTTATGAAATGTGCACGTAACAAAAATTATTCAAACTCTTTCCGATGCTTTATAAATGTCGCATCCTTTATTTAATGGCAATGCCACGCGACAAAGTTCTTTTATAAAGCAATCACCTGCATCCGACACTAAACACGATTTTCCGTCGATGGCACAAGTCTTTTTGTCCACAGATAACACAAGACAACATTCTCATACTTCTATGATAAAATTCTAAATTATCGCTTCACGCCTCTTAAAGGATCCCTTCGAACCCGCCGTTATTCCTGATTTTTATTCCATTGCGATGTGCCGAAAATCGCCCTTAATGTAACTGCGAATAAACGACATCTATATAATATAGTAAAGAACGAGTCCTTTTTAACTCAATTCCTTACCCCGACCGGATTATCAGATGACAATTTGCAGCCCATCAAAATGTAATTTTCCGTTTATCCTTCATAACACACCCGTGGAGGAGATGCTTTCGTCTGCGACAAGGACGATGACTTCCGACAGATGTTAGACATACAAAAGTATGAGACATAAATCCTTTTGAAAAGGGGGAAAATTACTACAGAAATTAAAGGAAAATAGGAATAAAAATCATTTTTGCAGATGACAACAGTGTCAAAAGTTTGCTTGTTTCATGTGGCGTTAAGAACATTGTAATTTTCAAGGGGTGAATAGAGTTTTTCTTGTCCTCTTTTTAAAAAGGATATTTTTATAAGAAATTCGAGTGTTGAATAAAAGTAGTTAATCAAGAGAATTTTTTTTTTTAGATTTTATGTGGTGAGATGTTAAATGAGCTTTAAGATAGTCAATTGAGAAAGTATTGATGAATAATACTTGTGGTAGTGTGAGTTAGTGTTTAACTAATATTGTGTGGCAATAGGTTTTGATGACAAACATTTCATGTGGAATCAACATACTGAGATTAGGTTAAAGAGAGCCATAAATTCATCTCTACTCACGACTAATGCTGTTGGTAAGTTCCAAAACCTCACAAATGTGTGAAATGACCTCTCATATAATGATGAAAACAATTGATTTATGAATAGAAGAATTTAAAGAAATATGCGTACGTCCAGCATTCTGATTTTAGAAATCCGGTCAACTTACTTAAGGACCAGTATGAGAGGTACCAGTTATAGCTACCGTCGCTTGATAGAAAACAACGATTGATAGAAAACAACGATTTTTGTAAAACTTATTCACAAAAAATTTCTATGCTCAACGCGTTCTCGAGTTATTTAAGATACGTAAAATGTACAGACCGGCAGATCGACTAACCGACAGACAGGTACGGATCGGATATCCATATAATTTAGCCTGAAACAGATTTCGTACTGATCAGAAAATTTCTGCCTGCTCCCGTTCTCGAGTCGGTCTCCGTCAAGAATACAATACTTTCCCTCGATAGAAAAGGAAAATAAAAATTGTTACTTACGCTGTTTTTTTTAATGTAAGGTGATCAATTTTAAAAGTTATCGAATCGGCGGTCGCATGTAACTTTACGGAATTTCCACCAAGATTGCAGTTCTCCGTCTTAGGACGGGCATTAATTGAGGCGCTCAGCGTTAGAACGGCCTAAATGCAGAAACACATAGGACTGCAAATTCGCGGAATCGTCACTATGAATCGAAACGTGATTCTGACTGTCATTCTAGGAAATTTGAAGCTGCTGATATGGCGAAGTCAAGAGTTAAAAGCTGCGTCGAAGTCGAAAGACAGAGACGCGTCGGAATACATGATTGGTGCCCAGGTATTTACATGGAGTGACACACATGACGACGTCGACTGTGACTGCAGCTGCGACTGCGACGTATTTTTTAGCCAAAATTCTAAATTCGACGTTGCGTCGTGGGGGTGCCAACGAAATTTTTAGAAAAAATCTGGGTTGACAATACCAAAACCTTTGTGCAATGTTCGTACACCACTAGAAAATTACAGTACATCAAATACGCACACGAAATTAGTATTAATTTTCGGTAATTTTCAAATCCCACAAGCATTTTTATACCCGTATGGTGAAACCAAAGGGTATATTAACTTTGCTTTACCGTTTGTAACGCCAAGATCCCGTCATCACAAACAAAAATGAATTACACCAGTGTGTTTAGAATGATAAAAAAAATTGAATTTTCCATGTCCGTCCGTCCGTCTGTCTGTCTGTCTGTCTGTCTGTCTGTCTGTCTGTCCGTCCGTCAGTCTGTCTGTGGCGCGGATTGCAGGCGCACGGATTGAGCTAGAGACTTGAAATTTTGCGCAGATTCGTTTTTCGTAAAATGCGAGGCTAAGTTCGTTAATGGGCAAAAATGGACCATTAGGGGGGGTACCCCCCATACGAATGAAAACGATTTTTGCGAATATCTCGAAAACGGTGCATCTTATCAAAAAAGTCCAGGAACAAAAGTTATTCAGGATATTATTCTACATACATCAAAATCCGATTGGAACAAATTTTAAAAAATCTTATTGGAAAATTTGACTTCATAGTGGAATTTTGATAAAACTGTTCGCCATTCACTTAAATCACCATACGGGCCAGATTGACAATTATAGCTTTTGTTATGTTTATTATTTTTCTTTAACACGATACACAAATTTCTTTTACACAAATGTCAAATTTGTTGTTGTTGAAGTGCTGCACGACGTTCCATGTGTTCCACTCCACGTTTCGACTGCGACGTCAACTGCGTAACCGACGGCACAATCGACGTCACCTATCTGTTTAGGGCACAACCCACAAAATTTTTCCACTGTTATACTATTACAAATTTTAAGAACAAAAACTTTTGGATGCATTTTATAACTTTATGTTGTAATGTTCTTATGTGCATCTAAAAAATTTTATCACAAAAACAGAGACTTGTCTATAATTACTAATTGTAAAAATTTCACGATTTCGGCATGTGTCCTAGGCCGTTCTAGCGCTGAACGCCTCAATTCTAGTTTAATTATTAATAACTTAATCATGCACAGTTTGCAATCGATTCTTCCAAATATGATGCATCGAAAAGATTAATACACCTAAATATATCTAACATATCCAGTTATCCTTCTTCTGTAAAAGATTTGTTTATGAATCCGTGTTCGCCTTAACCCAGCAATAAACGTACAAATTGTTAATATCAACATCATTTGATGCGTGTCAAGTGTGCATCTTAAATGCGGAGCACATTGTGGCCAATAATCAAATAATTTCAATAACAGCAACTGAATGACGCGGGACTTGGCGAATGTTTATTCCAAAACATGACACTATAACCACCGTTTTATGATCCATCTTTGTCAACAATTTTCATGAAGTTGGTTTCAAACTAAAGTCACGTACCAAAGATTACTTTTCAATAACAAATGATCGAAGGCAATGACTTAATGTGTCTTTTGCTTTCAGCCAGATTTTCTTTCATTTATCTGCCATATGTTAGTTACGATGCAACTGGAAGACAAAATATCTCAAATTCCAAAACATAATTTCCAATCACAGTATGAAATTGTTGTGATTGGAACTGATAGAGTACAATCGAATAAAATTATTTATATTCGTTATGGTTGAATTTTACTATAAATGTTTTTCTGATATTTCGGCAGCATATCGATGTCAATTCGAATATAACCTACAATGAATATTTCCATAATACAAATCTGCAAATAACGTTTTCACAACCATCACTTTCAAATGCGAATTTAGAACAATTTATAAATTCAGGGTCGAAATTTAGGGAAGCAGGAAAATAATTGTTCTCCCTTGAAATTTGTTCACTTCACATTTTTTCCAGTTGAACTTCTTTCTTTGATGACTTCCCACGACTGAATATTGTAGGGGAGACTGGGGTGTTCTGGACCGCATTTTCATTTTGGCTAAAAACTCGCAAAAAAATAACTTTTTCTGAAAATTTCAAAGCTTGAATTTGTAGTACGATAAATAACCTTTCTTTGGGTCACAGCAGTTCGGTCAAATTGTATTAAATTATACAAGTTTTATCAGTTGGTGCAAAAATGGCGTTTTTGCGATTTTAAAAAATCTCGGGGTATTGTGGACCACTTTGTAAATCGATTAAAAATGGAAAAATGTGATAGACAAACTTTTTTTTTTTGATTCATATATTTATTATATAACAAACAAAGTGAAATGAAGTAAAAAATTGCAATGAAAATCAGTCCGAAACGCAATGTTCGCAAGTCCAGTAACTTGCAGTCATTGCGGAGCATCCCAACAGCTCGATCGCACACGTTGCAATGGATGGTATTTCGGCGGTTCATTTTTTTTGGCATATTTTTCTTACAAATTATGCAGAAATCGATGTATTCTTCCACCTCACAATAGGTTGAAGATGGTTGTTTCTTCTGTGATGTCTTCGATTTGACACGATCTTTTTGTTTTTTCGATTATGGTTTATCACCTTTTCTCTCCAATCTCTTTCGCTTCATATCAGCCTTCTCACGAAGGTCATTTACATCCTCTGGCGATGTCAAAACGGCCGATTTAGAAACTAGCTTGTATACCCGTCGTTGCCGGGTTAAGCTTTTTGTCTAAATTTTAGAATACGAAGAAAACCGGAAAGAACTTAAAAACTTTTTAATGGGTCTATGTTGGGGCTGGACCCACAACGAACATCTATGCCAAATTTCAGGCCAATCGTTTCAGTAGTTTCCCCGCGAAAGAGTAACATAGCGCAAAAACTAAGTTTCGAAATCACTTTACCTCCTCCCCTTACTCCCCCCACCACTCGCGATACTTTTCCGTATGCCTATGTTGGAACCAGAACTACCACAGACACTCATGCCAAATTTCAAGTCAATCGGTTCAGCCGTTTTCGCGTGAAAGAGGAACAGACAGACAGACAGACAGACAGACAGACATACACCAACTCATTTTTACTTTCTTCTACGGAGTATAATAAAGTATTGTATTCATGAAAAATTTCGACCTCTTAATTTTGCCTAAAAAACATTTCCCGATCACTCCTGAGTCGATTGGAGTCATATTTAAAAAATGTCTTTCTGTCTGTCAGTCTGTCAGTCTGTCTGTCAGTCTGTCTGTCAGTCTGTGTACAAGATTTCTCAAAAACTAATAGAGCTAGCGCCATGAAATTTTATAGGCATGTTGGGTCCTGAAATGGGACAATCCTATCAACTTTTGGTGGAAATCCGTTAACCGGAAGTATCCAAAATGGCGGTTTTTCAAAAATCGCAATTAAGTTTTTCTCGATTTACTCCCAAACTACGCGTTTTTTAGTGGCCTTAAGTATGACAAAACTTGGAGAAAATAAAATTTCCCACACTTTTGTCTTTAGCTATAACTCGATATCTCCACCTGCTATCGAGATAAACCGTTATTTCCAAAAAAACAGTTTTTTGCGATTATCTCGAAAACTAACGGGTTTTTGCTCACTGAATGTATCAAGTGAATTAATGAGAATGGCATTCTGCACAATTTTGTCTTTTACCGTTATCCGTTATCTTTTACCGTTATTGAGATATTTTCATTAATATGTAAAGAATCATATGTTTGTGAATAATTTGCAAACATACGGTTTTTCGACAAATCAGTTAAAAGAATAATGTTAACCATTTTCTACATTTTTGCCATTTACCGTAAATTGATATCTTTTACAGTTCTCAAGTTATCTCAAATTTTGTACGTTTTTGATATTTTTGAACAAACCAAGAATTTATTGGGAGGTCGTCTTAGGTTGACAACGCGACAGGGCTCTAGCGTAAATTGCGCAGGGTCGTAGATTTTGTAGAAGAAAGTTTTGTGTTGACCACAACTGATATTTATATATTAGTATGATTGCCGAAAATCTAATGCTGTGTTTTTGCATGAAAAAACACTTATATGCATCAAATACACGAAGTTTGCTTGTCAAATGTCAAGAATTCAGTGGTCCATAATTCCCCGACAAAAGTGGTCCACAATTCCCCGAATGCTCTTTTTTACAATATGGCAGCTATTAGTAACACAATGCAAACTTCATGCAAAATTTCTTGTCAGTGTCGAATGCTTAAGGCTCCGCGAATATTATCAATATATTTACTTGAGTTGATTCTCGAAAAATGTGGTTAAATTTAAGCGAAACACAAAGTGAAAAAAAAATTTCGAAGTATCACTTTTCTATTTGCTATCGAAGCGAGGGGATAGTGCGTATACACAAGTCGAGTACTGTTAGGAAAATTAGCTTAACATGAGGCAAACTGATTACAGTTATTTGCAGCTACCAACCACTACTAGGGGGAAAAAAATGACGCTGGTCCGCAATTCCCCGTGGTCCAGAATACCCCAGTCTCCCCTACTTTTTATAAAAAAAAGAGGAGTGTTGGGTTAGACAGGCTCTAAAACTGCGGTGATATTTTTTCAAGTTTTTCAATTTTTTATATTATGTTTTGAAAATTTAACACGTTGACTGCCAGACCAATTTTGCAAAAATGTAAGGGAGATGCCAATACATGTAGACGTATGTAGAATGTACATATGTATGAATGTATGTATGTATGCATGTAGATTGTAGACCCAGCTATCGAAAATGATAGCCTTGGCCGCTCATGAATAGTGCCAATTTTCACTGGCTATCAAAAATGATAGCCATGGCAGTCAATGTGGTGGTTTCCAACATATCAGGACTCGTTGTTTAAAAATGTTAGAGACATCCCCCTTTTTGGACCATATTCGATAGATTAGAAGGTGATTGTAAAAAACTTTAAGAAAAATGCGCCGCAGATGATTTTCAAACAGAAAATGCACGGTCAAATACTTTAAAAGAAAGGCATTGCAGACCAAAATTTTCATCGCTCAAAAAGGCAATGACTTCATTAAAGTTTTGGGTTCTTCCTTTTTATGACTGTTATTATTTCCTAAAAAATTAATTTAATAAAAAAAATTGTACAGGTTTGGAAACTGCTATTAACTTATTTTTCACTTGTAAAATTGTTTACAAAATAACTTTTTGTTTTTTTTTAACTTTAACAGAAATAACAACTACTTTAACAACTTGCTGTTATTTATAGTTCTAAACTTTTTGAGCAATTCAACCCAAGAATTCTATAAAGTTATCCCAGTCTACTGCGGTTTTAGTATTTGCGGATGAATTCATAGGTGAAAAATTGATCCTACAAACTATAACATGTTTAAAAACTAGAGACCTTCATCAGGTGCAGCTCAGCTTCCACACTGAATATTAGAGTTTTTGTGAACGCGGACTTAGTGACCGACTTGAGAACTAATCGTCGGACAAAAAAAACATAGCAAAAGCTATAATTGCCAATCTGGCAATTATTGAAAACCCGTATGGTGATATGGCATTGTTCGAAGTTTAAGTGAACGGCGAACAGTTGTATCAAAATTCCACTTTGAAGTCAAACTTTTTAATATGATTTTTGCTCATTAACGAACTTAACCTTGCATTTTACGAAAAACGAATCTGCGTAAAATTTCAATTCTCTAGCTCAATCCGTGCGCCCGCAATCCGCGCCACAGACGGACGGACGGACATCCAAAATTCAATTTTTATTTATCATCTAAACACATTGGTGTTATTAATTTTTGTGTGTGATGACGGGATCTTGGCGTTACAAACGGTAAGGCAAATTTAATATACCCTTTGGTTTCGCCATACGGGTATAAACATAATGAAAACTGCGATTGCCAAGCAATCGTGAAATACTTTATATGGCGTGACTCTAAACTTTCAAATAGAATCAGTTTAATTATACAATCCGATTGAAGTTTTTTTAAAGCTGGTCCGATGGATGTTGTCTATATAACTATTCCGATACGACATACCGTTTTCGAGAAAATCGCAAAAACGGTTCCATTTGCATGGTAGAGAGGGGAAGGAGGGAAGGAGTTTTCGACCTCTCATTTTACAAAAAAAAAACGGCTGTGCCAAATTTTAAGTTTCTACCCTAATTCGTTCTCAAGTTATTGTGTCCCTGGACAGACAGACAGACGGACATGCAAAAATCATTAATTCTTATTATATGTGTTACAAATAGTAGAGGAATCCTTTTATACTTTTTACCATATCGAGTATATAATGATTTACTTCTGTCCGCCTGGCTGTCTATCAGTCTGTCTATCCGTATGTCTGTTTGTCCGTGCACACGATAACTTGAGAAAGAATTAGGCTAGAACCTTGAAATTTGGCCCAGGCGTTTTTTTTCGCTAAATGGAAGGTCTCCTCTCTCTCATACAAACGTTAACGTTTTTTGCGATTTACAGAAAAAAATATTAAAACAAAATTCTTTATGATGCAATTTCACATAAGTAAATCAAACATTAGAAATTTCAATTATAATTGTTATTATGAAAAATAGATTAAATTATAGTATCACGCCATATAGGGTAGTTGACGATTCCCTGGCAATTGTTTGACTTTTTATACTCATATAACTTTTGCGTATCGTCTGATCCGATTTTCCCTAAAACAACCCTAAAAAAGATCGCTTGTCTTCGAGTTCAGGGGTCGAATGTTGTAATAAAACGATAGACATAAACCGCTAAAGTCCTTGTCTGCAAAATTTTTTAATTGGAACGATAATATCTCCATTAAGCGCTGAAGAGGAGCTAGAAAAATGTGCAACGGTTTATCTCAAGTACCAGCAAATGTTTTCGTATTGTTTAACACTTTAACCTCCCCCTTGGAGCACTTCAAAGGCCGATATGGTCGCAAAGTAGAGTGGATGATGGCAAACAAAACCAGGAGGAGAGCTTCGAAGAGCTCACCTATAACTGAACGCAGCAACCATGAATGACTGTAGGGAATTGAATTGAAATGTTGGTCGTGTTACGCATATCAACCCCAATATGGGATGGATTTTTTTTTCTTCAGTTTGGTGAGGGTTGAAATGAAACTTGCATAAGCCGCGTACTAAACTTTTATACTTTTGTAAATGAAAATATAGAACGATCCAAAAGTACACTGCGTGGAAAAATGTTCTCGAGAGCACTTAGGAAATCTTGTTGTAAAATTTTCAGGATAAAAATACTTACTTTACAGGACTCTAAGCGAAGTCTATACGTATAAATTTGTTATAAAAGTATGAGTGCTGTACAAAATTCTCGAAGTCGATGTTTCATCTTTCTTGCGGTTCCAATGGGGTCGATATTCAGAGAAGGATTCGCCAGATTCGTCGGGTTAGGATTCGTATCAAAGGATATTTGAATTTCGGAAGGGATAAAACTGAAGTCTTCTTTTCAATCTTCATTTTTATTTTATCCAATCCGTCTGTATAACATAATTCGATAACTGACAAATCAAAAATAATAAAATTGAAATACTGGAATATCGGGAATGAAGTGAAAAAAATTACTGCCCGTCCATAACAGTCATTTAAGTTTCAATTAAATCCCCTGAAAAGTACTTCAGTTTTAGCTCATTCAAATATTCATTGATCAAATTTTTTATTCTTTAATATCACTGGTATTATAATTATCGACAGTTTTTTTTTTAAATTGCCCAACAATGTCTTTGACAGCTGTCGATCAAAAACTCGATAATAATTGCTCAGAGCGGATCATATCCGAGAGATTATGAAATTACGAATTCATCGATTTGAATTGAAATATTTAGGAATATGAATAACTGATTATTATACGATATTGTTTTTATGGTAATAAACTTTGTTACGATGTATTCATGTTACTATGATATATGGATGAAGGGAAAATGGAGAAAATGCTGGGAAAAAAGTTTATCGGAAATCCAATTTTTTTGATATTTTTTTTAAAATTTAATTTAGTTTAATAATTGGAAATTCCAATAATTTAATTGTAATCAAGTTCTTTTGTTATGTTTATTGCAGAAATTTTTCGTAACATTATCTTAAGGGTTGTCTATACATTACGTGACGTTTTAGAACAGAAAATCGCTAAAAGTATAACAACTGATGGAGCCCCCCTCGTGGGGGGGGGGGGGGGGGGGGAGGAATTTTGATGGGTCTGAAATTAGAAAGCCCTATTCATCGATAAGTTCTGAGTTTCGGTACTGATTAGAGGTTACGGATTTCGTACTGATTAGAAAGTTCTATCTGGCCCCGTTCTTCAGTCGGTCTCCGTGATGAATACAATACTTTCTTTTAGAATGTAAAAAGTTTATTTGTGTGAAAGTCGATTTTTGCAAAGTAAATTATTAAATTTTTCTTTTAAAAAAATGTTTGAATTAAACAGTTTTGTAACTTTCAGGGAAAAAATTGGTTCACCTTTTTATTATTCAATTCCAGGCGCCCTCATTTTGCGATTTTTTTGGGTAAAATCGAATGTTTTGCGTCGTATACCGAAACGTCGTATACCGAAACGTCGTATACCGAAACGTCGTATACCGAAACGTCGTATATCAAGATCTTGTTAATTTTCCTTTCCTTCGCATAGCTTTAGGAGGACAGTATTTTATTCAAGACGGTGGTCGACTCTCGACTCGAGAACGGGTGCTGATAGAAACTTCCTGACCAGTACGAAATCCGTTTCAGGAAAAATGATGAGAATCACCGTGTATCTGTCCTGTCTGTTGGTCTGTCGGTCTGCCTGTACGTGTCTTAAATAACTTAAGATGTGTCTTAAATAACTCGAAAACGAGTTGAGCTAGCGATTTGAATTTTTTTGTAAATGAGTTTTATAAAAATCGTAGTTTTCTATCAACTTTTGGAAAGTAACGTCAGCCATAATTTCCCAAAAAATTTCTTTGTTGAAAAAAAACACACTTTTTTGAATTCCTTTTTGAAACTATGCGCTTTTGGGAAAAAAGGAATATATCAAAATTTAAGGGATATAAAAATTTTCTACATTGTTTGCTTTAACGGTTTTTATGTATCTCTAAGCGTTCTCAACTATTTCTAAAAAAATTATCTCCTCGTACATTGTGGGCCAGAATAGACGCGGGGGTTTGAATTCTTTATAAATTTTTTATTTTAGCGAAACCTATAATTTTTTTTTCAAATACATGTAGTTGATTGATGGGGAATATTTTTGATCTAAACATGGAAAATTATATCCCGCAAGTGGTGGCCATTTTCTGCTTCGCAAATCCGTGCTCTTTCCAAGACATTTTCCATAACCTTTCGTGTTATGGCCTCGATTTCACTGCGAATGTTGGTTTTCAATTGGCTGATGGTTGTTGGCTTGTTGACGTACACCTTTTCTTTCAAATATCCCCAAAGGAAACAATCTGGAGTCGTTAGATCAGGTGAACGCGGAGGCCAATTGAAATCGCTTCTTTTCGAAATAATGTGTCCGCCAAACTTGTCCCGTAAAAGAGCCATTGAGCTCACCGCCACCCGGTTCGTTGTTCTATTGTGTACAGGTCCATTTTAAATTGCCCAAGTCTTCTTAACAAAATGCTGAAACAAAATTAAAAAAATAAAAATAAAAAAAAAGTTATAAAGACTTCAAACCCCTGCGTCTATTCTGGCCCACCCTGTATATAAAATTTTTTGAATATCAAGACCATTTATTTGAAAATATCTCGGAAAATTTGAGCTTGTGAGAAAAAATGTGTTTAACCAAATTCAAAGAAAATAAAATTTCCTGCATTTTTTTCCTTTAACGGTTTTAGCGCATCTTTAACGGTTCTCGAGATATTTGAAAAAGTAAACAAATATTTTTTCCGAAACATAAAATATTGCAGACGAAAGTCATGTGCTATACACATCAGATATTTTCTGTTAGATATATCAATCTAGATTATGGAAATAATAGAGGTAAACATAACAAAAGCTATAATTGCCAATCTGGCAATTATTGAAAACCCGTATGGTGATATTCGTATCAAAATTCGAACAGTTGTACTAAAATTCCACTTTGAAGTCAAACTTAAGATTTTTTAAGATTTATTCCAATCGGATTTTGAAGTATGGGAGTTTTATGTAGAATCATATCCTAAATAACTTTTGTTTTTAACTTTTTTGAGAAGATGCACCGTTTTTGAGATATTCACAAAAAACGTTTTCGTTCGTATGGTCCATTTTTTCCCATGAACGAACTTAACCTAGTATTTTACGAAAAACGGATCTGCGCTATCGCATATTAACACCAGCAGGCGCAAAATATTGGTCGTCGTAAATAAAAACTACATGTATCGAGGTGTCTTAAATCGGCGGACGCCTTAAAAAAATTGTACTAATTTTGAATATGATTAACTTGATTTTAAAGTCTGAAAAACGGTTCTGCAATGATAAACCGACACTTCCAGTACTCTGTCTCATCATCATCTGCAGCTGTGTTTCAGCAATTTAAAATAAAAAATAAATTTTTTAATACTCCCCCCAGATAACATAAGAGTTTTATACTTAACAGATATTTGAACATATTTTTCTTTAAATTTAAATTCAGATTAAACAAGAAGAACATTTCTCAGATCATCGACTTAAGGTAAAACGCTAATACAAAGAACCGGAATAGAGATTGTAGCTGGAGGATCAATTGAAAATAAAGAAAACAAAAATAAGATAAAAAGATGAACAGGATGTTACTCAGTCCTTTTTGTCTCTAAAACACAAATGAATGGAACATCCGTATCTGGATTTCTTTTTCATTACTATTCACATATGGTTCAGTAAAGGTTCAAATGACACGAGCTGCTGTAGTACAAAGAAGTGCCCAGAGTAGATATCATCTTCCTTTTGATAGACGACATGAGAAAGTGGCCTAAAATACCTTTTATTTATGAAAAATAAGAAAAAAATATTTTTAAAAGTTTTAAAAATCAGTGTTAATAAAAAATGGTGTAAGTCTCTGTACTCAAAGCATATTTTAATATAAATGCAAAAAAAACTTTGATTTTTACTGTTTCGCGGTCATAAATTTTCACATGACTTGCGGAAAACGTTCTCTCTAAGTATATGTATGAATCCATAAAACAAAAGGATTTTGTGTAATTGTGGAAAATAATAAAATAAATCAATGATATGACAGCCTGAGGTTTAAGATGTCGCCAAACGAGACCAACACATAACTGCCATAAATTTGAGTTCGTCACAAGTTAAATGAAACTCTCGCTGAGGAAAACAAAAAGAAAAATGTTTATGTTAGAATATGCTACACAAATGTCGGTGGTACATAATAAAAATCTGTGAAAGGTAAATATAAATGAATCAGCATCATCAATACACACATATATATTATCCCTAGCATTTCGCATTTTTGATTTATTTCTTGGCCAAACATATCAGCCATTGGCTTTAGCATCCAACAAATCAAGATATGAGCATACGAGCAGAAATTATAATTTACGACCAATATGTTACTTCTTGTGACCGCAGAAAATCTTATGTACGTTTGGTAGGAAAAATAAAAGGAGCCGTTCAGACTTTTTTTTTCGGAGCAGAAATCTTGACAATATTTTTTATATGCGAATAGTAGAAATTTTTAACGACGATTGATTAGTTTTAGAGTTTTTAAATTTTCATTAATAACAAAGCATAATAATTACATTTTCAAGGGAAAAGTAAAAATTCGTCAGAATACTAGAGCTAAAGCACATCTCATAAAAAATGAAGGGGAGAGGGTCGCAAAACTTCGCATTGCAGGTTAGAGAGTAGTTTTCTGGACTCTAAAAAAAGGTTTTAATTTTTTAAAGCCCCCTAACAAAAGTTTTCACATTGTCGGACATCAAAAGAGAAAATTTTGAATATTTAGGAGCAACAAAATTTGTTTTTACGGTATTTTTTCAATGCGTTGTTTTATTTTAATTAAACATGTATTACTAAATATTCGCCGCAGTTGATATTTTTTTAAAAAGACTGCGACGTAATGACTTAAATCAATATCTTCACGATCCTAAGTGAAAAAAAGGCCAATATTTTTGGTTCAATATTTTTTTTATGAAGAAATGCAACTCAAATCATGAAATCATATATAAAGAGAACATGTTTGAAATACGTACGACGAAAATCACTCTTGTTGTAAAAATCACATTTACTAACAGACTAACAGACAAACAGACTAACAGACTAACAGACTAACAGACTAACAGACTAACAGACTAACAGACTAACAGACTAACAGACTAACAGACTAACAGACTAACAGACTAACAGACTAACAGACTAACAGACTAACAGACTAACAGACTAACAGACTAACAGACTAACAGACTAACAGACTAACAGACTAACAGACTAACAGACTAACAGACTAGGAGACTAACAGACTAACAGACTAACAGACTAACAGACTAACAGACTAACAGACTAACAGACTAACAGACTAACAGACTAAGAGACTAACAGACTAACAGACTAACAGACTAACAGACTAACAGACTAACAGACTAACAGACTAACAGACTAACAGACTAACAGACTAACAGACTAACAGACTAACAGACTAACAGACTAACAGACTAACAAACTAATAGACTGACAGACTAACAGACTAACAGACTAACAGACTAACAGACTAACAGACTAACAGGCTAACAGACTAACAGACTAACCGACTAACATACTAACAGACTAACAGACTAACAGACTAACAGACTAACAGACTAACAGACTAACAGACTAACAGACTAACAGACTAACAGACTAACAGACTAACAGACTAACAGACTAACAGACTAACAGACTAACAGACTAACAGACTAACAGACTAACAGACTAACAGACTAACAGACTAACAGACTAACAGACTAACAGACTAACAGACTAACAGACTAACAGACTAACAGACTAACAGACTAACAGACTAACAGACTAACAGACTAACAGACTAACAGACTAACAGACTAACAGACTAACAGACTAACAGACTAACAGACTAACAGACTAACAGACTAACAGACTAACAGACTAACAGACTAACAGACTAACAGACTAACAGACTAACAGACTAACAGACTAACAAACTAATAGACTGACAGACTAACAGACTAACAGACTAACAGACTAACAGGCTAACAGACTAACAGACTAACCGACTAACATACTAACAGACTAACAGACTAACAGACTAACAGACTAACAGACTAACAGACTAACAGACTAACAGACTAACAGACTAACAGACTAACAGACTAACAGACTAACAGACTAACAGACTAACAGACTAACAGACTAACAGAGTAACAGACTAACAGAGTAACAGACTAACAGACTAACAGACTAACAGACTAACAGACTAACAGACTAACAGACTAATAGACTAACAGACTAACAGACTAACAGACTAACAGACTAACAGACTAACAAACTAACAGACTAACAGACTAACAGGCTAACAGACTAACTCGGTTATTGGACAATAAAAATTGAGATAGAGCTGATAAGACTTGCAATTATAATTTTGTGATGTTTCAAAATCTCTTGGAAAAAATAGAAAAACTCCTGGTAATAATGTCGGACATTTTTTTTAGAAAACCCATTCTAAATAATTATGGCTTCCCTTGTTGTCCTTCATCGCCTACTTCTAGACCTGCTTCTAGAAAATGAGTTGGTGTCTGTCTGTCTGTTTGGCTGTCTGTCTGTCTGTTCCTCTTTCACGCAAAAACGGTTAAACTGATTGACTTGAAATTTGGCATGAGTGTCTGTGGTAGTTCTAACATAGGCATACGGAAAAGTAGCGCGAGGGGTGGGGTGACTAAGGAGAGGGGGTAAAGTGATTTCGAAACTTAGTTTTTGCGCTATGTTACTCTTTCGCGGGGAAACTACTGAACCGATTAGCCTGAAATTTGGCATAGATGTTCGTCGGGGGTCCAGCCCCAACATAGACCCATTAAAAAGTAGCCCGAGAGGTGGGGGAGTAAGGGGAGGGGGTAAAGTGATCTCAAAACTTAGCTCTTCCCCTTTCGCGGGGAAACTACCTAGCCGATTGGCCTGAAGTTTAGCTCTAACATAGACCATAAAAAAAATTGAAAAAACTTAACCCGGCAACGACGGGTATGCAAGCTAGTTCTTCTATATAAAAACCAAAAAACTTTATGTTTTTATCTTAATTTTACTTATTTATTGAGTTAATTCACTTTGAGGGAGATCTGATGGATTTTTAAATAAATCCGAGTCACCGGAATGGATTAATTCATTTTACCTTGATTTATATTGGGAAAAATTGCTTTGCTTCGTGAACGTTTCGGTTTGTGAAAGATCTTCAGGAACAAGTTAAGCTCATGAATGGAGGTTCCGCTGTACTTTATTATATACTTCGCACGACATACTTCATATACCTAACAAAGTAATAAAGAATAACAAAGATGGGTAACTCCCGAAGAAGTATTCAATAAAATACGTTTTTATTCAATTTCCGCGAATACAAGTATCATGCAAAAAAATAATTTTTACCGTATAAACATTTCAATACGAAAACATTTTAATATTAATTCGAAGAAGATCACCAACGCTACTTAAAATCATCTTTTGAGTCTTTCAACACAGCCATGGAACGTCAATTGAGGGATCTGAAGGCGTAAATGAAGCAACTGTGACATTGCATAAATTTGCGAAACTAATTGAATGGATAATTCCAGGATTTCTCTTCACTAGCAAATGACTGACAAAAGAATTAAGATTACACGCGTTTAGATGTCCGTCTGCCAGACAAGATTTGTTAAAAGTGAAACTGTCGCCATAAAACGTTTATCTCTATGCAGTGAGTTGAACTCATTAAAATTGAGTTGTGCTAACACCAAGCCATATTACGAGAAAAACTGAAAAGGGGAAAATGAATATGGTCGAAATATCTTTAAAATCATATATCATAATTTTCCAAGTCGTTAACTGCAGAATGCGTTCACAAGACTCGTCTATTTGGTTAGTTGGTATTTTTACTACTTACTAGACCACAAAAACCTCAGAAGTCGTAAGCGATTTTTATTTTTCACGCGAAAGGTCGACGAAGGAAAAAAAAATCTTTTCGAAAATGATTGTGTATTCGCTTAAATGCGTTCAGCCATCTGTTTAAAGGCAGATCCATTGATTTACTTCGTTTATACTTTTGTGTGTACATAATTGAAATTATAACCGAATATAGTTGAAACAAGGACCCAACATAACGAGGCGTGAAATAAAGGACATACACCAATTTTCGTTAGGGCGTTATCTGCAACGTCAACTGTATCTAATAGTTACTTCCTTGAAATTTGAATTTCTGTCCAATTCAATTTTACATCGAAGTCACACACTTTCATCCGAAAGCATTTTATGGGAGCAACTTTTGGCAAACCAAGTAAAAAAAAATCACGTAATATGCTTCAGAGAATATGAAGAGAGTTGTATTTACCAAAGGATAAAGTTGAGGATTTTGACCTTAAGCCAATAAATCTATCCTGCCATCCAATTTGGAGATTTTTCTAAGAAGTTTTAAGGGCTAACTTCTATTTGTAGATGTCGTGGATTTTTTGGCAGCATTTCAACGTTCAAAAGCATCATTTTTATGCAGTTATCGAAAAGTCCTTTTGTATGTAAACGTCTTTTACTTTGATTGGGATACTTCTTCAAGCTTGAATGAATTTTCTTATACGATTGCATGGAGAAACTTAAAAAAACGACCTAATTTGTGTGTGGCTATTCATCATCGAGGGGTTTGCGGTGTATAACAATATGTAAATATCAGTTGTGATCAACACAAAACCATACTCTGCAATATTTAGTTTCGGAGAAAATAATATTTTTTTTAAATATTTCGAGAACCGTTAAATAAAAATAGTTAAAGAAAAAAATGCGGGAAATTTTATTTTATTTTTTAGTTTCCGAGAAATTTTCAGAAAACCTATTTTTTTAAGTAGGTTGAGAATTGTTAGAGACCCGTAAAAACCGTTGCAGCAAAAAATATAGACAATTTTATTTCCTTCAAACTTTGTTATATTCATTTTTTCATTAATATTCATTTTTTCATAATATTTTTCAAAAAGCTGAATTAATGTCCGTTTGTCTGTTAGCTAGTCTGCTAATGTTGCTTTATAGAAAACTACGATTTTTGTAAAACCCATATACAAAAAATTTCAAGTCGCTAGCTCAACGCGTTCTCGAGTTATTTAAGATACGTAAAACAAACCGACCGGCAAATCGACAGACCGACATACAGATTTTTTTTTATAGTTCCAGCCAGAGCTTGGGGAAATATCCTTTAATGCCGAAGCACAGCTCAGGATGGTCGGAATGACAAAAGGAGATGCCGATTTATGTTCGCCTTGAACTTTTGCGGATTATAGTCCTGGGGAACACATCGGATGGTAAATTGTTCCAGAGTCTTGTTGTTAGCGGAATGAAGGAACCCCTAAACTTTACTGTACGGAAACGGGGAGGCTCAAGGAAGAAGTCGTGCGCCCGTGGAGCTGCACGAGAGGGTCTAGATGCAGGGCCATTCTCTTAATCCGCCTGAAAAGGATTTCGCACTGGTCAGAAAGTTTCTATCTCCCTCTGTTCCCGAGTCGGTGTTCTTCATGAATACAATACAATCAGGTATATGAATCAGGTAAGTAAAGAAGGAAGTACCTAAAAAAAGAATCACAATTTTACTGTGGTTGTAAAAAAAATAAATATCATTTTTCTCGTCATTTCGATAAAAACATAATAATGTGAAATAAACTTATCTAGAAAAATTTATCAATCTTATATTAAATTGTATAAAAGGAGATTTGATAAATTTTTTACAAGACCCTAAAATATGCTTTTTGAAAAAATCGTAAAGTTTTATTGGCAATAAATATTACGATGTTACGAAAGTAGAGTAAAAGTCCAAACTATTGAAACAAAGCACTTGATTTAACACGTTGAGCGCCCATCGTTGGACATTTTAATTTTCCAACAGAGGACAACGTGACCACCTGTGGTCACACTACGTGTTTCATTTCGAGACATCGTGATCACCAGTGGGAACCTTTTATATATATTTAGCTTTGAGAAATATTAAGTTTGGTCCCAGGATGTAAACCTATTTTACTTGGAATTGTTAGTTTGGTCTGCCAATGCCTACAAAATACTGAGTAATGTTTAGTTAAGAAAACTTCATTTTTGGATTGAAAAACTAAATTAAAATATATATCATTCTGGTTTGTAGAGCATTAAAAACAAACAGTTTTTCTAAAAGAAAGCAAGTATAAATGAAATCTGTAAAAAAAGACGTAAAACAAAGAAATGAAAAAAAAAAATATAAAAAAGCAAAAAGATACAAATTAGATTATGCCCACTGGTTGACACTTGGGCCCAAGATGTATTATTACATTCTGGGACCAAGTGACCACCGGTGGGTCACAGCAAAACAAGATTTGGTTTATCAAAAATAAATACCACAAGGCATACCACTTGCAATAAATCAATAAAAATAAATTAAAAAAATGTTGGTCCCAGCATGACACTCAAGGAATACCCACTCGTAAGCACGCGGTTTACTGTGTAATTCAAGGAATGACCACCAGTGGGCACGTGGCGCTCAACGTGTTAAGAGAAAAAAATTCCTAATCGGTTCTCTAAGAAACGGAGTTTAAACGTTTGTCGTCAAAATAAAATTTGAATAGGGTTTTAATTTTTAGGAACCCTTAAATATGTTTTGCAGGGATCCAAAGTTTGAGTTTACGTTACTTTTTAAGAGATTTGCAAAAATATTGTTTTTTTACATATTTTTTCCGAAAATGTAAATATTGCAGAGGAAAATCATTTGCTGTTCATATCAGATATTTATATAATTCCACTTAGAGGCTGTTCGTAAAGATTTTCATCCTATTTTTTTTTGAACTAGACGACGACGTGAAAATTAATTGCCTGAATGTACCTTTCTAGTTGTGCATAAAGTACATGGCAAGATTAGCAAATGTATATCAAAATGAATCCAATTCAAACTTTGAAATGTGATGTTAACTAACACAATTTATTGTGAATTTTTATTTGAGATATAAATTTTTTGACAGCAATCTCATTCCGTTTACCTTTGCTTTGATACATACTCGTGACCACCATGGGTGGTAACTTTTACACCCGTCGAAATCTAAATTGAAAATTTTAGCAAACCTCAAACGCATACAAAATCAATTACATAAATATTCTATGACTGACCTGAAGATGAAAGCCAATATACCATACTCAAACCAAACAGAAATACTCTTCAATTACAGAAGTGACCAAAAGTAACGAAACTTTGAAGTCACGTGCGAAATTTCTAATATATTTGACATTTTAATTTAAAGTTATGACATATTGTTGTACTCGTATTTATGTATTTCAAATTGATGTATGTCTCGTTTTCCATTCAATATGGTGAACATTTTTAAAGGTTTTCTTATCAATTGCTTTTTGTTGAAACACGTGACCTTTGTGTTCTTCAGACATCCATAACACAATTGGCTAAATTTACTGCTTCTAATTTTTAACTTGAATAACAAAAAGTTATCCTTTTGGTGCAACATTGGACATCCTTAAGAATCCTCTTAGGGTTGTATTAACAATATACAAATAATTCACCAAGTTTATTAACTTTGTAATTAATGAATTCAAGCGTCGAGTTATTGTTGTACGCTTTCTTAAGTCTTCACTAAGTAAAAAGTATACGTGAATGAATCTAGAATTCGATGGTATTCATAAAGTTTGAATGATGTCACTCACTCATCTTCCGTAAAACCATGGCATCTATCAATTTATTTGAATAGGAAAATTCAAAATAACTACAAGAAGTAAATTGTCAGAGTATAATGGGTGTGAAAACCTCAAAGGAAATTGCAATTAGTGGTATACAATAGGTGTTGTTTACTCTAAGGAAATTGTACGATTTCTTGTTTTCAATATGAAATTCACCTGAATGTGATTCCTGTGGCAAGAAAGTAATCTTCATGTGATACATGTTGGAACAAATGGAAAATACACAATAGGACGTGTTTTCGGTAACGAAAAATGGGGTGTGTAAAATTCAATTTTAATCTTTTGAACTGAAATGATGATGGATTTTAATTATTTTTTTTTATAATTAACTTTTTTGCAGATACCTGTAGAAGTACCTCTTTTTATACGCCAATTAATTCAAAAATTATAGAGTATTATTTTTATTGAAATACTTAAAAAACCAAACAATTCAATAAAGTAATCAGTTTAACATTGTTTTATATCGATAGATAAAATTTCCCAAATACCCTTCACAAAGTAAACATTTATTTTTGCCATTTAGGAAAAATCCTATTTCGAATTCTTCTTTTTGATTTGTGGATAAGTAAACCGGCCAATAGGAAATTTTCTTATGGGCAAAAAAGTTGTAAATCACAGTCGTTGTCGCAATATGTTGCAGGAAATTCACCTACCAACAAGCAGCATCAACAACATCAGCATCAGTGCCGGGAAAAGGAGAAAAAAGGATAAGGAAAAAAGAAATCGGCGAAGGAATAAGAAATTCTGCCAGAAACAGGGGACATGTTTATGGTTTTGTTTATGGTTTGCTTGACATTATTGCCTTATGCCACAATAGCCGTATATCATCTTAAGGAAGGCTTTACCCGAGATGAAGACATTTTCTGATGGCAGTATAAACCATGAATTATGCCCACAACGAAATCTTTTCTAATTTAATGCCTTGCAGTAAAAATGAACCGCTTAAAACCTTTAAATCCTTTATTGTCGTCAAAACTTCATTCCAATTAAGAAAATAATTACAATGGAGAGTATCCGAATTCATTTTTCGTGATGATTAGATTTGGTGAAAACCGCTGCAAAACTTCAAACATGAACAAAAAAACCTTGTAATAAACAATAATTTTTTACATTTTTCAGTAAAAAATTATTGTAGTAAATAATCACTGTTTACGTAAACAATAGTAAAGAGTTGTAAAGAATGTAAACGATTGTAAATGAACAGCCATTTTATGTCAAAAGCAATCTCCGAGTTTTGTTGAATGTGTTTAATTTCATTCACTCAAATACTTAAAATAATTATAATTAAATAAAATTAATGAATGTGAGATCAAAAGTCTTTAATAATTTTTTTCTTTAGAGAAAATAGGAAATCCTAGCATGTTGGAGAATGACCGAATTTCAGCATCCAGATAATCGAGACTCGGTTAATCGAAATTCTACAGTCGCCATCTTGATTTTTTGATGTGCATATGTATATATGTTACCGGCCAAACCCGATTTCAGGCTAAACTAGTTTCGCCCAGTACAAATTAGTTCGTCTTAATACAAAAACGCACGCTCTAGGATAAATTGTCGGCTCACCGAATTAATGTATAGTGTATCAACGTATAGACAAAAAAACGAATCCCCCCTTTAGATTTCCTTTTTGCGGAAGTTGGTCAAAATTCGGTTACAAGAATTGACCCTGATAAACAGATAAAAAAGCGGGAATCAAAACATTAAAATCGAGGAAATGTCAGTTTAATCCGCGGAACGGTTTTCAGCATAAACCTTTATGTGGTTCTCAACATAAACCTCGAGCGGTTTTCAATATAAGCGAGTACCGTCAAGCTTAATTATACCCGTATGGTGAAACCAAAGGGTATATTAAATTTGCTTTACCGTTTGTAACGCCAAGATCCCGTCATCACACACAAAAATGAATTACACCAGTGTGTTTAGAATGACAAAAAAAATTGAATTTTGCATGTCCGTCCGTCTGTCCGTCTGTCTGTTCGTCTGTCTGTCAGTCTGTGGCGGGGATTGCGGGCGCACGGATTGAGCTAGAGACTTGAAATTTTACGCAGATTCGTTTTTCGTAAAATGCGAGGCTAAGTTCGTTAATGGGCAAAAATGGAGCATTAGGGGGGGGGGGGGGGGGGGGTTACACCATACGAACGAAAACATTTTTGCGAATATCTCAAAAACATCTTATCCAAAAAGTGCAAGAACAAAAGCTATTTAGTATATTATTCTACATAAAACTCCCATACATCAAAATCTGATTGGAATAAATTTTAAAACACCTTTTTGAAAAGTTTGACTTCAAAGTGGAATTTTGATACAACTGTTCCCCGTTTACTTAAATCACCATACGGGTTTTCAATAATTGCCAGATTTGCAATTATAGCTTTTGTTATGTTTTTTGGTTAAGATTTCGCTATAATTTTGTGTTTCTAAGGAGCCATTTACACCTGGCACTTTATTTCGCGAATTTTATTCTTCGACACTAAATTCATGTTGTAGTTTCAAGGTACGATAGAAAATTCAGAAATTTGTTCCTGAAAGACGTCCGAACTTGAATTTTTCTATAAAAAGCCGTCCGAATAAATAGAAATTTTGACAACTTTTACTAAGAGATTTCATTCTGCGACAGTCGACAGATGAATAAAATTCGCAGAACAAATTCTGAATAAAATTCGCGGTGAAATTCAAGAAAAAATCACGGGGACTAAAAAACGTATTTTTTGTAAAAGATCTTAGATCAGGGAGTTTTTTTTTTTAAATACAGTGGTTTATCAAAAGTCAGGAGAGGATTTTAAATTTAAAGCAAAAAATTTTAGTAAATTCAACAAAAATCCTGAAAAAAAACTAACAAGTGTTTTCATGGTTATTAATTCAAGCGTTAGTTTCACGACGCTAAAGATCTACACCTGTAAACCATAAAATACATAATCGGAAAAAAAGTAAATCATAAAATTATTATTATTGTAAAATCGGTGAAAACATACACGCTGAAAACATGAAATGAAATTGAACTGGAAAAATCATAAAAGATATACGATTCACGGATAAATTGCAAACGCGATCAGAGAAACCATAAATGAATTGTTTGCACAAACAGAATTTTAATGGATGTTTCTGGATGAACGGCAACGTGGAACGAGATAAAGGAACTCAAATTCGCTATATACATAAGTAGCACATATTATATACACTGTAGAAAATGAATTTGAATTTAAACCGAAAAATGGGGTAAAAACGGGGTAAATTTGCAAAAACGTCGTAAAATTTCGAAAAAAAATCAGAATTTAGCTCGCACATCATTTAATTTGTAAACTCACCCAAAAAAACATTAATTTTACACTAGAAATAGGGTAATTTTAAACCTTGCGTAAAATTTCGACCAATATTCGTATTTTTACTCTCATTTTGGTGTAAAAACACGCTCACAGGGTATTTTTGCATTATTGAACGGACAATTTCATTATTTCACAATGCAGTTGACGGATATTCGCTCTGGCTTGATGGAGCTATGTTGCCTTAACCTTATAATTCGCATAAGATTTGTGGCATCGGAGTATAAATACTCGAATTGAGTTTTACTCTACCAAAATCCTTTGTGGCGCCTGCCACATGGCAGACATGCCCGGGAAATTTGGATGTGAAAACATCCGCAAAAATAATATAATATTTTTGTTTTTGCAGACCGTATAAGCCGAGAAATTCTAATACCATTTTCGGTGTAATTTTAAACAAAAAATGTCGTAAAATTACACCTTTAAGACGCGGTTTTGCTACCAAATAGGAGGAAAATTACAACAAAAATGTGGTAATTTTAAACATCCATGTCGTAAAATTACACCAGTATTGTACTTTTACTTCTTATTTAGTTTAAAGTTCCCCCGTAAAAGTGGCTGTTGTACGCCACAAAATGAGTAAAAATGCATAGCTTTTAAGCCATTACAACTCGGTTTGATTTTACTCCTATTATAGTAGGAAAATGGTTTCCTACGATAATAGGGGTAAAATTACAATAAAATTTTCTAGAGTGTAGCTAGTATAGCATAAATGCAATAATTTACAAACCTTTGCAGAAACAAGAACCAAAATTTATAAAAAAAACCAATAAAACAGTATCTATGTGACCATCTGAAATTCTTAGCGCATTGACGAAAAACGTTGCGTTGTGGGAAGGTAAGTGAATTTCGCATCAAATGAGTTTTTTTTGGGACAGTGTAATTTTGAATAAATATCCTGAAAATGGAAATGGCAACAAAAACGGTGGCCTTCCTGGTATTGCTGGATAAATTGAATCCATTGTTGAGATGCAAGTGTGGGTGCTCTTTTAAATTTTTCATGTATTCAGAGTTTTATTTTTGCTGCTCATCCCAAAGTTCCCGGATTATTCACTTCAAGTAGCTGGTAGTCGGCTATCATTGGTTGCTTCCATCAAATAAATATCTACGAACACAACGTAAAATATTGTCTATAGTCGCTATTTATATGTGACTCTACTATCTCCAGTAAAGTATCAAATTCCCAGGGAAGCTACTCCCTTTCTAAATAACATCCTTTTATCCATTTCAGAACGACTATTGGGGTGTGAGGATTCCGATGATATTCAACCGCATTCCAGAGCGCTTCTTAACCCCACAAGCGCCCATATCAACGTGGCCATGTATTATTCCGACGTAACTTTCGGATGACTCTATAGGATGAGAGAAGAAGCTCCATGTGGTGGTAGTTGGTATCATATCAAATCGCATCACATCGCTGCATACTAGTCTAAAACGTGTGGTGTCTTCTCGCTTATCTTCCCATGGAAAGATAGGCAGAGGGCTGGGTCTATTCGAATATTTAATGGATGTGACCACGCCTTTAAGTTCCTCACTAGATTCGACTGAATGTTATCATTCCAAGTTTTTCAGTATTTTATAGGATAATGACTTCTTCTCTGCAGTTATCTGGAACAGTTTTGTTCTTTTCGTAAGGACATCGTTTGTATCTTTGCTTGGATGTATGAGTAACAATCTTTACGGATTCCAGGCAAAAAATTTTACTGTCTATGGATTCTCATCTGTTTGCGCTTTAGATTACAACTGAATGATTCTCTGGTCTTGGACCAACTGGAATAAGTCCTGCATTAGCAGAGGAATAAAACCTTGGATCGATGGGCTTCTCCGGTTTTCCCATGAGAATGATAAGTGCTTAAATTCTCGATACAGCGAAGGCGGTACATTTGGGCTGAACGCAGGCGCAATACAGAAGAACTAGAGATGAGATTGTGTGCGATTTCAGGTGAGTTGTTGATGTTGAAATTAAAATTTTGTTTTGCAGACAATCGATTTCTGCACAAAAATGTTTTTCAGTTTACGCGCATTGTGTTTTTGCAGAGTTGCGGTTTTGGAGAACGAGTGCAATTTAAATGTGTCAGTGATAAAATGGTAATACGGAGGTAAGAAAAACTGGGGGAACACGAGTTGTGAATGAAGTGCATTTGCCTAAAGTTGTATACATGTTTTACTGACCTTTAAATTAGGTCGAGAATAGTAAAATTGAGAAGAAAAGAAATTGAATTAGCTTACAAAGTGAAAATAGTCAATTTTCTTAAGTCTTTTTAGTCGGTTTGGAAAATTAACGCACAGGAAAACACTTTAAAAATCTTAACGCGGTTATTTTTTACAAAAATCCTTTAACCAGTAGCGAATTTTATAATTATTAAAACTTACGGAAAATATTCAAATGCAAACCGGGGCCGAATGTGATATAAGGTCAAGTTACATAAAACTACTCGTCTTCGGTTTCGTCGTTGATAGCTTCCTATTATATTTAATCCTTTCATTCCCTGTGTTCCGTCCAGATAAGAAATTGCCATAACGGCTTTTAGAAAACTAGGACTCGTAAGCGAAAAGCCCGGATGTAGTAATCAAAACCCCGGACACGTCTACTATATGAAAATTAGCAACTTAACACGTTCGATGCCGGTGACAAAAATTTCTGCCAGCTTTTGTAAAAAATGCGACCGGCAGCAAACGTGTTAAGGTCAACTGTATAGAAGAAGATTAAAACCATTTATTTTATTATAATAAACGTTCATTTGTCTCTCAGTGGGTTGATCATTCAACAATTGATTAAGGCAAAATAGATTTTGAAAACAAAAATAAACAGAGTGAAATGCGCCGCATGCAATTTAAAAAAAAATCATGCGCCATAGTTGGAATACCTTAAGAAATCCGCCGCAGGGAAAATTTTTGGCATTCCGAGGACAAATATGGCTGTCATGGACTTGTAAGAAAGGAGTAACGCCACGTTTTGTCTTTCTTGAGGTCTTGTATGAAATAAAGTTCTTAGTTTGCCAATTCCCCGGACACATTTAAAAACGGATATCCCCGGAAGGGAAAAGAAGACGGATGGCAATCCTATAACAAGAAGGATATACTGTAATTATCAGGAATATTTTCTATAAATACGGAATTATAATTTTGGGAAATATACATTTTTTTTGGCGTGACTTCCATCATCTTATTTTACTATCTCGTATATTTTTTTTGTAGCAATCTATCCTATTATTTCTCTCAGTGTATGCTTTATCTTAAAAGGTTATGTCTACCTGTAAACTTTGGCAAAGTCGTTATTTTTTTTTATAAAAAGAACGAGAGCTTTATGTGGAAATGCAAATACAGATCAATTTGGTTTCGCTTGAAAATCGACTCAAGATACTTTAACTTATTACCAGATATATAAAAAGATATGTTAAAAACACATTTTATTGACACAGCGAAAACAAACCTTTTTTTTTATTTGGCTGATTAAAAATCTGTTTTTTTAATGTTATAATATGAAATACACATCACTCCACCAAAGAAATTCTTAAAATACAATTAAATTATATTATTTTATTCAAAATACTTTTAAATTATAGTACTTGTGGTAATATTTTTAACTTGTAACATTTTTGAAATTTTCCCACAGAAACAATTTACAATAAACGCCTCCTAGCAAATACAACTCTAATATCATCATTTTCGGCATGGAGTAAACTAACTGATAACGACTTTAACTAAATGGGATTATTACATGAAACGTCTGCTCAGAACACCCTTGCCATAAATCATAATTTTCCACCCCGTTTGTTGCAGTTAAACTGGCGGTTATGTCCAGGACGTGATTTAAAGGAATAAGGAAACAACGAATTGAGTGCTCAAGCAAAAACATATGTTCTTAAGGATTTTTGACGTTGAATACCCACAAGCAGAGTTCCTCCTCAATATTCTAGGATATTCAGTTATGAGAACATTAAACCATAATTTCCATTAAATTAAGGAAAACATTCATTCCTGAAATGGTGTAATATGAATCCAGAAAATGTGGAAGTTTGTAAAACTGTTATCAGAAAATTTGTAGTTGCAATTCTTTGTATGCCTAATAATGCCTATTAAATGTAAAAAAATTATGTTATATTGACTTTCCTCTGCCATAGAGGGAAAGTATTGTATTCATTACAACTCGAAAACGGGGGCAGATAGACACTTTCTGATCAGTATGAAAAAGGATGTCTCTGCATCTGTCTGTCGGTCTGTCCATTGTACGTATCTTAAATAATTCAAAATCGCGTTGAGCTAGCGACTTGAATTTTTTTTTGTAAATGGGTTTTACAAAAATCGTAGTTTTCTTTCAACTTTTGGAAAAGTCACGGTAACTATAACGGTTACCTCCCATAGCTTTTTTTTAAATACCGTTTTTTTTGAAAATTTCTCGAAACCTATGCGCTTTTGGGATAAAATGAATAGGATAAAATTTAAAGGGTATAAAATTTTCTACATTTTTTGTTTAAACGAGTTTTTTGTATCTCTAACGCTTTTCAAAAAATTTGGAAAAATTTTAGTTTTTTCATAATCTCTCGAAAATTATGCTTTTTGGTAAAAAAATGCATATTACCAGATTTAAAGGAAATAAAATTTCCGGTACTTTAACGGTTTTTACGTATCTCTTACGGTTCTTAGGATATTTGAAAAAAAAACATTTTTTTACATATTTTTCCGAAACTAAATATTGCATATAGGAATGTTTTGTGTTGGTTCAAGTGTGAATTGGATTTCTGGCTTTTCGTTACATCTTTTATTACCAAAATTTCAAAAATTTAGGTTTTCGGTTTGGTTTGTAAAATTTCAAAAATTTGATTTTTCTACATTTTTCTGGGCTGGGGTTGCTTTTATAAAAAAAAGATGAATAAAAGGTGTATTGATTCCACATAATTTCGTATTAATTTTCAATCAAACAAAATTCTTTTCAATGCTTTTAATAATACCTTCCAACCAATAGAGTACTTTTACATATATTGTTCCTATGAGGTCCTCAATCAACAATTTATTTTCATAAACTTTTAAAAAATCGATCTAACTCGCTTAAACTTCAATTTATTATTAAATTTTCACTCAAATTTTCATCATTTTCCCTCATTAATGAATACGTAATAAATTATTTAGGAATTTCATTAAGACAAATTATTATCTGTCAATATGTTACCTAAAAGCCACCTAAAAGTTTAACAACCAAGCGCTTCTAAAATATCCTAAAGTACCTCTGAGTATTATTTTGTTATTTATAAATCATACTCAGCCCCTCCGTTGTCTGAAGGGTGTGTGTCACTAATTAAACAATTATGAAGACGGCAACACGATTGCCTAAAGTCATAAATTAGGTACATCAACCAATATAGATGGGATGAAACGAAGTGCAGGGGTAGAGTGGCAAATTCCCGCCGAAGGCGAGATATCCGATGGCCTTAAAAACAGGATGGGGTGGAATTTTAAGTATCGCTCCTTTTATAAAATGTATGGTGGAAACAAAAGACAACCGTCTAGCAATCACCCGTCAGCCCTTGAATTGTTTGTTACCAGAATTCGCCTCCGTTTCGGAAGGGTTCAACTGATAATGAAGTTTCTTGTGCTATGACTTTTTTGGTTTTTCTCCAACGTTAAGATAAACATTCCGGCTCACAAACAGACGTTTTAGTCAATCAAAATATGTATCTACATTGTATAAAATATAGATAGATACAGAGTAGTGGATATATAAAATACGGCAGTATCGCATTCATTTTATGATTTGACGGGCCATGAGTTTATAAATAGCGACTCGGTGAAATTTTTAGCAACATATCCTTTTTTGGCTTTATCCTAGATGGTAAATAGCCGCAGGAATGTTTGGACATGGTTTGCTCAAAATTGCTACCATAATTACATAAATATTTTAGGAGTGCATTTTAGTTAATAATTGATTTGCGGAGAAGCGAAATAAACAAACTATGGGAGTGTGCTATGTTAATTAAATTTTACAATATTTTAGTTTGTGTGGTTTGAATTGAATGAATTTGTAATAACATGTGGTGGAATTATTTTAAATAATTGTCCAAATGACATAACATTTTAGAACAAAATTTACAAATACAGATTTATGGAAAAAAGTGGTACACATTAATTTTATATAGTAGGTACGTTATTTTGTACATATAATAAGGATTTTCATACATATTTACAATAGTTATGGAGTTTCGTCGAACCCATTTAAAAGATTATTTTTTCATAAAAAGCTAAAAAGTTGGGGTTTTCTCTTCTTTCTAATATTTATTAGCTTTCAAAGACTCGAATTGAATTAGATACCGAGAATAACAACCGCTAAGATTAATTTCCACAGCTTTCAATGAGTAAAGAATCAATAATGAAGGAGAATCTGTATACCACAGAAATTAATCGATCATTCAAAAATGGGCGCGGAAATTCCTAAAATCATGAATATGGACTACAGGGCCGTACCTTACGAAATTTGTTTCGGCATGGGCAAAGTTAAAGGAAAGACGAATCCATGTACTATAAATTAGATATGTACAGACTCTAGTTGAAGTCATCTTCAACGGTTATCTTTTCTCTCAAGGGTCGCATAAGATTATTAGTGTTTACCCTTTATTTAATTGTATGTGAAAATTTTTTATTAGGTACATCCTAGTTAGGAAAAATTAGATGTTCGAGTTAGGAAAATTGAGATGTCTCCCCCCCCCCCAATCCAGAGCCTTCGATACGGCCCTGATGGACTACTCGATTTTAAAGCGTCATAAATATTGAACGAAGGTTTTTTTTTAGAGAAACCAACGGCAGGAAACGAGGAAAATTCTTAAGATTAAATTTTGTTTGGCTGAAAATCAAAAAAAAAAACGATATTTTCACTAGAAAATTTTATTGTGATTTTAAATCTAGAAAATCATGTTGTTTGTATCGTTAGGGTAAAATTACGTATCAACGAAATGGTCAAAGACAGTTTAATTTTTACTAAATTTTTGGAGCATGTTTAAGTAGATTTAAAGGTAAGATTTAAAATGACATGATTATGAAGTTAAAACTTTAAGGGCGCACTCTAAAAATGTTTTGTTGAATTTTACTTCATTAAATGAATGTAACAGGAAAAATAGTGTTGCATATCGGTTTCTTGGTCGAAAAAAGATGACAATTTTATGCTTCGAAATTAATCGTGAAAATTTAATTTTGAAAGTCCGGTCAGGTAAGAAGGAAGAGAGCTTGTTTCAATTTTTGTAATTAGTTTGTGATTTGATAAAAAGTGTCATGGGTGTTTTATCTTTACAAAATACAATAAAAATTGCGCCGAAGGTAAAACTCTTGAAACAAACATTCCACTATTGAAAACAACATAATGAAATGCGCCACAGGGGAATTTTTTAAGAAAAGTACGCTACAGGCAGAAAATTGTGAGAAAACTGAGTCGTGGGCGAAAATTTTTGGGTTTCGAGGTCAATTTTTTTAGGATAGAGAATTAATTAAACTATGCATAATTCCGGGACAAAAGTTTAATTTCCGGTACGGCGGGACAACATCTCTAAATATCCGATTTTGGGACGTAAGGTTTATACAACTTTTATTTATACAACTTTTAGTAAAAAGCTGCCTCGCCGCAACAAGGTAGGTCTATATCGAGAAAGGTTTTTTCCAGTTTTTATTTTTTATTTGTTATTTTTTAATATTCATGTTTTTTTGTAATTTTTAATTTTCATATTTTTGAATTTTTATATTTTTTGCCACAGCATGCTTTTAAAGGTGACTTGTTATAAGTAAATATATTAAAAAATTGTTTTTTTTTATCGAATTTTCGACATATCTATCTTCAATTTTTAGTAGGTATATTTTAAAGTAAAAAAATCTGAAATCCAATATAAGTTGCGTTTTTTAATGTTCTAGAACACAGAGCATTAAAAAAACGATCCAGAGTAAGTGGGAAATTTCATCGAATTCGAATGGCAACTAACTTCACGTTGGTTACATCAGTATGCCGTTACTGCTACATTTTCTTGATATTATCACGATTCGCTATATCCCATGATTAAAACTATTTCGCTGTCGAACAGAACCAACGAACCACCAACACAAAATCCTCAATTGAGAATAAAATGTCAGATTTATTATGTTGAAGTTAGCAGCATTTCATTACCGTACATTACCGTATAAAATTTCCCTTTGTTCCAAGCGCTGTTTGAGATGAAAAGGTGTTGCAAGATTTTGTATGGAAAGCTTGTTCTGAACTGCTTCAGAACATTAAAAAAAACGCAACTATAATTATCCTGGATTTTTTGAATTTAACTTTATATTTCGCCATTTTCACCCCCTCCCCTGCCGACGACTATGAACGAAACTAATTTTTCGTTAGTGACCTGTACACCCCGTTAATTATAATTATCTCGAAAAAAATGAAAAGATTGATTTTTTTTATCTGAAGGTCCTGTAAAAAAAACGCTATCTTCCTACACTCAGAAAAATGTTCAGGTCAACTTTTTGTCAGGTTAACTCTGACCTTACAGAGGTTTCTGTAAGGCAGCTAGCGGTCAGAGTTAACCTATCTAAGGTCAACTCGTGCAGCTCCCAATGCCCTACTTCACCTGCTGGTGGCTTAATTTCAGAATTTCTCCGACCACAGGTCAACTCAGTTTTACTTGCCCACATGCAGGCGAACGCGCGCTTGCCCGAGGCCAATTACGCCGTATGTAGGTCGTCGAGTTAGCCTCCATTTTTAAAAGCTTTTATTTAGCTTGCCTTCGTGTCTGTCTGTCTGTTTGTCTGTTTGTCTGTCAGATCAAATCTTGCAACCCAATTTTGACCCACTTCCACTTGTCCGATTGACTTGAAATTTTGCAGACTTATATAAGTCCGATGACAATACAATATTTTCACTACTTCGTCCTTGTAAGGATAACGGAAGGTCCTGTAAGGATAACGTGATTATCCTTTTCTCCAAATTTTCCGGAAAAAAATCTATTCTGGGGGTTTTTGGGGTCGCTGAATCCGAATCTGTCATTAAAAAGTCAGTAGGGATAACGGAAGGTCCTGTAAGGATAACGTGATTATCCTTTTCTCCAAATTTTCCGGAAAAAAATCTATTCTGGGGGTTTTTGGGGTCGCTGAATCCGAATCTGTCATTAAAAAGTCAGTAAGGATAACGGAAGGTCCTGTAAGGATAACTTGATTATCCTTTTCTCCAAATTTTCCGGAAAAAAATCTATTCTGTAGGTTTTTGGGGTCGCTGAATACGATTCTCAAGTTAAAAAGCCTGTAAGGACATCTCAAATGTAAGGATATATATTCGAAGACTAAAAAGAACAAAATAAAAAAAATAAAAAAAATTTTTTTTAAAAAAAGTTTTATTAAAAAAGAATGCACTAAAAAGAAAAAAATAATTTTCTGGACGCTGTGTATCACAAATATAAAAGCTTTTTAAAAGCGAGATAAATTTTTATTTTATTGTTTTATGCTTTATCTCGCTTTTTAAAAGCTTTTATATTTGTGATACACAGCGTCCAGAAAATTATTTTTTTCTTTTTAGTGCATTCTTTTTTAATAAAAGCTTTTTTTTAAAAATTTTTTTTTTTATTTTTTCTGAGTGTAGAAGTGGTTAAGAAATTTTTTTTTCCATATTTCAAAAATTTATGGAACATACAGTATTTTAATCCGACAACGAGGAACTCAGTTTTATGTAACTCTTTAATAAAGAAAAAATAATTCGATGATAAAATCTAATGTGGAATATTAAATATCGAATAACTAACTTCTTATCTACAGAACGGTACATTACAAGTACTACTACAAGTCAGTTGATTACTTTCCGGCAAATGAAACAGCCTACCTTTATGATTACTTTCTTTTCATATTTTAACCAAATGAGGCTCACGATTCTTTTATAACTCTATATACTGGAATGATATTCGTGAAATTAAAAAGTCATCAAAGACAAGAGCCTTTCCTTTTTCTCAGCAGCAAAAAAAAAAGAATACTCAAAACACGCACTTCCGTCTAGACATTTTACCGGTTGTTCACTTATGGACAACTTCCTGTTGTCCGAACGACAGATACCGAATAACGTTGTTAATATGCAAATCAACTGCCATCGTCGACATTGTCCATGCTGTCCACTTTATCCGTTAAGCAATACGTAACCTGAAAACTGGCCCACAAGGACATTTAAATTTAAAATAAAAAGCATAAACTGGCCGAAGGAAATCAAGAGGGCGAATGAATCAAAGGAAAAAGAAGAAGAAGCAAAAATTATATCCAACATAAAATCCAAGTCGGTCATTAGGCACTGTAAACCATCAAAGAAGTTGAAGGACTACTCTTCCCCTCCCTCCTCGCAGACCACTTGCCTAAAGCTTTGGCTACGACCCACCATCACATTTGGAAAGGAGTCACCTTTTGAGAATCCCCAATTGGAGATTTATTGAGGTGATATGCTGACCATTTCCATATTTATGAATAATGAAAATTTCACAACTCCTTATGCCTATCTCATACAGAAATGTGGTTGCGTGATAGAGGAACGTCGTAACTATCGTAAGCTCAGAATTGAACGATCGTACAGGACATAGGTGGGAAGATGGATGACAAGGGATGCGGTGGGGCTATAGGCAAATTACAAGGTGGTCACTATCAGGATCTAGTCTCAAGGTAAGTCAAGTAAGTGAAGAGCTTTCTGATGGTATAGCAATCATAAGTCCGTCCTCTTGGTGGCCACTTCTGCCCGCGGCTTTATGCTACAAATTGTCACGAACGGAAGGCTGATAAGGTTGACTTTCTTGTCATACGACAGATTTATTACGAGGCCTTTTGCATTATGTCCTTTGACCATTCATTAACTCAGAGGCACAGATATCGGGAGCAATTTATCAAAGTTGGAGTGATTACTGTTGGCCATTACCAGTTTATGCAATAGAAAATGCTAACTTGATACATGACGAAGCCATTATTATTCACAATTCCACTGAGCTAATTTTTTTTTCCACTGAGGCTTTTTTCCACGACAACCATAAGTTTTTTGTTAGAAGCCTAATCATCTTTGTCATACGTGCCCGGTGATTGTAACCGCAGGCAGGCTAAAGTGCAGATTATGCAGATAAATTATAAATGGTTGAATATCGTGTAATACCCTAAGACGACAAGAATATTGGGTGAATTAATGGGTTTTAAAATCTTTTTTATGTAAATAAAGTAATAATAAAAATTAGATGGCCTTTTTATTGAAATTGTTCGGTAAAATTAATGCAATTAGAATTAATTTATTTAATCAGTTCAGATTTGAATAAGCTTTTTTTGGAAACGTTGGAAAAATAAAACGGGAATTTTTTACTCACCACCTTTCCTTGGAGAGTTGAATTGATTTCCATTCGACTTGCATCATCGGTTGGTTTTTTCATACACTCTAAACCTTTTCCTAGCTAATTTCCAAGCGAAATTTACCTGGAATATGGCTGAGAAAAATAGTAAATAGTCTTTATTTTACTGAGCGACGTTAAAATATACTGAAACACAGTAAATTTCGCTAAAAATACAGTAAATAATTGCTGGGGAATTACTCAATGCTTTTATTATTCTCGTTGTCCAAAAATCCCTAACAGATGCAAAAATGAATTACACCTGTATGTTTGGGATGACAAGAAATTTTTGATTGCCATATGTTCGTTTGTCTGTCTGTCCGTTTTCCTGTCCGCCTCCCTGGTCTGTCTGTTTGTCTGTAAATATGTCTGTCTGTTTGTCTGTAAATATGTCTGTCTGTCTGTCTGTAAATATGTCTGTCTGTCTGTAAATATGTCTGTCTGTCTGTCCGTCTGTCCGTGTGTCCGTCTGTCTATCTTTCCGTTTGTGTTTTTGTTCGTTTGTCTGTCTACCCGTTTGTCTGTCTGTCCATTTGTCTGTCTGTCTGCCCCCCATAACTTATAAAAGGATTGAGTTAGAGACTTGAAATTTTTTATAGTTGCTTTTCTCGTAAATGGCTCCCCAAGTTCTTTACAGACAAAACCGGACAATTCCTTTTCTTCTCCTCCATACAAACGAAACAGTTTTTTGTACTTTTCTCGAAAACGGTTAGTATTACTGAAAAAACGATATAGACAGAATGTGTTTAATATAAGATTTTACACAACCATTCCATACATTAAAATCCATTCGAACCACTACTTCCCACTTCTCCCATATAAATGGTTTTTTCAAATAAACTATTTGTCTGTGTTCACATATCGTATTTGACGATTGGCCCCTGGAAATTGTAGTTTTTCTTATGTTTTTCTAATAAATTATATAATAGAATAATTTTCAAATAAAGAGAATCTCGTGTGTCAAATTTAATAGGGGCATTCATGAAATTGTAGAAATGAAAAAGACTGCGTAAGTTTGCCACCTCGTTAATGAAAATTTTGTGCGACGCGTAAAAAATGAATGACTGAAGCGAAACACCAATGAAACAACAATTTTTCATAGAAAACAATTTGACTTACAATTAGTCAAAAATCAAAGGAAAAGAATCAAGATATGTGCGCCGCAAGGACACATATTAACAAAATGCGGCGTAATGATTTAAATTAACAGCTCCATAGTCTCAAGCGAAAATTAACTTATTTTTTCCGCTCTTGACGTTCCAAAAATAACCACAACGGAAATTGTGAAAATACCAATAAAAGGAAATGTGCCTCAGGACAATTTTTTTGAGATAGATGCGTCTTTGTGGAAATTCGTTTAAAAATTCAGCCGCAAAAATTGTGACTAGGAGCATCCCACCACCGAAGTACAGTACGTTTCTAATATTTTGTGATCGTTTTTTGATGTTTGATAAAAAATGTAACATTGAGGGTATTCACAATCCTCTTTTAATTTTCGGTATTCGGTATTTTCGGTAATATTAAAAGACTGAAAATATTCTGCTGTGAACATCCCACAGCACAGATTTGAGAACAGCGCTTTTATTTGATACGTGACCAAATCATGAACTGCGAATTTGATTGTAAAATACGTCACATACCTTTAAATCCATGTTTGATGTATTCTTTTGAATTTCTATTGTGGCAACGGCTATCAAAATTGAAAAAATTTGCATCAGTCCGATGAGATTAACAAAAACCAGCGAGAAATTTTGACAACTAAAAACATTACTAGCGCCACTCGCGGTTGATTCTTGATACCGAATAACCGGGCCGGAAAACACGACTCAAGGCATGTCTACAATTACCGAATCCGGTAATTCATTTTTACATGAACCAAGTTACCGTCTCGGTAAAAATCTGTTAAATTTGACTGAATTACCGAGCGGTAAATTTACCCGCAATTTAAAAGACGACTGTGAATACCCTGATTAAACTGAAAAATCCGAGACATATGTTTAGTTTCTGGGACACTATATCACTATATGCTTCAATTTGGGACTTTTCCGGCTATTCCGGCACTTATAAATAATTTTTTGTAACAGTTTTTCATACAATTGTGAAAATATCAAATTTTTCATGGCGCATTTCTAGGTCTAAAAAATAATAGCAGATAAAAAGACTTCAGGGAGAAAGACGGGCGTGACAGGGTAAGATCATAAGAATTTCCACTAGAAAATAGTTTTGGAAAATTTTTTTTTTAGTTTTTATTGCCTGCGGAACATTTTTTATGGTTTTTCAAATACATTTTCTAGTTTTTTCTCTTGAATGTAGCGTGATTTTGCCTTAAGAATGTTATTGTCTTACAAAAAACTACTTTAAATTTATATAGAAAAAAATCTGTTCAAATTATATTTACCACGCGTATTAAATAAAAGCAACCCAACACGCTTATAGATAATATTTTAACTAAAATGATATCGACCTGGAGAAAATTTTGGTAATCTCATTTTATTTGGCGATTTTCGTTTCGTGTATAACAACAATAAGTTGACATGATAAATCTGAAATTAAATCAATTAATAAAAAGAGATTTATTTAAGTAAATAACGTCACTTAATAGATGTTCGTGATATTCAATTGCTTTGCCATTCGTTGAAAGATATTTAGCTTGAGTTAAAGAAAGAGGGAAAATTAATAAATGTCAAATGTAAACATTGTATACTACTCATAAGCAATTTAGTCCCTTAACGTTATTTCAACTTATAATCAGTCATAAACCTTGAATTAATTCACAATTGACCTCGTTCATTTCATCGTAGCCGTATATTTTCTTTTTATATTGAAAACGACAGAAAATAAAAGTAAAAAAAAACAAACTTTCCAAAAAAAAAAATGAAAATAATATAAAGGAGAAAAATTCTAAAGGAATATAATGTTGAAGAAAAATATTAAATTAATGCTCCGCACTAATCCACATAATCATCCCGTGGAAAGTAAACAAGCGACATGATTTCGTCCATCACGAAATGTTAGATGACTCTGAGATAGGTAGACTATAGGACTACGGACCCGAGTAGGAGAAAACTCTTTAAGGACGCTACTTGAAATACTTGAACAAGGAGCGGGTAACGGGGGCAATTCTAGAAGTCAATCGGTCAGATGGCACGCAATCTTTGCTGGTCAAACCAACCAACGATGAAACGACAGGACGACAGGACAACGAGCCGACTCAGTCCGGTAAAATTTGAATGCAAATGAAGATATGGGCTAGAATTCTCGGCCACTTGCTTTCGTCCGTATAGCAGGTCGACCTCATCCCACCGGCCGTTAAGGACATTCCACAAGAAATGAAGGAAAAAGCATAGCAAAATCACTGGCGATATTTAGTCGGGAGTCAGAGTCTTATCTACTTTCCTGTCGTGACATAATTTTATATCATTTTACCCATTTTATAAGTCTTTTTTGGATAGTGGAAGTGGACACGAGTGGCCAACACGCGACACCGCATTACCATCAGATCTTTTCGCTTAGTTCATATTTGATAGGTTTCGAGTAACTGGCATAACTTTTATGAACGAGTATATAATATCGAGTGTGGCTAGGGAGGTGAGCGAATGGCCAGGACTTTGGCACAAGAAGAAGGATAATAATCTTTACAACAGAAAATGAGGATTATTAATGAATATGAAGTTTTTTTTATGGATCGTTTTTGTCGTGTAATTGCACTGAAACTTTTAACTACAATAGAATCTATAATTTTAATGATTCTCGCTATAGTATATTTTATTTTGTGCATGACATTATAGTACTGATAATAATTTACTTATACGGAATTATCTTAATATCATGTTACAGATTTTATTAAAATTCAGCACAACACGAGAAAATAAATAATAGTATGTGATTACAGTTATGTTTTTCTTCTTCTTATTTTTTTCGCAAAAATACAAACTTGATTGTGGAAGCCTAAATATATATAACATTATGTTGTATTTTTTATGACCTGTGAGCCGAGAAATTCCAACAGAGTATATTCGCTAAATTCAAATTAATTGTAAAATAACTATTATTTAAAAAAAGCTGTTGTTCATCTCGACTTTTAATGCGTTTTGCAAAAAAAAAAATATCAATTGTGCTCAGCAATATTTAGTTAATACAGTAATCCCTCCAACTGCGCGGTAGATACTTTCCACAAAAAGAGCGCGCAAACCGAAACCGCGCACTGTGAACCCTTCTTTGTATGAAATTTTGGGGTTAAAAACATGTTTTTTTAAACGCAAATTATAAAAAAACCGCGCCACTGCGAAATTTTTACCGCACAGTTCGAAATTTTTGTATTAAAAACTTAACCGCGCAGTTGCGAAACCGCGCAGTTAGAAACCGCGCAGTTGGAGGGATTACTGTATAGAACTTTGAATACAAATATTTTTCAGTAAAACACTTTGACAATTAAGTGACCTACAACATTTAATATCCATTATTTAAAAACAATTTGCGTAGAAAAAAAACGCACAGTAAAAATTTCGAAAAAAATCTGTAAATATAAGACAAGTTGCAAAATGAACGCTCAACAGAGAAAAAAATAATCTTAATAACTCTTTATCGATATATATTTGTAATTTACATACATATCGATCAAAACTACGTAATGCTAGTATCAAACTTGGCTACTTCCACTGCGCAGCATGACGAAATACTGCGCTACCTGCATGCTGCAATGCCTTCTGCAACCCAGAAAACTGCGGTGCTTTTGAAACTATCGCAGTATTTTCAAATCCAGGATTTTAAAAAGCAGCTACGTGAAAAGTGTGGCATATTTTATGAACAGCCCCTAATTTTTGTGCATGGAAAATTACGTAAATTTCAAGTCTATAGCTCAAATACGTCAAAAGCTATCGTCTTGATAGTGGTGTGATTTATATGAATAATCCAAAATTATTATACCTTTCCATTTTTTGTCTGAAATTTGATTTTAAGCATTTAAAATTGTAGCTATACTAAATAAAAACCATGGTCCGTCTATTTAAAATAAAGAAAAAAAAAACAAAAAAATAATAATCGTGATTTCTTAACCTAAAATTGAAAATCGTATAATAAATATTTCGATTAAAACTCCATAATTTATTCAATGCACTTTTTTTTTGAGAACAATGCTTGGCAATTTCATAAAAAATTCCAGTCAAATGAGTTCAATAAACTCCTTAAGTAATAAAGTTATCCACTGAAAGTTATGACCATTGAACACTGGTGACACTTTCTAGGATACAATTAACTTTATGGTTTCGTTCTACTGTTCACGAGATTGACCAGCAGCAGATATGTTTGTAAGCATTATGACTCTGTCAAGATATGGGAATATTGTCGTCTGGAAATGCATAAAAACCATTCGCCATGGAAAATCGACTCTATAAACTCTCGATTGGTTATCCTTTCATGTCATCGGCAACGATGCTAACTTGCCGTGTTCAAAGTCACGTTCAGAAGATTACTTTCATAAAAACAACGACTTGGTTGACAGAAGTTGATCATCTTAAGATACACTCCGGGTAATGAAGAAACTACCAATGTAGATGTGGTCGAATAATTCATATAGGAAAAAGGTAGGGCTTTCATTTTTTTTGTTAAGTTCCATGGAAAAATTCCTTTGGAACTATATAATCGATGGCTGGACTTTATGCATTAAATCCATATTAAATTAAATACATATTAAATACATAATTTATCTTAAATACATAATACATAACAATTGCATAAAACTAATTGCCTGGTAGAGTTTTTTCGGATTTCAAATCATTTTATTTGTTTTTTTGTTGAAGAAGCTAAAAAAAGGATAAATAAAAAAACTGATCGGCTGGTATTCGAGCTCGATTCCTAAAAGTCAAAAATTTACTTACTTTACTTATCACGCCACCGACGCAACATTGAAGATGCAGTAAATATTTCTGAATAACGAACATATAAAGGGTCTTTCAACAAGGACATAACAATTTTGTATTTTAATAAAAACGCACCCTAAAACTTTTTTTATGATCTGGCAATGCTAAAACGTCAGTCAAGATTTACATTTTTATCATGGTGAAGTTCACGAACGACAAACGTTGGGAAATTATTAAAACTTACTACCGAAATTCTGAGTCGGTGGTCGCAATCATGTAATCTCGAGAAATGGTCCGGTCGAATGGCCACCTCGCTCATGCGATTTAACGCCGTTGGATTTCTTTTTATGGGGTTATGTTAAGTCGTTGGTTTATGCCAACAAGCCAACAACGTTAGAGGAGCTCAGGAACAATATCGAACGCGAAATTGCCGATATGATATAAGAGTGGTGGAAAATTGGCTCCAAAGAATCAATCAGCAAACGTGCTCGCGGTGGCCATATGAACGACATCGAATTTCATACTTAAATGTAACATGTCCACTACACCTGGAATAAATTTCAGCCCGATATCTCAATTATTCTGTGTTTTATTTAAATACAAAATTATTATGTCCTCATTGAAATACCCGATATTATAGAAAATATAGGTTGTCGACTAATATTTTGTTGTCAATCCGGGACAAGATGAGCGGATGGGGAGATGAGTTGAGGAAGGTTGGTTGAAACGGAACATCAAATACCAAGAAAAAGGAATACGTCGCAGGCCAAACATTTTGGGATTTGCGTGCCTTGGGTGGCGACCGATGGGAAAATGCGCCGCAGGCGAAAAAAAAATACAGCAACCCCCAAGCAAAGCAGATTGGGTTTTGTATATTAAGTGATCATGTCTTCTGGCCTTTGATAAATTGTAAAACTAAATTGAATAATTCGGGATCAAAGTTTAATTTCCGGGACCCGAAGTTGTATGCTTAATCTATGTATAAAAACTGGTCATCATTAAATGACGCGTATTTGTGTGGGTCGCAAAAGGGAAAACAAACCAGCTGTTAACAATTTCACCAAATAAATTGCATTACTTCGAAAGTCTGTGCAACCAAAATTGGGAAAAGACAATCGATGTAAAGTAGCATTTTGATAAATTTTCCGCGATATTCATAGAATATTAAATAAAAATTTTGGTCCACAGAACAGTTTCGGATGTTTGAAAAAAAATGTTAGTTCTTATTTCGGTTTTTCTTTATAAATGCAAGCCCAGTTTATAAATGTCGAAATTTTTATACCGTGTCCAAATATACCACACAATTTTCGTTGGGAAAATTTTCAGATTCTTTGAGGGCACACTTGGAATTTCGTACCATATGGTACGGTATTTCATTTCTGTTCCAAACATTGACTGCAATTGTTATGAAACTACTATATAATTTTCTATATGGCGCAAAAAATAATAGGATGAGTACCAGTAGAATTTCAATGTGCGTTCCTACTATGGGGAAAATTGAAGAAAAATGTTAGATAAATATGTTGGAGTTCGATATGATACATCGATACGATCACATGGACATAATGAATTCAGTACGTTACTACTTTCAATTCGTGGCAAAGTACAAAAAACACTATTTTCACAGTAAAAAATCTTGCATTTCCAGTCAAAATTCCATAATTTGCACCGATTGGACGGCTAAATGGATTTCTAACCAATTTGGTCAATTGAAAGGTGTTCAAAAAAAAGTTCTTCATTCTGAAAAAATGTCGTTTAAATGAATAAAAATTTATTTATAAGGTTATAAAATATTCGAGATTGTAAATGAAATTTTATGATGAATAGCAAATCCCAATAAAACATACTTATCTGAAAAGGGTTAAAAAATTTATCTGCATGACTAAATAATTTATACTCAGTAGTTCATCCAACCGAAATTTCAACTGAAAAGTTGTACCGATGGTCGCTTTTCAATGCATTGCAATCAAAAAGTTCAACAAAATAAAAATGGCAATTTACCATAAAATATCGTCTCCGAAATGTGAGTTTTCATTTAAAAATCCACTTGTATTGTTTCTGAAGCATTGCATTCAGTTTTGTAGTTTTTCATATTGTTTTAATCGTATTTTACATATTTTCATATTTTTGGATCGACATACACTGTAGAAAATGAATTTGAATTTAAACCGAAAAATGGGGTAAAACGGGGTAAATTTGCAAAAACGTCGTAAAATTTCGAAAAAAAATCAGGATTTAGCTCGCACACTATTTAAGTTGTAAAATCACCCAAAAAACATTAATCTTACACTAAAAATAGGTTAATTTTAAACCTTGCGTAAAATTTCGACCAATATTCGTATTTTTACTCTCATTTTGGTGTAAAAACACGTTCGCAGGGTATTTTTGCATTATTGTACGGACAATTTAACCTTAACCTTATAATTCGCATAAGGTTTGTGGCATCGGAGTATAAATACTCGAATCGAGTTTTACTCTACCAAAATCCTGTGTGGCGCCTGCTACATGGCAGAAATGCCCGGGAAATTTGGATGTGAAAACATCCGCAAAAATAATATAATATTTTTGTTTTTGCAGACAGTATAAGCCGAGAAATTCTAATACCATTTTCGGTGTAATTTTAAACAAAAAATGTCGTAAAATTACACCTTTAAGACGCGGTTTTGCTACCAAATAGGAGGAAAATTACAACAAAAATGTGGTAATTTTAAACATCCATGTCGTGAAATTACACCCGTATTGTACTTTTACTTCTTATTTAGCTTAAAGTTCCCCCGTAAAAGAGGCTTTTGTACGCCAAAAAATGAGTAAAAATGCATAGCTTTTAAGCCATTACGACTCGGTGTAATTTTACCCCTATTATCGTAGGAAAATGGTTTCCTACGATAATAGGGGTAAAATTACAATAAAATTTTCTAGAGTGTATATAAACATATTTTTGAAGTATGAGTACTTTTAACAGAAAAGCGGTTAAAGGTGCTTAGTTTAAATTCATCAAAATAAGTTGAAAAAAAGTGCATTGACTTTTAGTTACATTTCAACAGGAAAAGATTGGGCACATGGAAAGCTACAATTAAAGTTGGAGTTACTTTTGGTACTTTTTAGTTGGTGGTGCATCCAAGTATATCTGAACGACATAAAAGTTGGGCAATTAGAGGTAAATGACGATGGCCTTTGTAGTCAGGAATAATTTTTAAGTTTTATAACATATTCTTGGCGTTTTAAGAGTTTTTGTACAAACTTTTTAGTGAACATTTTCAAATCAATTTGACAATTTTACATATTACAAATCAAATTTAAAATTACTGGTATTTTCTCTGTCACGAATTTGGTTTTTCGTTAAGATTTCCCAACGTGTGATTTTTAAAAATATTCATTACAGGTCTTTTAGTCCAAAGATAATCTTTTACACATTAATATGACCCTTTTCATCAAATTGACTTTTTTTGCAAATCAAATTGACCCTTTTGCAAGTTAAATTGATTATTTTCAAATCAAGTATGAATTTTTACAGACCGAATTTATTAAAAAAACATAACAAAAGCTATAATTGCCAATCTGGCAATCATTGGAGACCCGTATGGTGATATTCGTATCAAAATTCGAACAGTTATACCAAAATTCCACTTTGAAGTCAAACTTTCCAATAAGATTTTTTTAAATTTATTCCAATCGGATTTTGATGTATGGGAGTTTTATGTAGAATCATATCCTAAATAACTTTTGTTCTTGAACTTTTTTGATAAGATGCACCGTTTTTCAGATATTCACAAAAAACGTTTTCGTTCGTATGGGGGGTACCCCCCCTAATGGTCCGTTTTTGCCCATTAACGAACTTAGCCTCACATTTTACGAAAAACGAATCTGCGCAAAATTTCAAGTCTCTAGCTCAATCCGTGCGCCCGCAATCCGCGCCACAGACGGACAGACAGACGGACAGACGGACAGACAGACGGACAGACAGACAGACAGACGGACGGACAGACGGACGGACATGCTAAATTCAACTTTTTTTATCATTCTAAACACACTGGTGTAATTAATTTTTTTGTGCGATGACGGGATCTTGGCGTTACAAACGGTAAGGCAAAGTTAATATACCCTTTGGTTTCACCATACGGGTATAAAAATCAGTGTTACTAAACTCCATACTTCGGTACTAAACTCCATACAAAAAACTGCGGGGGTATCCTAAAATTTAGAAAGGCTGAAATTTTGCTATACATATTTTGTGTGCAGCCCTTTGTGATGAATTTTGTTTTTGTGACATTTTCTTAATAATACAATAATTTTTTCAATCAAAGAACGATTTTTTGTAAACAAAATATTCACTACAAAAAACGGCAAACAAATTTTTCTAAGCTAATTTGATCTGCAAAATAATGAATTTCACTAGTAAAAAGTTGAATTTGATCTGTAAAAACATCAACCTGATATATTTATAAAATAGTCAATTTTATAAGAAAATGGTTACACTGTCGAAAAAGCGGACTCAATCACGCACTGAAACGGAGTTTGAGGGAGTCCATCACCTATCGGAGAAAATCAAACTCCAGGCTACGAAGTTCACAACAACTCCCTATGGGTGTTAATTTTTAACAATGTTTCGGTGTTAAACCAACTTACATATTAGATGGCCCAAAAAAAACCTCGCAAATTCTCTTTTTTTGCAAGCATTTGAGATGTTTTGAGTTTTTTTTTCGTGTTTTCAAAGTTAATATTATATTGACTGTTAACAACTATTCTTGCATGTCTCTGCCGGGACTCGAACATGGGACCTCTCGAATCGTAAACCATTTGCCTTCCCAATAGACTGTTGAAGCCAATTGGTAAGCCTCTTCTAAACGTGAACACCCTTTACAATGAAAATAACTCCCAAAAGGAGTTGGAGTGAATTTTTGATTCCTTTTCGGAGTTAATTAAAAATTGAGGTCAAAACGGTGTTAAAATGAATATTTAGCTCCGTAAAATAAAAATGTAAAAATAACTCCGCGCTACGGTGTTACATTTTTTCTGAATAACACTGCGAGGTGCTTACTTTAGCTATGTTTTGAGGCGGAGTTAATTCGTCCCCGGATTTTTTCGAAAGTGTATATTTGGAAAATGGTTATATTTATAATTTTCACACTGCAAAAATGTTATTTCAATTCAAACATTTGAGAAAAATTAATGATGCTCGTTCTATTTTTCCATTTTCCAGAAAAGTTCGAAAATCTTTCAAAGCTAGCCATAACAAAGAAGCTGCCGTACGAAAATTATCTGATGGCTTTACTTTTATATTAAATATTTTGCTTCTAATTTTCTAAATTTAGTGTGTTTTGAAAATGTTTTATATCTAAATCACTATATTTTTACCCATACCGAGCAATTTCGAGCACTTTGTTGTCATTGGCTGAATTCCAAAAAATGAAACTTCAAACACAAACGAAAGACTCCAATAGAAAATAAAACTTTTGTATTATCTCTTTTACAATTTAATCGAAAAGTTTGTGTTTGTTTTGTGTCTTCATGTTCATGTTTGTAGTGCATACATACATAACAGTCACATAATTCTATGCTAGTATTGGTGGCTACATAACTTTATAGACACTAGGCCACCCACCCACCCACCCACACCAGACATATCTCCCACTTTTGTAAAGATACCAATGACAACGGCACAAAAAACTTCGTTTATTACCAGAATTTCATTACTCCTCTCCACTCCTTGCTCTGTCACGAATAAAAGAAAAACGAAAATGGCGTCTGTCTGATGGGAAATGATAATAAAAAAAAACTTCAAAAAGCTTTAGATGAAAAAAAAAATATATATGGAAAATGTCACATAAACTTATTATGACACTGTAACCACGCCTCGAGCTTCACTTCCTCTGCTCGTACTACCAAAAAATGAGGGAAAGCGAATTAAAAAAATAAATAAAAACAATTTACAAGTAATATAGTATATATGAAAATAACTAAATCAGCCCGGAAAGCTAAAAAGCTAAAATAAGCTTATCACCTTGCCAAATAAACTGTCGGTCGCTTTCGGCGACTTCGAGGAGCCTAATTTGACGCTCCAGACGAACGACTGGACAATTTTTGGGGTTTTTATCTAACACAGATTAGGACTGCGAACAGATTCCAGATTATAGCTTCTGAATGCCGGAGACGAGGAAACTGCTTAAGCCCTTGGCTACCGGAATTCTCAGATTCTTAGAAATGTCGACTTTTTGATAAATTCTGTGGGAAAACTCCTCCCACCCAAGAAAGCTCTTCGATGCGCACACTCATCACTTTTTCAACATGCTTTGGGCTCACTTGTTCCCGGCGCGGCGCAACGTCCCCAATTTGTTCCTGAACTTTGTGTTGATTTTGGGAGCGGGAGTAAGCGTGTGTGGGCTTTAGTGGCGTCGCATAAAAAAAGGTACAAGCATGAGATATGTCGCGCTGTCGGTCTTTGCGATTAGAGGCCCACGAATTTTCTTTAGTTTTTTAAGTACTGAGCCATACTTTATCTTTTGCAAGCAGTTATGCAATACTAAGGGTCTTACAAGGCGGGAGACAGTACATGTTTCGAAGAAAATGATTTTCCTAGCTGATTTATGTCGATTTCGATGATTTGTAGAATATTTTCATCTTCCGGCAAATGATTTGGCGTGGAGAATCGAAATCATAATGTAGAACAATATAATTCAAGGTCGTTCCGTTCTAGTAATTAATTTCAATTCGGGATAAACAGGATATGCCTCGGTTGGCCACAAATCACTTGCCGCCATCGACGATTCTATTGAAACTTTCAATTCTGTCCAGACATTTGTTGAATTTTCCCATTGAATTTATGATCAAGTTTGAGGCCTTCAAACCATAAATTTGGATTCAATCGCAAACAATCTCATTTATTTTCGACGAATTGTGTATTGATGATAAGCAATAATGGATTATATTAAGAATAGCCAAGATTTTTGTTAATTGGTGTTTGAAAAGAATTTCGGTTAAGGTTAGCAAAACTAATTTTCTTATAATGTTGTGAAACTCGTATTTTGTGAGTTTATTTTATTTGAAACTTCTATCGTACAAAATCTTCAGGTTTTTTTTTATTAGGCAATTTTACATCTTTAAATACGGCTGAAATTTTTAATTATCTAGATCCAAACATTTATTGGATCTTAAATGTTAAATAGAGCGGCAAAGACGCTAGTCTGAGATAACTAGATGGGCCGAGATCGAATTAATTTCTACTCTCTTATTCGAAGTATAATGAAGTTTTGTTTTCATGAAAATTTTCGACCTTTTGGATAAAAAACATTTTCCGAGCACTTCTTTCTGAATTGGAGCATAATTACAAAAATGTCTATCTGTCTGTTCATCTGTTAGTATGTTGGTCTGTTAGTTTTGTTAATCTGCTAGTCTGCTAGACGGTGTACAATATTTTTCTATAACTAATAGAGCTAGAGCCATGCAATTTTACAGGAAAATTTAGTCCTGGAATGGGACGACTCTGGTGGAAATCTGCTATTCGGCACGGAAAAAACATATAGGAACCATTCCACCAAAATCTCATGCTCCAGTCCCATATTTATGGGAAAAAACGGCATAGTGGCCAAATATGGGAATCATTCCTATAAAAAAGGTGTAACAGCTCCCACATTTTTTAGGACACATTCCAACAAAAAAGTGGTCGTATTCTTTTTTTTTTTGGTGTAACCATTCCCAAAACTATGGCAAAGACTCCAACGTGTTACATGGGAGAGATTACTATATATGTTAGACTGGTTGCGACAAAAATATGGCGACATTCCCTTTTGTAAAGGACTCAATCCCATAAAACGTTGTAATGTCTCCATTGATTATTGGATTCTCTCCTATATATATTCGCGACATTCTAATTTGAAATAAGACACGTTCCTATAATTATAGCACCAAGTCCTATCTGTATAGGACTGGAGACTTTTTTTTATTGGATTCTGTCCAATCTAAAGGGGACAAACAAAAATTCGAGTTATCGAATATCCGAGATAGAGAAGTCCTTGAAAATATTCGAGATATCAAATAGCTCGATCAAAAAAATGCCCTGTAATTAAAAAATTTTTCCGACAGAGTGTGGCACTAGGCAGGTCCAAGCTATATATACTCCGAGTTCGCAAACCACGTGTGAATTATAATCGAAGAAAAAAATCGACTTGAATTATCGTATTCGCTGAATCCTATTTGCATAGGAATGAGTCCAACAAAACTTAGGATTTCATAAGACACTTCATAAGACACTCCGCGGAAAAAATACGCAAATTCGTAATGGGTAACTTGATCTGGTTATGTGAATACCCTTATTATATGTCTTTTTAAATGAATGGAATATAATAAGGGTATTCATGCAAAAAAAATATGATTTTCGCTTAAGGCGCGTTGAATTTTAGTCTGCAAGACATTATTTCGTGTTTATTTTCAATATATATATATTTCTAAGTAACTTTTGATCAGTTCTGCAAACAAACATTATTTTATAAATTTTAAGCCTATCAATTTACGACTTGCCGCCTGTGGTTACAAATAATTAGACAAATTCTAGTGAAATAATTTGAAAAATCAATAATTACTTTACTATCATATTGAAGAAGGCTCATTTTTTAACTTTAAATGTCATAAAGGGAGTTGCGAGAGAAAAACGTTGGGAACCATTGATTTATTTGTAAACCCAAAACCGATTTCAATAAAAATTTGTGTGGGTTTCTGATAATTATGGAGTGGTTTTTGGTCTTTGCGTTAGCACAAAGTGTCAATTCTTTGAAATCTCCTTTTCTGGTAAGAAGTTTCAAATATATATTTAAATTAATTTTTCTGTTGCAGGTAACTTTGAAAGATGATGCTTTGAACAATTTAAATAAAATAGGACAAAAAGCAGACAAGCGATTAAAAAACATATTTAATCACATCGTGAATTCTACATCACTTTTTAAACAGGAGAAAAAAAGTCATTGTCCAATCGGAGAGCTGGCGAAATTGATTAAAAAAATTCCCCTCTATACGTAGATATTCGTTTAATAGATTTATCAGTATCCCCCGTAAAAACCATATGTGACGTTTTTATGTGTGTGACAATAATATATCTCTTTCAGTTTTGAATCTATCATCATCCACCAATATAACAAAAAAACCACTTCTTGTCCAATAGGTAGGCAATCGTGACATCGATGGCATAGAAATATATAACATATCTGAATTGAAATACTCAAGTTCTACTGTGTTCTATATTCAAATATACACGTATGTTATAGTCTATTCCCTCCCCCAGAAAGTTACTTTAACTACATTCCATTCTATTCCATTCGAAATGAAATGAAATGCCATCCGACCAAGGCTCATCCAAACAATATACGACTATGCCACACGTTCACGTGGAGGTAAATATGCTTATTTTATGTAAATGTTGAAAAATGTACAACCATCCAACATTCATAAAACTTACTCTTCTATGTACTAGCATTCTATCCTTTTCCGCGATATCAGCTCTATATTCTCGCATGTATTAAAATTGTATAGTGTTTGGCTTGTGACTACTTTTGCTGTCTATTCATACACCAATGGGTATCTACCTCCTTAATTCACCTGTGGTGTATTACATTGCATTCTACTATACTTAACTATATAGTAAAATGAGCGTCACATATAAACTAAAGAAGAATATCAGAGTTGAAAAAAAAATGAAAATACTTCCACAATATATTCAGTTGAGTATTCCCTAGTTATCCCAACCCAATGAGTAAACTTGAGGTGGAGTTGGGAAAACGTCAATTATTATTGTATGAAAAAAAAAAACATTAGAAACGCAGAAAAAGAACACAAATAATAATAAACATAACTTGGCGTTTTATGTAGATATTAAATGTCCCATCATACTCGCTCACGATTACACCATTGCCCCGAGTTTGTCTCCATTCTCATCCCCATCGGGTTCGCCTTTCCTATGGATAGCTTCCAAATGTTTCTGCCTATGGTGGAACACATCCAATGGGACATCGGCAATTGTGACTTTTGCTGGGTAAACTGAACCAGCTTATAGTACGGGTAAAATATTACCCCATAGTATGACAGCCATCTACCGCTTTTCCGTTTTTCACCCCGTTTCGATATTATTATTCGCGTATTTCGGTTTGTTGGGGGTGTATTTGGTCGCTGCTACTATCAAAAGGTGACTGAGGACTTCTGACTGGTCATAGGAAAATTCCTTTCTAACTAAACTAAATTACAGTACGGTGCGACATTAGCCACCATCATTAGAATCCGCGACACTAGACCAACGCGGATCTGAATTCGTCGCGTAAATGAGAGATACCAAGTATTGTCGTCTGAAAGTTAGTTCCGTACGCGAGCGAGGGAAATTTTCTCTGGGGAAAACAGAAAACCAAAGAGCGAGGGAAATGTCGTGAAAAATTCCGCGAAATTATTAAATATCAACAGAGTTGAGAACGTTTGAAAGTTTTTACGTATAGGGCTAGTTTTCCCAGTAAAGTAGATACACACCATACGCTGAAAGAACTCATTTTCCACTGTTTGCGTTCGTTGGATGTTGTGAGGAAAAAAAGTTTCGGGGATGGACTTTAATAACCTTCTCATTTTCATTTTTGCGAAATGAAACACATCAAAACATTGAATAAAAAGCCAGCTTTTTATGATATTTTCATTTCCTTAGACACCTTTAGTTATGGAAAACACTTTAATCGGAAAATTGAGCTCGTCGCTCACCTTTGCTCGGGACAGTAGGTGAACGAAAAGCGGACGCTACACGTAGTTCGTAACGTGAACTTAGCTGGTCGGGACTTTTATTTTCTTGGAGTGAAAATTTTCGACCTGAAGGATAAGTGCGATTCACGTCCTGGAAACATGAGTTGAAAATTCGTGGCGGGGCAGTGTGCAGATTTTACACTTGATTGCATTTGATGAAGTTTAAAGGATATTCGGGTCAATGTACCGCTTTTGGATGGTGAATAAATGTGTGTTGAACTGTTTGTAAAATGCATTATAAATGACTAGTGTTTTTCAAGTGTGGAATAGTGTTAAAAATTTAGTGTTAATTCTGAAGCAGTGATTTTTTTTTAAAACAAGAAAATATTTTTTTCTTTTACATGTGTTACAAAACAAAATATATACATCGAATACATTTGTAATTTAATTTTCATTTATTAAGAATGAAAATCAATGTTTATTAATGATTACTATAGTATTTTCGCTACATGTATTTTAAATCGACTACGGAGAAAAAAAATTTTATGTGCTCATTCTTGGAATTAATCATGCGATCAAAAGCAATCGCCAGGAGATTAGCTCAAGGTAATTTTTCTTATTCTAATTGTTTCCGAGACATAAAAAAGTTTTGATAGAAATTGAAATTTTGGAGAGTTTCTAACAATTTTTCGTATAAAACTATGTTTCAGCATACCTACATTTCGATCAAATCTTGAATTAACTTTGGTGACGAAAAAATCTCCCCCAGCAAGATTTTGAAATTTATTTTTTGGAGTTTTGTGTGAATTATGTGATTTTTATGGGTTTCCCAAAACAGTACAGTATATGCGTTCGATTGTAGCTATCAAAGAATGATGTTTCTCAGTAACTTTTGAATCCCTCAACGGAGAGCATTGAATCAAATTGCGTTGGGTTGCTTTTGGTTTTGATTCCAAAAATTTGATTTTTTTTTCTGTTCAGTGATAAAAAGCAGACAAGCTATTAAAAAACATATTTAATTACATCGTGAATTCTACATAAATTTTTAAACAGGAGAAAAAAATTCATTGTCCAATCGGATCCAATTGGTTACCAAAACTATGGTGAAACCAAAGGGTATATTAACTTTGCCTTACCGTTTGTAACGCCAAGATCCCGTCATCACACATAAAAATGAATTACACCAGTGTGTTTAGAATGATAAAAATAATTAATTTCTGCATGTCCGTCCGTCTGTCCGTCTGTCTGTCTGTGGCGCGGATTGCGGGCGCACGGATTGAGCTAGAGACTTGAAATTTTGCGCAGAGCCGTTTTTCGTAAAATGCGAAGCTAAGTTCGTTAATGGGCAAAAATGGACCATTAGGGGGGGTACCCCCCATACGAACGAAAACGGTTTTTGTGAATATCTCAAAAACGGTGCATCTTATAAAAAAAAGTGCAAGAACAAAAGTTATTTAGGATATGATTCTACATAAAACTCCCATACATCAAAATCCGATTGGAACAAATTTTAAAAAATCTAATTGGAAAGTTTGACTTCAAAGTGGAATTTTGGTACAACTGTTCAAATTTTGATACGAATATCACCATACGGGTTTTCAATAATTGCCAAACTGGCAATTATAGCTTTTGTTATGTTTTTGTTTTTGAAAATTTTAAAAATTTGTTTCTGGTTTTGATTTTCGGTCCTCAAAACTTAAATTTGGTTTTTGGTTCTGATTTCTGTTCAGTGATTTTTGGGTGTTTTGGGTATTTCATTAACGTAGAGAAATCCTAGACTCTAAATCTAAGCTACACTATAAAATAATAAGGCTTTTTCAATCGGAAAAATCAAAAATTTAACCTAAACCAAACCACAAAAAAAATATCAGTTGTGATCAGCACAAAACTTTCCTCTGCAATATTTAGTTTTGGAAAAATTATGTTAAAAATAATATTTTTTTCAAATATCTCGAGAACCGTTCAAGACATGGCTGTATGTGTGTATGTATGTCCGTCCGTCTGTCTGTCTGTCCTACAAAAGATTGAGCTAGAAACTTGAAATTTTGTATAGATGCGTTCATCGAAAAAGGAAAGGTGAAGTTTTTGAACGGGCAAAATCAGACCATTCGTTTTCTCCTCCCCATACAAACGAAACAGTTTTTCACAATTTTTTTTCGAAAACGGTGAGTCCTATTGACAAATTTTTAAAGGTTAAATGTGTTTAGAATATGATAGAATATGATTTAATATTTTCAACTAGCTTGCATACCCGTCGTTGCCGGGTTAAGTTTTTAAATTTTTTTTTTATGGTCTATGTTGGAGTTAAACTTTAGGCCAATCGGCTCGGTAGTTTCCCCGCGAAAGGGTAACTTAGAGGAAGAGCTAAGTTTAGATATCACTTTACCCCCTCCCCTTACTCCCCCCCACTTCTCGGGCTACTTTTTAAGAGTCTATGTTAAGGCTGGACCGCCGGCGAACATCTATGCCAAATTTCAGGCCAATCGGTTCAGTAGTTTCCCCGCGAAAGAGTAACATAGCGCAAAAACTAAGTTTCGAAATCACTTTACCCCCTCCTCTTACACCCCCACCTCTCGGGCTACTTTTTAATGAGTATATGTTGGGGCTGGACCCCCGGCGAATATCTATGACAAATTTCAGTCCAATCGGTTCAGTAGTTTCCCCGCGAAAGAGTAACATAACGCAAAAACTATGTTTCGAAATCACTTTACCCCCTCCTCTCACTCCCCCCACCCCCGCGCTATTTTTCCGTATGCCTATTCCAAATTTCAAGTCAATCGGTTCAGCCGTTTTTGCGTGAAAGAGGAACAGACAGACAGACACCAACTCATTTTTATATATTAGTATGATTAGTATGATTTGATCGAAAACGGTGCATAGTATCGAAAAATTTATGAATACGAAATGTATTTAAAATATGATTTTACATCCATCAAAATCCAATCGGACAAATTCTTCCCTCCTCTCCCATACAAATGGATTTTTCTCATAAAAATTTTATCTGCCTTCATATAGAGCAGGGGTGTCCAACCTTTTATCTTTCCTGGCCACACTGGGAGAAGACGAGTTATATTGGGCCACAAATAAAATATGCTAACCCTAAAGATAGCTGATTAGTAAAAAACGTAGAATATATACCTACATACTCTGCTAACAATTTTAAGTAAAACTTCATTAATTCATAAAGTTTGTAAATATATCAGTTTTTGTTGGGCCACATTCAAACACGTCCTGGGTCGCATGAGGCCCGCGGGCCGCGGGTTGGACAAGCCTAATATACAGCCCTCAATAATGCTCCAATGGACTCAATAGTGCTCGTGAATGTTTCTTAGCAAAATTAAGAGGTTGAAATTTTTCATGAATACAACACTTTATTATACTTCGTATAAGAAAGTAAAAATCAATTAATTAAAAATTATTATTTTAAAATTACTTTAAATTATACTCAGCTTCAAGGCAAATTTCTCTTATCTTCTTGTGTGAGTGATTCAATCTCAGATATGGCGGTGGAAATAATCAATTAAAAATATACTTTCTGGACATAATTAGCGTTGCTTTAATACATATAATTGCTAATGACTATTTTTTTTCTCATTGTCACCACAATTCAAAATTAAAATAATTTCATCAATTTTGAAATTATACCCAAACTTTTCAATACCCAATAACTGTTTTTCCGATCATCGTATGTAACTTATGTGGTTATCAGAATATTGCTGAGTAAAAAAATGCGTAATTTTACTATTTTTGATATCTATATCATAGTTAATTTTACTGTCCATTCATAAGTTTCATTAAAACGGCTTAAGACATTTAATTTGCAAATGTGATAAAAATTGGTCAATATCTCTAGTAGAAACTCGCGCTAGTCAAACCTATTTATGACATAAAACCATTAAAACAAAAAGAAAATTGTATGACGTCTTTTTTACAAAATTATCCCTGAATCGTCATAGTTTGTCAAATGTTAGGAAATTCTGACTATTGCCAATTGTTGCTTTGAACATATCGGCTTTAGAGCAACAGCAACGTGATAAATACGAAAAATGCTTTTATTAATTTATTTTTAAACAAGATATTCATAAAGCTAAAAATATTGTTAGTAAACATTTTTAATTTTGCTAATATTTTTCACCTAAAGTGATATTACAATACCGCCAAAAATACTTTTATTTACTCAAAGCTATATTATTAAAACTTTGTTTTATTTTTTTAGTTCTTAGTTTGATAAAATTCTTGCATTATCTGTGACCAAAATTTACAATGATGTATCTTTTTTCATATGACAACAGCAGATAATTTTCGGTTGGTTAGTTTTTTTTTCTCCATGAATTCCAACGATATCAAAATCACTTTGAGGCCTTGTGTTTCACTCTTCAATAGCAAAAGATTATGAATATGTGACACAAGAATGCGTGGGAAGGTCTAAAAATGATATAATTGAAACTATGTCAGTTCTGTTTTGAATCTCTAATGGCACAAGGAGTGATATCAATTAAAACCGTCCATTCATTATGAAACATCTTCATAGTTTATCCGTTATCAGTTCTGTGTTAAGCTATTTCCATTTAAACGTTGAGTATGGGAGCTGGGAGCTGAACATAAAAAAGTTTTATGTAAACATTTCCATGAAGGTCATATGGTTTTTGTTGTTGTAATTATATCAGTTACAGAACTTCTATCTATTTGTTTTTATCCCTTTCACAGAAAATAAAAAATTGGAAATTCTATGTTTTAGTTATATTTGCGACATTAAAGTTGACTATGCAATTTTCTTTGTAATCAAATGAACTGCTTGTCTAAGGGTTCTGGAGCTAAGGGTTTTAGTTTTATACTCTACTAGCTTGCATACCCGTCGTTGCCAGGTTAAGTTTTTTCAAATTATTATTGTTTTTTTTTTGATGGTCTAAACTTCAGGCCAATCGGCTCGGTAGTTTCCCCGCGAAAGAGTAACATAGCGCAAAAACTAAGTTTCGAAATCACTTTACCCCCCACTTACTCCCCCCACCCCTCGCGCTACTTTTCCGTATGCCTATGTTGGAACCAGAACTACCACAGACACTTATGCCAAATTTCAAGTCAATCGGTTCAGCCGTTTTTGCGTGAAAGAGGAACAGACAGACAGACAGACAGACACCAACTCATTTTTATATATTAGTATGATATGATATGATAATCATATGCAGGATTCAAAGTATTCTTTCTATGACCACGATAACTTGCGACAGAATTATGCTAGGGGCTAGGGGATTGGATGTGGTTCTTGTAAAGAGCAATACTGAGTTCTTCAAAGGGCAAAATTTGGTCCGTTCTTTTCCCTTTCCCAAAATCTATTTCATACAAACACAAATGAAAAAGATTTTGCGAATTTTCTTGAAAAGGTTTCATAGTATCGAAAAATTTATCAAGACTAATTTTTTTTAGAAAATTATCTTACATAACTATTTCCATACATCAATGTTCAATTGGATCACTCCCCCCCCCCCCCCCCCCCCCCCCCCTTCCGAAAGGAAATACTTCTATTCAAAATTCGGTGTGGAGTGCAGACATTATTTGGTTTACAATGTTTTTGGGCGGGTAACATTTTATGATTTTGTGTCGTATATCGAAAAGTCCTATATCGAAACGTCGTATATCGAGTTTTTTTTTATACTCTTTTTTATACTCTTTATGAGAATCGTAAAGTAATATAAATATTAGATTTTGTATAAGGTTTGTAACGCATGTAAAAAAAAACTAAATCGCTTGGGTACGTCCGTCCGTCCGTTTGTCTGTCTGTGCGTCTGTTTCGAAAGGTTGAGCTAGAGACTTGAAATTTTTTACAAAATTCAGGCATATCTGATACAAATTACCCTAATTCTTGCGATAAAAAACGTACTCATAACGGTTTCGTTTTTTTTTCATTTATCAGCGGATGTGAAATATTCCCCAATTAATTCCGGTTTTTATAAAACAATATCCATTATCTTAATTTATTTATAAGATTTATTTACAGGATGAGATTTTATCATCAAGAGATTCTAATTTCTTTTTTATAAAACCTGAGTCATAGTGCAACTTTTATGCTACGATTTTTTTTAAAACTCTTAATTGTATCAACAAAAATCAATTGTGAATCTTATGATAATTTAAGATACAAACTATGAATATACATAAACAATTTATTTGGGTGGCTCAAGTGTCAGCCAGTTGTTGATATTGAATAAGATATTTGAATTTTAAGTATATTATCTTTTAGAGTAAAAACTTGATGTTGGCATATGCATTGTACTCATATCTAAATCATTGACTTTGCGGGTTAAGATTATTAAGTGGCCGTACGATGGCAATCCATTTTCATATATATATATACGCATTCGTATATCCATATATTTATACATGGACTTTAAGTGTTTATTTTTAGAGACGTGGCGCTAAAAAACGAACGATGGGTCCTAGGCAAGTAAATATTTGGAGATAATAACTTATCAGTTTTGATTGCTCCCCAAAATTTCGATACAATGTAGATCTTTGTGTGGAAATGGTTCCATCCCAATTTGATGAGACAACTAATTTCAAAATTCCATCACAATTCACTTTCAACGGATGGTTGACTGTTTTGACTTTTAAGAAGAGTTTATCTTCATTTTAAATGGTGAATTCCTCTTCACAGACCACAAAAAATCGTTAGAAGATATTCGGATATTAATTATTTGGATATTTAAGTATCAAGTGTTTGTTTACAATTCGAGTTTGGGTATGATATAAGAAGTCTTCTGATGACTTTAGATTTCTGTTGTAGAACGTGGGCAATATGGGAATCATATTTTTATTCAAAATAGTTATGATTTGACTTTTTAATTCTAGCGCAACAATGTCGTATTTTACCAGATTTCTATTATGGGGAAGTGATTTTATAAGCCAAATATAAAATGAATTAACATTAACAAACAATTCGTTTTTCGGAGTTAAAAATAAGAATTGATTAAATTAGTTCACTTTTCGAATCAAAAATAGTACTTGTAACAGGTTATTTATAGTTTTCTGATACAATCCGAACGTGAATGCAAATATATTTATAATTTTTTTGGCTATGAAAATAATTTGATTTGTGACGTTTTGGGCAAACCGAACAATCGTTTTAAATACACACATGTTGCAAAATAATTGTTGTTTCACAATTTTTTAAAGAACGTGTACAATACATAAGGAAGCTTTTCAAGTTGTAAAAGCTGAATATGTAGAATCAAATATAATTGATAATAGTTCACAAAATATTCATTTAAAAATTGATGTCTTTCTCTTTTATTTTTCGATCAATATTACTGAATTAAAAAAAAGTATCAAAATTTTAATGCTTTTGAAATTATAACGATTTTTTAACACGTTGGCTTGAGTTTCTCAAGTTCCATGGTTGAGTGCAGTCGCTCGTGCGGTACAAAGGGGGTTTTTTTGTGGAGCATGGAATTCGTTTTTGTCTGTATTGATCTTGTGTTCCCTGGTGACTCACAAAATACAGAAATGATTTTTGCGTTTTTTCCCAGTGTATACTAGCGGAGTAAGCGTTTTTTTGGCTGGTAGCCAACGTGTTAAAGAAATCATTAAATTCTTATGTGATTAAGAGCGGTTTGCACCAACGAATCTTAGCAACTTATGTCGAACTTAAATTTGTTAAGTGCCAGAATTTCTATGGTTTAAGAAGGCTAAGCATAACTTAAATAGTTATGACTTGTATCAGCAACCGGGCCTAAGAACGCTAATTTAAGGATTTCTTTAAAAAATCGTGATAATTTCAAAAGCATTAAAATTTGGTTATTTTTTTTCTTCCATCTCAATTGATTCACGATTTCCCTCTTTTCACCCCTCCGCTTGCTTCGACCAAGGACCAGAACTAATTGAAAATCTGCTCAAAGCTACACCAGATAACAGGGTAAAGTCTCAGTGAGTTGGACTTTAGTGGGACAGAAATTTGTTTGAGAGACGATCAATCTAAAAGTGGTGACCTGGTCTAAATCCCACCTGAGGTTCAGAAAATACTAGGGGAGGGGATACACAGGGTGGAGGAGGGATGTTTTAATTTAAGGCGCCATATTTTTTTTCTAGGTGATTTGCTAGGTGAGTGGTAAAGCTTAGGAACTTCGGGCACAATTTTATAATTCTAACACTGTTTTTGCAAAAAAATCAATAAATCTCGATAGGCTGAAATTGAATATGACAAAATTTCAAGAAAAGTTCCTTAATTTTCTTTGGATCGATTTTTAGCAAGTATGTCGAGAGGATTGAGCTATACACTTGAAATTTTTGAGAGTTGCGTTTATCTTAAGTAGAGAGACTAAGTTCTTGAACGGGCAAAATCGGAAGATTCCTTCCCCACTCCACGCACAAATGAAAGTTTTTTTTTGTGATTTTCTTGAAAACGATGTATGGAATCTATTTCACATATCTTTTTCATACATTAAAATTCAATCGGATAACTTCCCCTCGCCTGTAGAAACGGGGTTTTTTTTTAAAATCAAAATTCGGTCTGTCCTCATATGGAGTATTTAACGATTGCCCTATAGCAAATGTATAATAGTTTTTTTTAATTCTTATCTATGGATCTTTTAATAGACACGAAATATTTCATGTCCGCATATATTATTTTCACAACAAATGCAATAACTTGATATATGACTATTCGATATATGATGCAGTATAACGCAACTTGATTGGTAAATCAAAAAACACCTGTAGCTTCAAAAAAAAAAAAAAATTCGCGAAATCAAAAATCATGAAAATAAGAAATATCAATTCGGTTGATGTAAAAAGTCTTTAAAAACAGTACAAAAATCCTAGATCTATGTTTCTCAATCCTATCCCAAGTAACCATTTGAGGTTACATTCCGGTTAAGAAACGTATTTGAAACCATGGTAACAAAACTCAAAAGTTTCACATTTGGTTTCTGTAACCTTTCAGAAACGTTTCAGAAACCCTGTTTAGAAGCTGGTTTCAAAATAACCGTTTTTGGCGGATTTATTCGGAACCCATCTAAAATGTAACCTAAATTGAAGGTTTTTTTGTAACCACGGTTACAAATTGTTTCTTGAGATAGACCTTATATTAATATTCTTAACTCCAAACTAATTGTTTAAAATTTTTAAGTATTGTAATCATGACGGAGACCGACTCGGGAACGGGGGCAGGTACAAATTTTCTGATCAGTACGAAATCCGTTACCAGCAAAATTATGAGAAAGTCCGTGCATCTGTCTGTCGGTTTGTCCGTTGTACGTATCTTAAATAACTCGAAATTGCGTTAAGCTAGCGACTTGAATTTTTTTGTGAATAAGTTTTACAAAAATCGTAGTTTTCTTTCAACTTTTGGAAAAGTAACGGTAGCTATAACGGTTACCCTTCATACAATTATTTTGAAAAAATACGGTTTTCTTAAAATTTCTCAAAACTTATGCGTTTTAGAAAAAAATGAATACAAAAATATTTAAATGATACAAAATTTTCTACATTTGCTTCAACGGTTTTTTGTATCTCTAACGGTTCTCAAGATATTTGAAAAAATCCAGTTTTTTGAAAATCTCTCGAAAACTACGCGCTTTTATGAAAAAATGCATAAAACTAAATTCAAAGGAAATTAAATTATCTGCATTTTTTCCATTAAGGGTTTTTACGTATATTTAACGGTTCTCAAGATATTTGAAAAATATTTTTTTTACATATTTTTCCCGAAACTAAAAATTTATATGAAAGTTTTGTAATGATCACAACTGAAATTTTTTGTTGGTGGCGCCATCAATTACTAGAATATGTATTTTTACACAAGTGAAAACAGTAGATTAGTTACATTAGTGTTTCAAAGTTAAATTTGTTTGATGACATCAAAATAATTGGCCCTTTAATATTTTAGAGCTGCCCAGTAACTGATATTTTTAGCAAATGCGCCATCACTATAAATTGAAAATTTCACGAGAAACAGATTTTTAATACTGAACAACAGAAAAAAATGAACATTTTTCACACGCAAAGGAAACGATGATTCTAACGCAAACGGAAATTTGCCTAACCGCAAGAATATAAATATGATTGAGGGGGATCTTGTACTAGTCTAATCCTCAGTTATTCTGGATCTTATCGGTCTTTTTTCAACATCTTTTAACTAGAAAACAGCATAAGGCACAGTGGTTTAGCATAATATCAATACACACGAGTATACAATAAGCTTCCAACTATTTTGTATATTCTCACACAATAAACGAAAATTTATGTTTACTATATATCATCGCAACATAATCTGCAAACGGATGCAAAGAGTTATATTTTATAATTTTAAATGGCTTATTATCAGGGCGAATAGTATATCACTTTCCAGATTTTAGAATAGAAATTCAAAAAAAAAGTTTTGCACCCACCATTTACCATTTCAAAAATGTTTGTTACTATTTTAGGTTTTCAGTTGAGGAGGGTTATATCACTCACCGAAAAGCTCAAGTGATTTATTAGTGTCTCATACGCGAATACATGTGGACTCTCTACGAAATTGAGCCATAATTTACACAGGTTAAAGGTTATTAACTTAGTCATTAGTTTTTTTTTCTACATAATTTTTACAATCGATGAAATTTTTTTTCGCGAAGTTTATTTCTTGTGACGTGTTTTATAGCAAATGTTTTTGATGTATTTATCATTGAATTTTTATCTGACAAAGTACTAAAAAGTAAATAATCAATTTTGAGTTTATGCTATGGAATTGGTTTTAGTATCATGTGCTACCTAAGTGGATTAATGACAGTAATAATAGAAGCTTTTCATCGGTTTAACCATCTATCTGTCATCATAAACGTGTCATCTTTCAACAAGTTTTCGATATAGATAAGATAGGCTTACTTGTACCTTGTTACAGATAATAATTTTCGATTAAGGTAATTATTGTGTTATTATTTGTCAAACTCATCACATCACTTATCTTGTCTTATATCTTTATGTTGGTCAGAAGAAAAAAAAATTTGGTAAAAATTTTTATGACTTGATAATTTTTTTGTTCGTACTTTTGTGGACTTAGGGATGAAAGAATCCGATTCTGTAAACTCACTCACTTGAGCTTAAATTGATATTTTAAGATAGTTTTTTTTCAGTTATTCATGCATTGCGGTCACTTTGTTTTTACACAATTATGTGGATGATTTATCTGAAATAGAGAAATCGGGGGTTTTATTCGTGATAATATTACAAATAATACAGTGAAACCTGTATAAGCTGCACTCTGTATAAACCGGAAACCAGCCTAAGCCGAACACTTTTTAGGGTCCAGTGAATTTGCAGACGTTTTCCGTACAAAATGAACATGTATAAGCCGAAACCCGCTTAACGCGAATCTGGACATAATTTTTTCCGCATCAACCGGACATTTTTTTCAATAATATTTTTTCTAGTCTATAACAGAGTCATATTCGATTTAATTTACCGTTTCTAACGCATAGAACCAATCGCTCGATTAAAAAATAAATTTAAGGTATTATCACACATAAGTTCAAATGGTCTGAAAATTGTAAAAGTGACGAAAAAAATATAGATATATCAGTGAGACCGAGAAAGTGTGATTGACATGAAAATGGCGCGAAAATTTGGGCACAGAAAAATGTGTTGTATTCTTGAATCAAAAATTAAACCGGAAAAATCTTCGAGCACAGCAGTGGTGTTAAATTAAAAAAAACCTTGGAAGTATTTATTGCAAAAAATATTTTCCTTTTATTATTTACAGGAAAACTAAACGGGTTGAGAAAAATATCTAATTTTTGTATGCTTTGAGGTATTTTTTTTGGTTCAAAAGTAGTTCACAAATTAAATCTGGAGGTTTCACCGTACATATTTGTAAATTGTTACACTATCGTAAAAAGAAATAAAATATAAGTGTTTTATAGTTTAACCCAGTGATTCTCAACCTGTGGGGCGCGCCATTTAAGGGGGGGCGCGAGCATATCCAAGACAAAATATTTAAAAAAGTTTATTAATTGACTGAAAGGAAAGTACATACCCACATACAAAACAAAATACATTTCGACATAATATTTAATAATTAACTTATTAACTTACTCTTGGAGCACAATGAACGCGAAACCAGCGCGAAACCAACGCAACTACAACGCTCTGAACTGTCACGCAGTGCAAAATTCTAGCGGCAGAGCACAATGGCAGCTCGTGAAGTAGTACAAGTGACATAATATAAAGTGGTATAAACTTGGAAAAATTACAAAAATGGATAATTATGAAGCGATAATTTGCTTTGTTGGTCTTTATCTTTGTTATTTGCACTAAGGCTATCAATTTTTCCTCGAACGGCATTTTTCCAACCTCACTTTATGAACTGTCAACGCAGAATTCTGCGGCAAAGTTAGAAGTTTGCAAATTTTTGCGTTGCGGTTACGTTGTAGCTGCGTTCTATACGTTCACTGTGCTCACTTCAAACAATTTGTGGGAACCAAACTTTTAAGTGACAGTTTCTGCGCCAGTTTCGCGTCGGTTTCTCGTTCATTGTGATTTCAGGGTTAAAACAACTTCTCGCGAAACCGCAAAAATGACGCAAGAGCAATAAAAAGGCACTGGATTCTTGTTTTGTGAACGCTGAGGATCGGTGTTGCCAAATGTCAGTAAATTACTGTTTTCTTGGTAATTTGTGTTTAAAATTAGGGTAGTAGTGTAGGTTTAGCGCCAAAATACTCAAATTACGTTATTATTGTATACATTTTATTGTATGCAGGGGGGGCGCGATGACAATTTTGATTGAAAATTGGGCCGCGAATACTGAAAGGTTGAGAATCGCTGGTTTAACCTGTGTAAGCTGGAAACCTTTTTAAGTCTGAGCATTTTCTGACCCCTAGTGAGTCCGGCTTATGTGGGTTTTGCTGTATATATACTTGTAAATTGTACAAAAAATGAAGGCTAAATGCAATGATAGACGATCTTTTTTTTAGAAATTACTAGATTTGACATCATCCCTAGTCAGGGAATCACTTTTGTTGATTCAATCAAATAATTTTTTTAAAGATTTTAGATAATAAATTATTATGGGTATCATGACTGTGTAATTTAAATAAAATCATTGTTGAAAATGTTTATTATATTTTGCTGGGCATCAATAAAATGTGTCACAGTTTTTGGTGGAGGGGGAATATGTATATTGTGACGGCAATTTTAAACTCGATACAAAAAAAAAACAAAAATAAAATGTCGATAGGGGAGCGAGATGGGGTTTTTTGTTGAAAAGCCCAAAATTAGCAAGACATTTTGTTGTCCATTAAATAGTATTGATTTCCACGTAATTTTTAATTTTAATATTTTTAGCCATTTATCATTAAAGATAATTTGTTGAGTTCATTATAATTTTTGTTTTAAATATTTACAATATTTATTACATTTTTTCTTATCACTTGAAATTTATCTAAGAAAAAAAATTTTTTTTGACAAAAATTTACTATAGCAACAATTAATGTATTTCACCTGATAGCCATCGAGACATGATCATTGTTTTGCGATTCAATTTCTGTGAATAAACGATCGAGAAATACCTATCAATATTTATACAATTTTTGGGTTAAAATTTATTAGTTTATTACCATTTAATGTCTGATTATTGACTGATGACATCTTTTTGATAGTAGCAAAAGCGATTATCAAAATTTTATAATCATATACGGGACTGAATTTTTTTTTCGTCAATTTCAAAAAATTAATCAATTGAATTTTTACAAAGTTTCTCTTCTGTGCGTGCAGTTCAATATGAGTAAGTTCTAAGTTTTCAAATGAATTTTAGAATGGTTTTCTAACCACAAAACTATGTGATTGTGTGAATAAATTCGGGTTTATTGTGTTTCTTGGATTTTTGAAAATTTATGAAAAAATTGGTTTCAGAAAATTCAACTGAAATTTCACTATTTCTCACAGTAATCAAAAGTTCTTCAGTGAAACGGTAGCAATCATTGCAAAAATTAAATCAAGACATCAATTCACGTAAAAATCGAAGAAAATGTCATACATTTAAATGAAATCTAAAAAAAAATATTGTTAGATACAATTGATGATTAATTTTAACCCTTAAATTGATTTTTTAAGAATTTTACCCCTTTTTGTCAAAAATACGAAAATAATTCATCTTAACAAATTGGATTTTTATAAGTTTGTATTATCGTTTATTATCAAAGAACCCTTCAATGATCTTCGTTTTGGATCAGTGATCATTTCTGTTCCGATTGAATAGTCGTCTCGATTGTAAAGTTCATCACCTTGTTCTCATCGGTACCTTAATTGCATTTAACCCAATTTCACCCTTGACTTGTGGAATTTCTATATTTTTGGAATATGTGGCTTTAAGAATTTAAGGAACAAAATTTCTTAATGATTTAAGATTACTTTAAGGCAATTCACTGAAGATCCTTTTCTTGAACTGTGTAGTAAAAAAAGTACGTTATTAAATGAGAAGTAAATAATTTTAATCTACATGTCTGATAAAATAGTTCTCTGGAAGAAAATTATCAACTTAAAAATATAAAAAAATCCAATACTTTACCCGTAATTTTGATTCAAATTTTTTGGCGAAAAAATGTGAAATTAATGGTACGCCACAGTGACGTAATTAGGAATCGGGGGCCCTCTTCGGAAATTACATTTGACCCTCCTGGTCGGGAAACCCGTTTTGTTCGAATGCTAATAGAGGCCCTAGTAAATAGTGCTCAAAATAAGAAACATGATTCCACTTTTTTACTTCGAATAAATGTACACACCAGACATACTCGAAAAAATGCGCCGCAGACAAAATTCTTTCTTGATTCCTTTGAAAAACACTCACTGAGTTACAAATTTTGTGATTTACTTACCCGTATATTTTTATAACGAGTGCGGAGAGCCATACGAAAGTACAGCGCGCCTGTGGCAAAATCTGATCTTCCGCCTCTTTCTCTCTCGCAAAAAAGTGATAAAAATGAATTTTTTGTGACTGGAAATTTTCTCTCTCGCAAAAAAGTGATAAAAATGAATTTTTTGTGACTGGAAATTTTGAAATATCGATCAGAGGGAAAATTTGTCTCAGTTTTGCTTGTAAATATCTAAGCGAAAAATATTAGGGAGTCTAATTTTTTCAAAATTTAATTAAAATTGGTTCAAATATGCCATAATCAAACATTTTATAATAAAATGCGCCGCAGGAAATTTTTTTTAAGAAACTTTTCAAAAAACTGCCTTTCAGATGCAAGTATGAATCTGGCCTACTTAAGCGAACCTTCCGGAACCCCCTGCTCTTCAGAGGCCTCTTTTCGCTGGGTGATTGCAGGTTTATGCTCCCCCTAGTTACGTTACTGGTACGACAATGTAATTTCAAATCAAACTGAAATATTTTTTTTGTTGAAAAGATTTTTCATTTGTTAAAGATTTTTATTGATAGCATATTTGAGGCGTTAAAAGCTAGAGTGGACCAACCCACATGTCGAAATCGTGAATTTTTTTGTGTTTGAATCACTATTGCGAGTGAGTTTTTGGACAAAAATGTTTGGATGCACCAAAAAACGTTTCAACATTGAGTAATAAAGTCCACAGATTTTTTTTTTTTTAAATTACAGTCAATAATAGTACAAAAGTAGAAAAGCTTCAAAAACTCGATTATGTGGCTTGGTCCACTTTAGCTTTTAACGCCTCATTTATGCAACTGCTATAGGCTCCGCCTTTGACTGCTGCGTGGTGCAATACTGTCTCACCGGTCGATTTTCGGTCTTCCCGTTTCCATCTCTTCAGTTTTTGGCCTCGAGTCTTACTTTTGGGAAGTGCGCAACTTGCAGGGAACGAGTTAGCTAGATTTATGTGGGTGAAAAATTACCTTGACCTCTTTAATGATGAAAGTCGGATCCAAATTACTTCAGAATCACAGAAAGTGGGTACCTGGCGATAAATTTCCTTGAAGGATAACAATGGGGGAAACATCTTCAAGGGATCAATAAGTCTTGGAAGAGTGGGTTTACAAGAGGGGCTGGGGGTAGATTTCAGTGGGAGTGATGACTTTTCTAATGGTAGAAACCGAATTCAAATTCCTTCAGAGTTGCAGGAAATTGACGGAGAGGGGAGTTAAAGAGAGGAAAATAGGCATATTTTAGTTGTCGAGTAATTTTCTTGAGGGCTAAGATTTCTAATGGTGGCAATAGCATCCAAATCCAAAGAAATAAAAGAGTTACAAAGGAAGGGAAACTTCAAAAAAAAAAACAGCAGTCTTCTAGTGGTAAAATTTCATTAAAACCAGTTTAGTAGTTTTTGTAAAAAAAAATTTCATGAAAAAAATGTTAATTCGATACAAGAATTTTAGTGAATTTCTTACGTTATTCCCTGAGCTTCATTTCTGATTTCAATAAACATCAATTTATAAATATCTATCAATTTCAACCCCCGTCAGAAACAGATCCATTATAGCAGAATAGAGCGGGAATTAGAAATCACATCCAATAAAAAGCGAAATCTCATAACCACCTTCAACCAGAAATGAAATCCTAAATGATTGCTTCCGTACTACTTTGTGTTCCATGTTCGTTGCTGCGCTGCAAGGGGTGCTTCAACTCCCATAAACACACATAAGATGAAACGTAAATATTCTTCTAAAGGATTACAAAAGGACTACTGTGGATAACTGTTTTTCAACCAAGGACATATGTTTGTGTTAATGCGGTATAATCTTATTCATTTCAAACAACTGCTCATCCAAATATAAAGTAGACGAGCGCATAAGCATAAAAACCGTCTGTTACGACAAATAATGCACATAACGAAAATAAAAAAATACTAATAATCAAAAAAACTATGAATACTGAATTGAATAGATGTATGTAGAGTTTATATCTATACGAGTATATTGTTGCTACCGAATTAGGAAAATCAACATTTATAGGAAATCCAATTAATTCGGATTTTTCAATTTGTCTCATTTGATATGGAAATTGATCAGTTATGAATTTATGATCAGATATTTAACTGAGCATAGTTTGATTGACAATGAAACCCTATATGACAAAGGCACAGATACAGTAAAACCCGTATTGACAGAAATGATAACGCAAAAATGTTTTTCCCTCAAGAAACGATTTGTGACTCAGGTTACAATGTGACCTCAGTTGCAAAGCGGCGGTTGCAAATCCGTTTGTATGACAGTTGCCTTGTGACCGCTCGCAAAAATTTGTATACAAATTGGTTACTTTGTGACCGGTCACAAAAAAATCGGTTGCATATCGGTGACTTTGTGACCGGCCTCGAAAAAACGGTTGCATGCCGCTCACAAAAAACTGGTTTCAAATTGGTTGTAATCTGACCGCTCGAAAGAAAACTGGTTTTAAATTGGTTACTTTGTAACCGGTCACAAAAAAACCGGTTGCATATCGGTTACTTTATTACCTGTCGGAAACTTGTTGTTGTTTTTCGTTGTGTCTATTCCGATCATCTATAATTCACTTACAAACAGTGCTATCGAAGTATTTATAGTCAACTTGGGACCAAGGAATGCATAGTCAAGCCGTTTTCTGATGTACACTTGAGGTACAACCCAAGTAACCAAATAGGGCGTAAAGTGGTCGTGGCGACTATAAAGATTCGATGTTAAAGTCGCCACGACCACTTTACGCCCTATTTGGTTACTTGGGAAGTTAACATGGAAGTCATACTTGGTAACTGGCCAAAAACGGTCACATTAACGTGACCAATGTGCGGTTCCACACATTTTGCAACGCACGTTGTGTGATCGTCGCTTAACCGATATTTAATCATTTTTGGTTACTTGGGTCAGTGCTAATAAAATTTATAAATAGAGGGGTAGTAAATCTATACTTCAGATGGTCATCTGGTGGATTTTTTGAACCAATGGGGATCGAAATCACGGAAAAATTATTGTAAAATTTTTTTTTCTTTTATATTTTTCGATCTGAGCAAATGTTAAGGGAATTTTCGGTTTTTTGGGGGGTGGAGGGAGAGGAGAGAGTGCTTGGATTTTAGTTTTAGCGAGAAATCGTATGTTTTGGCAAAAAAAAACTTGGATAATAGTTGAGTCTTTTTCTGCTCTTTTAAAGTGAAAAAATCAGGCTCGACTGTCCTATACATATTCGAAAATTTCATACACTTTTAATACAAATAAAAAGCATATCTCATTAAAAAGGAATAATTTTTTTTATATATCCAGCTATGCGTCAAGTTCACACGTCTCAAATCCTCTCATAGGAAATCAGGAACTTTTTGGCGCGACATTTTGTATTTTCCATTATAAACATCGCATCCTGGGTTTTGTCCTTGACATAATAAAAAACATAACCAGATTGCTGTCCAATAAGGATAGCATCTCTATTTTATTAGGGGGTTTGGATTGAACCCGATTGATTTCAAATCAAAAGTTTCAATGGTATTCCGATGGCATTAAAGAGATTCATCCCTTTGGCAATAAATTCATTCCTGAAGGGAAAAACCTCTCATCGTCACTATCAAAATGAGGCTTGGATTTGGGAATTTTTCTTTTTTTTTCATGTTTAGTTTTTCTGTTGCATATTTAACCGAATTGAACAATAGTGATGAGACAAAGGCCCAATAGAGTGTCTGCGACCTATTGAAATTTTGATTCCACTATATAATTTACTCAGCTGGAAATCCACTTCTGCCTGTTAATGATGTCAAGAGTCCTTTTGTCAGACAAGAGTAGAGATCCCATGTTGTGAGTTATGTGACTATTGTCCCGATTAAAAGTCAAGGAATTGCCGTCACCGTCACTATGCGAGTATATATAAAATTGAAAAAAACAACAATCTAGTTGGCTTACATGATCGTTATTCCATTGATTTTATTCCAGGATCGTTTTTTTCGCTTCAAGTTCGCTAAATATTTTTGTGTACATGTAAGCTTATATGAAGTGAATTTGATCTGATCAGCCAAGTCAACATATATAACTCATGTCTCAATCTATGATTGAGCAAACTATGTACAAGAAGGAAGTTGAGTTTAGAACATTTTGAATGTAAGTCTGTAACCCCAATATTAGGATTTCAAGATCAACATCAATATGGTCTAACGTCTTGAGAATTGCTATTGAGGGTCTTAAAGGACTCGTACAGCTTTCATCTACATTGAAATAGTTGAGAATTTCAACTGCTATCCTGGGAGGGGTCAGGAAACCGAGTCCCTTCGAAATCTGGAAATCAAATCGTACAAAGGTTGAATAAAAAAAAATGAAATTGAATTTTCACAGAACATCTGACTTAACTGTCAAATTTTCGGAGGCGCAAGCAAAGATTCCTCCTTACGAATTCTCTAAATACGGCACAACAAGAAATAATTACACTCCTTGGTAATCTAATATCTTCTGCACAGGATTGTGCAATCAAGGACTAGTCGGAAGGATAATGCAGTCATAGCCAAACATAGTTGAAGGGCAGTTAAGGAATTCTTTTATAATCTCTCAATCACTGATGATGATTATGTTTAAGGTCTTTTTATTTTCCTTTTTCTCGTCATGAAGTTTCGGTATTTTAGTCAACTTTCAGACAGTTGAATCGTAAATCGCCGCATTCGCAGCCGATCCATTGTTCGACGAGCCCTTAAAACGTTGAACTGAGAAGGACTCGTATGTATATCACGAATATGAGTAGAAGGCGTGTTTCGAGGTCTTCAGACCTTGAACGGAAGTTCATTTTAAAAGCGTTCTTGGCGCGTACAATAGCTGAGTCGGAATGTACCGGAAGTATTCTGACGCGTGTCTTGAGTTTTTTTTCTTATTTTAATCGTTGGTCGCTTCAGTATGTTTGTCAAGGATTCATCCGTCTATGCGAAGAATATGTTTTTCACCTTTCCATATTACCTATCTGTAATGCAGCGAATATGCGATTAGACTCTCTAGTGTTCATCATCACATCAGTTTGAAGGTTTTTCAGGCAATCATCTGCCGGAGGAGGAACATTATGCACTCATCGCGAAAAAAAAAAACTGAATGGAATATGTACCGTAGGGAAAATGAACACAAAAAAAAAATCGAGAACAATTTGGCGAAATAATGAGGGAATCAGAGAATTGCATTTGGATTGTCCTCATAAGTCCACAATAAAATTCCACAAGGTCTAAGTTTTTAAAAACAATGACATAATGTTGTTTTTTTTTGTTTACAAGAAAATTATTTTTTCCCGTTGGTATTGTTAGGTACTCAGTTCTGTTATATACCAATTTAATGGCTATATTAACAAAATGCAATCTTTTGACGTTTCAATTTTATCCACAAAAATTTAAACTTGAATCCATTTAGGGCTTCAAAAACATTTTTTTAAAATTTTATTCTAAATTTTAAAGGATTAAACAAGTAAATTGAAAATCAACTATTTTTAAATTAACGCTTTTAAAAAAATTTAGTTTTTAATTTAGAGTAAGTTCGGATATTGTGGTATAGGCGGGTAATGTGGTATACCATCATTTCTCGGATATGAGATGTCGCATCGCAAGATCAAACATACAAAACTGTTATTTGTGAAATTCGGCAACCATTGTTGGTGTTGACAAGTCCATGTTTTATTATGTTATACCGGAATTTTCTGAAAGACGTTTTAGAGCGCAATCAAAATTTAATTGTCTCCACTTTTGAAGTGAATTTTAAAGGCCAATTTAAAGTAGTTTTTAACTGCGATACAATGAACAATTATTTAGACAACACTTTTGATTTTTTAAAGGAACATTTTTGGATTGAGGCGAATTTGACTAAGAAATCATTTTTTTGGTTTGTCATGGTGAAAACGGCTAATGTGGCATACTATTTTTTCCATACAAATATTTAATATTTGAATGGAAGAAACAGTATACCACATTACCCACCTTAAATATTTGTATGGAAGAAACCGTATACCACATTACCCGCCAATTTTTTGAAGTACAGTAATCCCTCCAACTGCGCGGTTTCTAACTGCGCGGTTTCGCAACTGCGCGGTTAAGTTTTTAATACCAAAATTTCGAACTGCGCGGTAAAAATTTCGCACCTGCGCGGTTTTTTTTATAATTTTCGTTGAAACAAACATGTTCCTATCCCCAAAAATTTAATACAAAGTAGGGTTCACAGTGCGCGGTTTCGCTGTGCGCGCTCTTTTTGTGGAACGTATCTACCACGCAGTTGGAGGGATTACTGTACTTCTTTTTCAGTTAGTGCACTTTTTGATCATATTTTTGTTTTTATGTTTATGATTGCCAACATTGTTGTGGAATATTATAGGCAAGACTTTGGGGGCATCGTAAACGAAATTCAAACATATTTGCTTTTAAAATTAGTGATTTATTATAAAATTAAAAACAAGTTTGCCACAATATCCAAATTTACTCTATTCATTTTAGTCATTTTGTATTTGATTAGTATGGTTAAAAAAGTCTTCGAATATATGTATTTATATCCTGGGATTTGATATATCCTTACAGACATCTGAATCACATTGAACGATTCCAAAAACCACCATTTGAGATTTTTTCCGAAAAATTTGAGGTAAAGGATAATCACGTTATCAATAAATGACCTTCCGTTATCCTTACAACATACTTCTTAATATCAAAATCGGATTCAGCGATCCTAAAAACCCTCAGACGAGTTTTTTTTTTTTGGAAAATTTGAGGAAAACTACTTATTTATTGATCACAGAATCGTATATTTAGCGGCCCAAAAACTCCCAGCTAAGATTATTTATCCGGAAAATTTGAGGAGAAAGATAATTACGTTATCCTTGCAGGACCTTCCTTATCTTTTCAAGGACGAAGTAGTGAAAATATTGTATTGCTTTCGGACTTTCGTATGTGTGCAAAATTTCAAGTCAATCGGATGAGTGGATCAAAAATACATAGATTGTGAGATTTGACCCTGACGCACAGACGGACGGACACGATAGCAAGTCAAATAAAAGCTTTTAAAAAATTGACTTTCGATGTCAAAATTCGAAAAAAAAGTTCGCACGGCAAAACAATATTCAGGCATTCTCATAGTAATTATGGTGCTTATGGTTTTTACCATTTTTCAAAACATACCAAAAATCACAGATCAATTGTGGCTGAGGCCTGAATTTATGTGTAACTAAAAGTCTATTGACAAAACTAGTTTTCGAGAAAATTTAAAAAAAATGACCAGATTTGGCATAAAATATATTCAAACTATAAACACGAATATATCCGGTGCGCTGTAGCAAAAGGAGTATACGTAAAAACAATATTCAAGCGATGAAATGGCTCTTTAGTTTCAGAATAACCAATTTTTTACTGAATATAGATTTGCCCCACACGTCGGTTAACCCCTTAACCCCTCACCTATTAACTTTTGAGCCGTTTAACAGATTAGGATGCGGTTTTCTGAGTTGGACAAGAAATTTCTCGGACAAGACTCTACCGTGAAGAAGTCTATCTCATCCTTTCTCCCCAAATCTCTATATTGATTTCTTAAGAAAAAGTGTAGCCTAAATTATTTCACCTAGCTATAATTACACACTGATAATTCATTCATAAGAACATATTTATGTGATTTTTTGCTGTGAATTATGGGAATACATTTTCATCTAAAATTTATGACTTTGTGATAAAAAAAAATTTTCAATGAAATAAATATCTAACACGGATTTATCCAAGCTCTGAAACGATATTATTCTGCAAATTAATGTCATGTTAACAGGCTACATTAACACAGGTAACGGTCGTATGAATTGAATAAGGATACATGTATCATCCCTTAATAGTGTCCCTTTTTTCTGTAAAAGCCGATATATTCATTGCACTGTATTTGCCCTTCATGACAGAACTGACAAGTTTATTTCAGTGGCAATAGATAACGCAGCGATTTGCATAACACTCATCCCTATGTGTACGGATGAATTTTCCATGCTCGTCCTCGCGCGTCGTCAGTTGTCTGTGTTGGGCGCAGTGACGCAGAAACAGTCAAGAATAGCATTTAGGGATTTTTAAGGGTGAGAAGTATCTTTTTAACTTTTAATGCCCTTTTTTGCATGAAAGGTTTCTATTAGGCACATGTGAAAATGAGGGAATATTTATAACTCGCAAAGGGGTAACTGATATTAGTTTAGTAATGGGTTGAGAAGAATGGTTACCGTGTCAGAATTGAATTTAAATATTAGCAAAAAAGTCAAATGTAATGCTCGTGCTATACGTTTTAAATTTGTATCAAGGGTGATTTAAGAAATTAATTCTCATTTTGTTCGATTTGATTATTGAAAAGACTCAAATATGTCGATATATCGATTTTTATTATAGAAACTTACCTCTTTATTTTTGACACACATTTAATAGATATCTATTCTTGTAAACAGAAATTGGACTAAGATAAATATTTGTTTACTAGCATGAAGCATCCGGCGTTGCTTCCCAACTAACAAACTCTCCAGACCAAAACTCTTACGAATTTTGAAATCTTCTCATTAAACTTTCTTAACACACTGGATACTCTCATAACATAGTTCTTGTAATGATACTCTATTTTTTTCTGATAGCGTTCTTTTTATAAGAGTATGACGCTACTAGAGCTACTGAATCTTTTACGCTTATAGCAAGGCGATTTTTGAACTCTTGTAGCGAGGCTTTAAAAACTTATGTTCTCATTGTATATTTTTTATAAAGTTTTAATACTTCAAGAGTTTAAATCTTAAATAAAAATGTTATGAGCAGTTAATTCGTATGATTCTCATAAAAACGCGCTTGTAAAAGTTTAAGTATAAAAATACTTGTTAAAATGCTCATATGAGACATAAAAGATTTAAACTCGTATAACGCGAGCTTATGTTCTTATTAGTAGAATTTTATTCTTAAAATAAATCTTAGTCAACATGCGCCATATTTTCCCTTGATCTTTTTTAATAGTAAAACTTTGAAATTCCAAAAACAGCTTACATATGTAAATTAGGACCTAAAAACACTGCAAAAAGCTATTTTCTTTAAAAACAAAAACGCATTAAAACAATTGAAACAGTTTGATCAATTATATTAAAAATTTAATTTTTCCATATTATATTTCCGATTTATAATATATCTCACTTTTTCGATTTTTTCGAGGGGTTTCGCGTTTTTTCGAAGTAAAATATGTTATATTATCAGTAAAATTGCATTCCCCATATAATTTTTGTCTATTATATCCGAAAAAATAGAATTTAAAATCTATGTCATATGAAATTCTAATACAATATTATCATACGCAAACGTAAACATAACTCGGATCCGAAAATAAATAAACACTTCAAAAATAACTTTTACTCTTTAAAAAATTACTTTAACTCTTCAAAAATAAAACCGGCTAGATATTTTTATATACTCTTCTCTTTTTAGCAAAGCATAAAGTACTTGGTATGAAAGTTTTATGAGAATATCAATAAACTCTCATTAGAATTCAAATAGTGTTCTTGTGAGACTTTCGTGACTCTTACAAAAAGAACTGATGTCTTGTTATAAAATAAAAAAAGTTCTCATAAGTGCGCCATTTAAGCCTCATGAGCCACTCATAAAACAGTTGTAGCATTCTACAAGGGTGAAATAGCCCTGTATGAAAACTCTCAAAAGACTCTAGTAGAGTCTTATGAGACGAAAATTGTTAGTTGGGTTGGGCAATCATTAAGAACTTAATCAAATAGGTATTTTGATGTTTAGAAAAAATATGCAAAAACTCATTATTTAAATACGTTTTCTATATAAATTCTTCGATTTGACGCACTGTTTTTGAGGAAATTACAAACAACTTTTCCATTTGTTTGGGATAGGGGGAATGAATAGTTCAAATTTGTCTGGTAAACATGGCGCTGGATTTTAAATCTCTGAACTTAATTTGCTCGTGAGTTAGTCGAAAGACAGAGACGCGTCGTAATACATGATTGGTGCCCAGAGTTTTTCGTCAATCTAAAGACGCTGGTGTAATTTTATTGTCTAACTATTAGTTATATGCGATATAGACATCACAGCATTCACAATCTATACTCATATTGATTTTTGCAAATACTCTGTGAAAATTCTTTCATAAGAGATAGCTATGCAGCTCGTGTCATAGAGTCGGAAAAGAGTTTAGTGATCGAAATATTTCCTTGAGACTGACCTATCTAGCAGTGAAACCCGCATCAAAATCCATTCAATAATTTAGAAGATAGCAGGAGAGGGGGATTTTGCATAATGCGGGAGGGAATAGTTTGAGTGGAAGAATTATTTATCTATTCTAAGAACAGTATAATTCTAAGAAGAACCATATCAAAATCCATTAGTTCAGCAGATAACAGGAGAGCAGTTTCGTGTCATGCGGGAGGGAGAGGTTTAAGTAGATGAAAATTTTCCTTAACAGACGATATGTTCAAGACTATAGACCGTATCACAATCCTTTTAGTACTTTAGGATATCACCGGAGAGGAGGTTCGTATAATGCAAGACGGAAAGATTTTAAATATGTCCATTTATTTGAAATTTATTTCAAAATGAATGCTTTTTTTTATATATTTATCGAACTTTAAAAGAAAACGGTCATTATATGGCTATTAATATTTAGAACCGTGCATTTTAATTTAAGATTTTTGTAGATGCCTTCAGAATATTTTTGTTCTGAATGCGCGCGGAAATTGATTTTATTATTTTCTTTGAAGTCAAAAATACAGTATTTTGACCTTGCACGTATCTAAATAATGTAAGTGTACATAACTTGGATCATCGTTTTGAAACTAAGAGATTGGGATTAAACTCTAAATCAACAATGAAAATTTCCAAACATTTTGTTTGATTGTCTTTCGCTACGCTTGTCTTTCGCTACGCTTGTCTTTCGCTACGCTTGTTTGTACTTTTCAGTCTTCGAATATATAGCCTTGATGCCTCTAAGATATTTTTACGGACCTCTAGAATCGGATTCAGCAATCCCAAAACCTTAGATGAGATTTTCCCCTGAAAATTTGAGGGAAAGGATAATCATGTTATCCTTACAGGATCTTCCGTTATCCTTACAGGACCTCTCGTTATCCTTACAGATTTTTTAATGTCAGAATCGAATTCACCGACCCCAAAAACCCTAAGATGAGGAAAATTTGAGGAAAAGGATTATCAAGTTATCCTTACAGGACATTCTCTTATCCGCGCAAGGGTAAAATAGTGAAAATATTGTATTGTCATCAGACTTACATATGTGTGCGAAATTTCTAGTCAATCGGATGAGTAGAAGTGGGTCAAAATTAGATTGCAAGATTTGACCCTGACAGACAAACAGACAGATACGAAGTCAAGCTAAATAAAAGCTTTTAAAAATAAAGAGAGCGATCTACATTTGGGACAACGATCAGAATTGTGTACATTTACCTTAAGTCAAAATAATGTGAAAAGAAATAGAATTGCAATTTAGAACCAAAGGAGAGGTTTAATTGTCAGGTGTCAACTGGTAAATACTTATAGGAGAATTTCAATTAAAAAAATTCTATTTGTATAGGGGATGGAGAAAGCATTGGTCCGATGGAATTTTGATGCATGGAAGACGTATGTCAAATCATATTCTAAACAGATCTTGCCTTTATACATTTTTCCACATGACTCACCGTTTTCGAGAAACTCACAAAAATATGTTTCGCACAACGAATTTTGCGATAATTGACAAACGCAATGGTACAAAATTGGTGTACAAGTAATCGTATTTACAGGCGGATGAGCAAACGGACAGAAATATTGGCAGTTTAATTTTACTCAAATTAAATACGTATTTAATTACGCGAAAATAATGTACCTCCGATGTAAGACGTAATTAATGTTTCTAATGTAACTAATGTAAAATACACCGAGTACAACGGATCAAACTGAAAAAAACAATGTTTTTATTTAATCCATACCATTTTATGCTCCATACATGTCTTAATTCTCTGTTATATATAAAGTTTTTTGCCGTTTTTCTTTGGATTTGCCTATATTTCTAAACGAATTTCACTAATATTCCTCGTGCTATTATTCTAAAATTATTTTTACGCTTTGATCAACAAAAAAAAAATACGTGTTTTCAAAAGTGTTTGTACAATAAAATAAAGATTTTCAAAATTCAAATCGATTGATCATATTGGCATATTATCTTTTGTACACAATTTTACCATAAAAATAACATACATACAAATCTATCAAATTCATGTTTTATATAACCCGAAAATGGATTCTTACACCCGAACTACTTGAATCGAATCAATTACACATTAATCTAACACACCTACATGTAAAAATCTAACCGAACACACAGCAAAAGGAAAATTGCTTTAAACGACAAGACAAAAATAACACAAAACATATCAGCATCACACCCGAAAGTCAAGGATTTTCCTCTATATTTTCCCATTTGGAAAGTCAATCTGACGGGTATCCTTTCCGTTCATTTCATACGGGGAAAGTGTGAAGGAGGGAAAAATTTCCCATAGCTAAAACAAAATAACGACAATAGTGAAACAGATTACGCCTCAAAACAATTTTCCACCGGGTATTGTGTCCATTCAAAGAAAACTTTTGCACCATTAGGTATAATATAAACTTTGAGTATGGCTTTTTCCAATCCCCAAATCCCCCAACCTCCTTAGGCAGACGGTATAAATGAGGCCAACCCGGGTTGATCATATAGAGTTCGTATAGCTACCACTACAAGAGAAAAAAGTAACAAAAACCGAATATATACAGTAAAGTACATCACCAACACGATAGAATTTGGAAACTATCATCCCAGTCATAGTATCCAGGAAAATTCACATTGGAAAATCACGAAAATCCCCAAACACCGACAGATATATCTTATCCGGGCGACCCAGGGAATCAGCAAACCGTATCTTTATGTGGTCTGATGTGTGTCAATGTGTTGGTTTATTCTATTATGAAAGCATAGATATATTTATCTAACTGGGGATAAGCATGACACAATTCAGATACATTTTCTTCCTCGTACAACCGCAGAATCAGTGTAACATTTGCTACCATCAGCCATATATCCAAGGATCTCAGACTCCGGCCGTTGGTTGTGTCGCCTTTACTCTGCCTGATGTTGCGCAAGTCTGTTCAAGTGTTGGTAAATTTCAGTATCTGCAAATCTAAAGATACGTAAAACTTGTGTACACACTCCCCGCAGTGCTGCTGGAAGTGAAATTGTTGCTGGCTTTCAATATGATGCTCATCAGAGAACATAGCGAACATCTCATCCATTTAACGTGGCATCGCATCCCTTTTTCGATCCCGCCCTATTTTGCTCCTCCCTTGTGTATAACACAGGACGAAAATAATTCTGTTTATGAAATCAAAAGGGAAAATCGTTCCATTGTATCTGTGCACACATAGATTAATCGAGTTCCATAGTCGGGTGTAGATCCTTTGTAGGTTCCTTCCACACGACAATATCTACCTATAACTAAATATACCTCGTGTAACGTTTTGAGTTCGGATGGTCCCAAATGAATGATATCAGTATTTGGTCTTCTCTGTTCAATTCTGCAAAATGTCAACATATATTGTTGCATGATCCAGTAATAGCACAGCATAGCATAGCGTAGCGTAGCGTTTACTGTTTCGATTGTGTAGAGAGTCAGAAGATGATCATGAAGAATAAATATATGTTGGTTTCTCTGCCGATTTTAAATGGGATTCTGAGTGATTTCGAACAGAGCAGCCCTCCCGGTTCTTCCCGAATCGACCGACTCTTCCCGGCCACACAAATACCAACACAGAGACATCTTCACCGTCGCAGCATCATCCCCGTTGGCATATTTTCGATTCTGACTACACGGATGGTACAGCAGGATATACAGAGAATAACATAGTAGTCTCCTGGTTCCAGGGAAGGACACGACGTTGTTTAGCAAAAATGGTAGAAGTAGCCCAGGGGCGATAAAGTGATATCGAGCTCACGGCGGCGGCTCTTGCTAGTGTGTATCATCGCATATGTGTGTGCACGGTTTTGTATGATATGATGATGTGATTTTCATTTTGGATGATTCCACCTCTGACTCTAACCATCAACGTTAACATCAAATTGGAAGTGAATGCTACTATGGTCTATGGAAGTGGCTGTGGCAGTGGTTACTCACAATCGGTGAATCGTTGGATGGCTTTTAGCCTTTTTTGCTTATGGCATTCGGTTTATCCAATCTTCTCTTCTGTGGAAACAGCAAGAAAAGGTTTTTTTTTTTCACGACACAATGGACAGTAGTGGAAGAGATGATTGTAACAACCAATGTTACCCTCGTCGGCTGTATTTAACTTCTATCCGGGTGAACGATGTGATTTCGGGGTTGTTGCGGAAGATGACGATAGCGATGGTGAGGTTGATGATACTGATGGTAGGAGGGGTGAAAACTACCCTAGTATGGTTGACAATTAAATCAAAACAACTTTAGTCGTCCCTTAGCATCCATCAGACAGACAACTTCGGTGTCTTGTCCTGTTTTGGTGGATTATCAGTGAAGCTTTCTAGTGCTTATGTGGAAAAATGATCACAAATGTTCAGAATCAGGATAATGAATGGAAAATTATAGAATCGAGTGGACTTTTTTTTTACTTCTTTTTAAAACATAAGTGAAATCTGAATAGTGAAAAATGTCATTCATTGGATTTGATGAAATTTGGACTGAAAAATTAGATAAGTGAAATCATCAAGTGTCGACGCAAATCAGCTCAACCAAAGTTAAGATATTCCTTATCAAGTGATCCTTAATGGTTAAAATTAAAAGTTATGCCAAAGTGATTTCAACAATAGCCAAAAATTTGTTTTTCATTTTTGTGATACAAAACGTGTGAAGATAATAATTCCAGTTGACAAAGATTTTTGAGATTGCTGTAGGTTTAAAATGTATAACGAGTGATTTTTAAATTTCGGAAATTATATCTTAAATTATATAAAGGGATGTTAATTGAATAACATTGAATGTTGTTCGACAGATATGCTATGTCAGGTAAAAGAATTTCTTATTGGTGAATAAAAACAGTATTTGTGTTTGAAAAAAAAAACGTTTTTTTATACCTACCTACAATTAGGGCGACCATACGTCCCGGAATGGGTATGACAATCTTAGATTTTGGGCATGTTGTTCCGTCGTCTCGGAAATTAAACTTCTGTTCGGATTTTTCAATTCCGTCTTATACTTAATGAAATGCTAGAATAAACGATAATTAAATACATATTAATAACAAAACATACCCTACTTCGGATGGGGGTTTATGTAAATTGCACTTTTTCGCCTGCGGCTCATTTTTGCAACAATTTTTCACAAAGGGCCCCCGTGTCTGAAGAGGTTTGGCTCGCGGTGTATTTCTGATTATTGATATTTTTAAAATTTCTATTGCGATTATGTATGGAACGTAAAAAGCGCGAAAAATTAAGTTAATCTTTACTTACAACTGTGTAGCTCTAGATTTAATTCAGTGCGCCGCGTTCTGTTTTAAAAATGTTTACCTGCCCTTTTCTTAATTATTTTTACTCTCCTGTGCTAAAGAGCGAAAGTATTTTATTTATGACGGAGACCGACTCGAGAACGAGGACAGATAGAAAATTTCTGATCATACGAAATTCGTTTCAGGGAAAATGATGAAAATTTCTGATCATACGAAATCTGTTTCAGGAAAAATGTCTGTCGGTCTGCTGGTCTGTCGGTCTGTCTGTCTGTATGTCAGTTTGTGGGTCGGTGGGTCTGTCGGACTTTTTTTTATAGAAGGTGGAAATCTTTAAAGGTACCGCCTAACGGTTATGCTGGGTTTCTATCGGTTAAAAACACTTTCTTCTTCGTCCATGCTCTTCGCGGGCCTGCCACGTGATATTACTTCGCGAGGCAGGATCAGCTTTCGCCTCTCATCCAGTTGTGGGTGCCTTTCTCAGACACTCATCTTCCATTAGCTTTACTTCCATTAGCTCTGCGGGTCTGTCGATCTGTCGGTCTGACAGGCTGTCTGTTTGCATGTTTGTCTATCTGTCTGTCGGATTGTCCGTTTTATGTAATTAATATAACTCGAGAAGCTAGGACCTGAAGCTAGGACCTGAAGCTAGGACCTGAAGCTAGGACCTGAAGCTAGGACCTGAAGCTAGGACCTGAAATTTTGAGCTAGGACCTGAAATTTTTTGTAAATGAGTTGACTAAAATCGTAGTTTTCGATCAACTTTTTGAAAAGTAAAATTGGCTATAACGGATTCCCCCGATACAACTTTTTTCAAAAAATAAGAATTTTTGAAAATATCTTGAAAACTATTCACTTTTGGGAAAAAACAAATAATACAAAATTTAAAGGACATACAGGGTGGGCCAGAATAGACGCGGGGGTTTGAATTCTTTATAATTTTTTTATTTTAGCGAAACCTATAATTTTTTTTTCAAATACATGTAGTTGATTGATGGGGAATATTTTTGGTCTAAACATGGAAAATTATATCCCGCAAGTGGTGGCCATTTTCTGCTTCGCAAATCCGTGCTCTTTCCAAGACATTTTCTATAACCTTCCGTGTTATGGCCTCGATTTCACTGCGAATGTTGGTTTTCAATTGGCTGATGGTTGTTGGCTTGTTGACGTACACCTTTTCTTTCAAATATCCCCAAAGGAAACAATCTGGAGTCGTTAGATCAGGTGAACGCGGAGGCCAATTGAAATCGCAACTTTTCGAAATAATGCGTCCGCCAAACATGTCCCGTAAAAGAGCCATTGAACCCACCGCCCACCGGTTCGTTGTTCTATTGTGTACAGGTCCATTTTAAATTGCCCAAGTCTTCTTAACAAAATGCTGAAACAAAAAAAAAAAATAAAAATAAAAAAAAAGTTTTAAAGACTTCAAACCCCTGCGTCTATTCTGGCCCACCCTGTACAATTTTCTACATTTTTCCTTCAACGGGTTTTCCATTTCTCCAATAGTTTTCAAAATATTTGAAAAAAAAGTTTTTTGAAAATTTCTGGGAAACTATGCGATTTTATGAAAAATGCATACAACCAAATTTTAAGAAAATAAAGTTTCCTGTATTTTTTCTTTTATCGCATCTTTAACGGTGCTTGAGATTTTTTTTTATGGATTTTTTCCGATGCTAAATATTGTAGAGGAAAATTTTGTGCTGATCCCAATTGAAATTTTTCTCAAAGTTTGAGCTCAAATAAAATTTTTTTCTTTATAAAATTTGTTGTTTTGTCAGTATTTTGTTATATCTCCTCCCACTCTCCACCCGCATTACTCATTTTGTTCCGAACAGACCCAAAATAAATGTTATCACCCTACCTATGCTGTATAGAAACACGAAAACTAATAATTGTAAAATTTTGATGAATTCTTTTGTCCATTTTCCAATCTTATTTAATACAAACAACAAGTATGTGTGTTTTTTTAATTATTTTATACAATGTTTTATCGAACCTTGTCTGTTTAATTTCTTTTAGATTAAACAATGATAACGTAAACGAGGTGATTGTGATTAATATAATATATGCGAAATTAGACGACATACGCAAAACTTGACGGTTTTACTAAAATAAAAAAAAAATAGTTCACATTTAAATGATATTATCATGATATTATCATGTGTTAAAAATTTTAGGAAACAAAGTTTTAATTTAGGACGTGATAGGAAAATAAAATAAGAAATGTTATCGGGCTAAATGGAAAGAAAAATGCGATATTAAATTTATTTTTATTATAAGAAAATAGCCGGTTTCCAAAAAAGAAATTATTATAAGAAAATAGCCGGTTTTCAAAAAAGTTACAAACACTGAAAGGTTAGAGCGATCGATTTATTATATTTCTATAGTTTTTCCACGTTAAACATTATAAACTGGCGTGTGGATCCTTACAGGACCTTCTATTTATAATCTTGAAATTCTAACACCAGATTCGTGATCACTGATCAGCGAAAACCCCCGAAAATGCCTGTTTTTCCAAGGGAAAATGGAAAAACGGCTGTTTGTGTTATCCTTACAGGACCTTCTGTTCCGAATTTTGAAAAATCGTTTCTTAGCGAGTACCTAAAAGGTAAAATGAATTTGTGTGCAATATTTCATGACAATCGGTTAAATTGTCGGGAGATACTATAATGAGTGAGATAGTGGTATTTGGCGGTTATACGAGTGTATACAATACATATATTTTTAGATAAATATATTATAAGAGTTGCAAGTTCTCCCAATGAATGATTGTTTTTTGTTATGTCACAAAATACTTTTTTATTTCATTCAATAAAACTAGTTTCCTTTAGCAGGAAACTGCTCTTGACATCATTAACGGATAATCTATATATATAAAAATGGATGTTTGTTGGTCTGTCTGTCTGTCCGTTTGAGATTACAAAACTCACAAACTACAGGACTGATTTTTACGCGGTTTTTTGCAAAATGATCTACGTTGCCAGGAGCAGGTTTTTGGCTATGTTAGATTTTCAAAATTCGAAACGGAGGGTCCTGCAAGGATAACGCAAATATCCTTTTGCCGCTGATCGCGAATCCGATGTTGGAATTTCAAAATTCGAAACGGAAGGTCCTGTAAGGATAACGCAAATGTCCCTTTTCCAATTTTTCTCGCAAAAACTGGCTTTGGGAGGTTTTCAAGGTTACTTATCACGAATCTGGTGTTGGAATTTCAAAATTCGAAACGAAAGGTCCTGTAAGGATAACGTTTTTCCCCACAAGTTTTTAAGTTATTTATGGTTTTTTGGCATTTTAAAATTTATACAAAAAACTTTAAGCTGGCAACGAAAGGTCTGCTAGTAACGATATAAATGTTAAACTTAACAAAAATATATTCTTTTTAACGAATTATCTTTCAGTAAAGGAAATACTTTGACAAACACAGTTTTAACTTTGACCGTAAATAATCAAATTCACATCACAAGTTATAAAGAAAATATTGCCGTAAAATTAGAACTTTAAAAGTATGCTCCAGAATTTAGAAAATTTTTATTTTTGAAAAATTTATAACGACTCCGACTCCGGACAAAAGTCAGCATTTTTGCGACTCCGTCTTCACACCCTTGATTATAAATATTACTAATAAAAACCATATTAAAAAAAATCGCGGGGTGAATTTTTATTCGAGAAAAGAATAAATAGTTCGGCAAAACTTTCTTCGCGGAAACTCCATTTGGTTACTTTGGTAATCGGAGCTTACTTTGTGCTTTTCTTATTTTAATTGTTAAGCCATGAAAAAAAACCTCGTTATTTTTTAAAATCGTTTATAAAATTATTTAAAAAAAATTTTAGCGACAGATTAGTGACGATCGAATTATAAAAATCAATTTGAAAATTCTATTTGAAAATTTTAATGCATTATTTTACTGGTTTGGTTTTCAATTGGCTTCGTATTAATCAATATCAGTTTGGAGTTGAAAAATTTGAAATATTTGAAGCTTCGTTTTGCGTATTAAATTTCCAAATTTTCAAACAACTTCGCAAGAAAAAAAAATTATAGAACTCTATCATAACACTTATCCATATTAATCTTATCAGGTCTGAAAATTTATTGCATTATTTTTTTTCTTTGCTGAGTTAAAAATAAAGGGAAACCCCTTTTACCGCATTCTTCAATACAACTTAATCAACCAAAAATGTGTATTTAAATCTCAAGACGACAGAAATAAATAAACAAATATTCGAGCATTGAGTTGTTTGGCTGAAAGTGTGCCAAAAACAAGCCATGTTACGAAATTGAGTAGCCCTACTAACAATTATTCGTTTATTTTCATACTTGGCCCGGCCCAAGCCCTTAATCAAAATGAAAACTAAAAACCGGTGGTGTAACATTGGCCAAATAAGCAAATCTCCCTACAATCGTAGACACCGAGACGGTAAATTGAAAATAAGATCGTTTCATTAACTAAAATACGATTTATTTATGTTATGACTTGATCCTTTTTCTTGTAAACAAAATAACCCATGGTACCGAATATGTTGGATTGGATTGTATTACAATTCAAAAAAATTGTACATAATTTGGATGTAGACATTACACTACATGATGCTAAAATGAATGCAAAATATGTTGATGTTGATATTTATTTATGCGTTGACATGATTACTTCTCTGAATTCCAGATAAAGAAGACCCATTGATTTTTAAAATACCTGATTTTGCACAAAAATACTTTTATAAATAGTTGTATATTGGATTCTTTCAATTATATTTACGAGATTAGACATGGCGGATGTGTCAAAGAATTGTGAAATAAGATCAGTTTTCGTGTGCTATGATTTTCTTTTTGAAGAAGATAAAAATCTAGGCTAAGATAGACAGATATTCAGGCATGTCGAGGAAGGAAAAGATAATTTTTTTTGTGAAATTTCCTATTTAGACGAAACGGTCAAATCAGCCGGAAACGTACCTGCGGTGATATTTACTCACATTCGGAATCATAGCTTTGAAAAGTTGCAGCAAACACGGCATTACATTTTATTGGATGTCTCATAATAATCTACCGACCGCCAATCTTATGTATTTTTTTTGTTAGTTCAAACATTTCTCATCTTTTGACCGCATTTTCACATCCTTAAATGCGGTTTCTTATAAAATTTTATAACCCTGTAGAATCTGTGGTGGGTATAAGACTATGTTATTTGGCAAACATGTGTATTCAGTTTTGACCGTGAAAAGCACATAATAGAAAATGAATCTCAGCTTTGAAGAAATCTTTGATAAGACCAAATATGATGGATTTTTTCTGTGAGAAATTGGGCTTTTTGAGTACAACGGCTGTCATGGATACCAAAGTTTGTCCAAAAATTTAACCGCATTTTTCTTAAAAAAGACGTTGAAAACGTGTGAACTGGACTTTACAGACTTTTCTCCTTCGACTTGTGTTTTTTTTTTCAAAACGCTTGCACGTTCAATGTTCACTTTCGGTGTGCTTTTGATCAATTTGGTTGAACTCAAAATCAGTGAGAATTCTGATAGCGATCATGGTTTTTCTGTCCAAAAAACGTATTATTTTTTTTTCTTTGTTATAGGCATATGTTTTTCCTAAATTTTTATATGGAATATTATCAAAGGCTTACGAGGTGGTTTGTTTCTGATTTTCAAACCACGAGAGTATCGTTTAAAAGTTTTTTTTTGTTTGGTTTTAATTCATTATAAGCTTGCGGTGGGACTAATGATCTAGGAATAGATGCTGTAGATAAGGTAAAGGTTTATTGATGCTCTACTTGGAAAACGTGGAGGAAAACGGTTTCTTTTTTTTAAATTTTTTGACTGGCTGAATTGGTTTTTTTTGTGGGGTTTTCATTTTTCAAATGAATAGAGTGGGAAATGTTTTCCGCGGGTTTTCTTTGTTAATTAGGTGGTTGGTGTTTCGCTAATAGTTTTAATTGACCAATTAATAAATCAAGTCGCCTTTTGATACTTGATCTTAGTCATTTTTCGGTTAAGTGTGATTTCATTGATTTGCTTATCTTCATTGGAGCTCAGATTTTCAATAGTTGATAAGAAGAATTAGAATTTTAAGGATTTAATTATGTCTTTCGAGTTTAGTTTATTCAGTTAGACGAGTGGAAAGATTGTGTTTAGTGAGAGTTTAGAATTTGTTGTCTAACATTGTTTTTGACGTGTCTAAATTTTTTTTTTTTGAAATTTGTTATTTTTTAATTACAATATTTAATAAACGCTATCCAGTTATAACTACTTGTGTTCTAAATTTAAAAAATAACAGCTTTACGATTTTTTTTTCAAATTCTGGCAACGCTGTTGGATTTGATGAGGTAGGTACTTAAAAATCTCAAGAAAAAATGTGAAAAGATTTTACTGTTTAATATAAATTCTTCAATTTTATTTTTAAGTTTCTTCTAGTCTGGAGTCATTTTTTAACACTTTTTTAACACTCTAAGTTTTTTAATAGTGTAAAGTTCCAGTTGTGTACGAATTTTGATTTCTTATACATTTTCTAAAACATTGGGCCAAGTGAATAAAATCTAGTAAATGCTTTTACTAGGAAATTATCAGGTTTTAGTTTGAAATTTATATGGAAAGTCGTACTAAAATCTGCTAAATTACTAGTAAAAGCATTTGCTAGATTTTATTCACTTTACCCATTGATTTTAAAGCTAAAAAGTATGAGTTTTCAACAAATTAACAAACAGAAAAGTTTTTTTTTGCGATTTCCTTAAAGATGATTTGGTTCTTCAAAATAGAATCGAAAAATATAATAACAAATGGCGTTTAAAACTTGGTTTCACATAACTTTACCGTACATCCAAACCTAATTGAACTACTCTACAAATCCTTACATAATCATGTAATTTTTTTGCGATTTTACCGAACATAATATGTCTGGAAAATTATACCAAATGGACTTAGCACAATTTCACTTTTAGCCGACTATATTTTCTTTTTGATGAAGACAAAAATTTAGGCTATATTTTATTGCTAAATTGTTGCATTTAAAACTTTTAACCATTACCAGATATTTGATTGTATTTTTATGAAGCAAAATGAAGTTTTGTGTTCGAAAATTTGATACGAAACCTATATTAATATTTTAATATTTCTCAGTATGGTTTTTTTTATACCCGTATGGTGAAACCAAAGGGTATATTAAATTTGCCTTACCGTTTGTAACGCCAAGATCCCGTCATCACACACCAAAATAAATTACACCAGTGTGTTTAGAATGATAAAAAAAATTGAATTTTGCATGTCCGTCCGTCGGTCTGTTCGTCCGTCCGTCCATCCGTTCATCTGTCCGTCCGTCCGTCTGTCCGTCTATCCGTCTATCCATCCGTCCATCTGTCCGTCCGTCCATCTGTCCGTCCGTCCGTCCGTCTGTCCGTCCGTCTGTCCGTCCGTCCGTCTGTCCGCCTGTGGCGTGAATTGCGGGCGCACGGATTGAGTTAGAGACTTGAAATTTTACGTAGATTCGTTTTTCGTAAAATGCAAGGCTACGTTCGTTAATGGGCAAAAATGGACCATTAGGGGGGTACCCCCCATACGAACGAAAGCGATTTTTGCGAATATCTCAATATAATCTTATCTTATCAAAAAAGTGTAAGAACAAAAGCTGTTTAGGATATGATTCTGCATAAAACTCCCATACATCAAAATTCGATTGGAATAAATTTTAAAAAATCTTTTTGAAAAGTTTTACTTCAAAGTGGAAGTTTGATACAACTGTTCGCTGTTCAATTAATCTTCGAACAATACCATATCACCATACGGGTTTTCAATAATTGCCAGATTGGCGATTATAGCTTTTGTTATGTTTTTTTTTTTGAAAATTGCATTTGGATCCAAGTATCCAATGGATTTGCAACTGAGAATTGATGTTGGGAATTATGTCTTCATAGTTTATGGTTTTTTGTATATAATAAGAATCTTGATTCAAAAAATGACCAAAAACTTTGATTTTTTAGAGTAGTTTTTACTTATCTTTATCTATAACTTAATATTATTTTGTTAAACGTTGTCTATGGCTGAATTCTTTCGAAAGCAATTGCGTTTGCAGACAGACGAACATGAAAACGGGTTGTCATTAACTCATTAGTCAAATTTTCGACAGGCAACTTTTTTATTTCATAAAAAAAAATCATTTATATTTTTTCGGGAAAAATTTCGGAAAAATAATATGTTAGTTGTTTTTGCAACTAACCCATTATTTTTCCGAAATATTGATGACTTTTTGAATTATGAAAAATGAATTGAAGTTTGCTTCGTAAATTGGCAATGTGCATGCTCGATGTAGTGAACATCATATATAGTGAACAAAATATTTAAAACATTGGCTGCTCTAAATACTGATAAACTAATTTTTCTGGTGTCTAAAAAAGTGAAAAAAAAATTCGGAAAATAAAAAAATGTGTCAGCAAGGTGACAAGAACTCTAAATATGGAACAAGTTTTAACGGAACGTATATCTCTAACACAAGAGTTTGTATCCGGGTAAAATATATTTTTTGGAAAAAATCAATTATTAAAGCATAGAAATTGAAACTGTTCAATTAACATGATCCCGGAAACAAGCGAAATATGTTAGTTTTAATCAGCTAAACATTTTTTTTTGTTCGGATTTGTTGTTTACTATAAAAATTAACAAACAGAAAGATTTTTTCAGATTTCCTTGTAGACGATATAATCTTAAAAATCGAAAAATTCTATTGGATTTCTTAGCGCGTTAATAAAAATAGTTTATCTATTATAAAACAGGCTTGTGTGCCTGTCTGTCTGTCTGTTCGCTTAAAATTCGAGAACCACCGAACTGATTTGGATGAAACTTCCAGGGGAGTTTACCGGTATCAAGGAGCGGGTTTTAGACCATTCTCTGCTTACCCACATCCCACCCTCTGCTAACTCCTGTAACGATAAATAATTAACTACCACTAACAAAATGCGCCGGAATTACGGAATGAAACTTTCAGCGATTGTTTACAATAATACCATTAAGCCTAAACCCCAATTACGCGTTCGTGCGTGCGGCACCCACGCGGTGAAGGTAAAAACTACGCATTTATATGAGTAAATGTATAATTGCGCGTTGCTCAGACGCGTTACCGCGTCCGTGCCGCGTAGAGTAGGCTCAGTTTCTACTTTTAGACGCGGTGACAATTACTAGATGCCAGAACAAAATCATGCCGGACGCACGAACGCGTAATTGGGGTTTAGGCTTTAAGAAATCAAAATTTTGTCATAATTCTCCGAAAGTCGATCCTTGAATAGGGGTTGAATTGCAAAGCGGTCAGGGGTGAAGCCTCCAGTTCTAATTTAAATTGTTTTGCTCTTTTTTGCCTGATAACGATTAATTCTACGCGTTATAAATGGGTTTTCAGTATTCATACATTTGCATTTCTATATTCAATTACCCGTTTTAAAAATTCTGTATCTCTTTTTCTTTGTTGCTTAAAGTTAAAAAAAAAACGATAAAAAGTACCTATACTTTTGATGTTTTAAATTCAAAAAAAAAGATATGACCGTTGGGAAATGAAATCTGATACTGAATGGTCAGTAAAAGGATTCACTTATAAAAACCATCATCTACTGGTATAATTTACAAACCGTTGAACATTTTCCCATCTTCAAATTACAATTATCTCTCTAACGATATTTTCATTTACATAAAATTCCGAAATTAAAATTTTATTATAATTTTCATTAATATACCTTTCAGGCAGTAGTGGGGACGAGTACGAACCACCATCAAAACGTCATCGATTTTCTTCTGCGCTGGACATTCCCTCGAGTTTGCAAGTAATACCCCTTAGTCAGGACAGCAGCACTAATTATATGGATCGATATAAAGGACATGATCATTCTACGGATCAATTTCTAAAAGTGGCCAGGATGCAGGACTCAATATCGGATCTGGACGTTCGAAGGGATGGTGTGTTTGCGAAGGTTACACTGCATCGTGGCACCCGATTCGGGCCGTTTCCAGTTAATTGGACAGTGGAACCCGTTGATAAATCATTCGCCTGGGAGGTGAGTTACATCAACCCTAAAATAAAAATCAAATTAATCTGTTTCAGGTTTTTTATGTGAATTTTGTGTTTTTCTGGTGCTTTCAGCTGGCACTAGTTAACTTGATTATGGATAAAATCCTGAATAAAAAATTGGGAAACAGTAATCCCTTTACTAACTGGGAATTATCTTTATTCGAATTGGGGTAACTTTTAGGATTTTTGCGTAAAAAACTAACTGGTAACGAATATGATTAAATCTCAACTCGCCACTGCACCGCGTTGTCAATCAAAATTTTCTCACTCGTCAATTTTCGATGACAATCCCGGATTCCCGAAATTTCCTGAAATTCTTGTGAAATGAAACGTATGATACCGTTCTGCCGGCGGTCGGTTCGGGTGATGAAAAAATCAGTCGGAGATTAATCCGCGAATTCATTGGTAGCATAGGTTTCATAAAAAAACATAAATAAAAAAAACAGCATATGAAGATCTCACCGAGTTTGTTAGATACTCTATAGTCACATGGTGATAGATTCAAACGACCGTAAATCCACAAATGCCCTCAAATGAGACTTAAATTTGGTTTCATCCGAATGAATACGACAAGGAGCTGATCCTGTTGTATTACTGCAGCAGCAGCAGCAGCAACAACAACAATAAATAGTCGTAATAATACTGGCACTGTCATGAAATTGGTTTGAAAAAAAGGCAAGCTACACTAGCGAGGATAACACTTCTCTCATTCCGAAATTGGATAATTTCAATTAAAGATGAACAGAACCCCTATTCACACGACTGACATTATCCTTCGTCCTTCGCTAACATCTCATTTGGATCGTCCTGATCGCATCACTTCAATTTAATTCTACACCGTTGTATTCGAATGGTATTAGCCAGCTACCAGTTTTCAGAGTTTTCATAACGTTTACAGGTAGAAAAATATTTGCCCTCTCCAAAAGGATAACTCTGTCAAGATGAAATCGGTTCGTATGCCATCCTTGTATCAACCATAGTCCCTGCAACTACAGGATGGATCAGTAAGACCAGATGTTTGTCATTCGGAATGTTTGGTTTGAGCGTGAATCCCAAATCCCTGTCATATACGTACGCATATGAATACACATATCTCTGATTGACATCAACAAAGGGTTCCGAAGTGACAAAAATTTCTCATATTTACATTGTTTGCGTTATATCCTTTTACCTGTTTTGAACATTTTGACAATTAGAGATATCTGTCCTCGAATTTATAGAAAACTGCAGAGGACAGAAAAAAAAGAATTGTCCCTAAGAAAGATCCCTGCGGAATACGAAATCTCAGTAAATGTTTTCCAATCCGAAAAATTTGCTAGAATTCTTAGTTCGGGTGTATTTTTGGTGAAATTTCGCTCCCGATAGTCTTGGTAGGAAAATACCAGGGAATTTAATACAAGTTTCCTTTCGACATTTTCGCATCGCCTTGTGTGATATGCCGCCGCAAGAAGAGTGCCAAAAAATGCGTGATACTAAACAATGAGTCAACAATGGAAAACAAATTGCCGAAAAATCTTGTCAGGATTCTTCCTTTTCATTCCGTATTCCTTCCTTGTGTACACAAAATATTCCTGAGTGTTAAGTTGAGGATAAGACGATGACTATACAGATTGATGGTACTTACTTATCCATGGTTTTATTGAATAAGATGTTTCATTATTGAAAGGATGCGTGAACGTAACAAGGATTTATGACTATTACTTAAATAGAGGTGGTGGTTTTACGGTATTTTCATTTAAAGTACATAAAAACGTGTTTTTTTTGTTTGTCATGTCTTTTGGGATTGTAAACATAATTTGTTATTAACTCGTTAAAGGGATTTCACCAAAGGGTAAAGTATGATTTTTTGCAATTATCATACATTTTTTTTTTGCTAAAATTAATTTTTGAAGGAGTTTCTTAGAAAGTGTTGGTTGATATGTTGCTATTTTCATTTCACAATGATATACTCTTCCAAACTAACTTGTCATTGCCAAAATTATAAAAGTGATTCATTTTTTCAATTTTTTTTGGTATATATTTTTTAAATATAATATCAAAAGAAAATTTTTTACTCTTGTATTTTTGATGAAAAGTTTGTGGCTTTTCTTAAAAATTTCTAGATGATAAGAAAAAATTTCCATTTGAAATATCAAAATATCATTTTGTACGAGCTGTAAGATTATGCTGGTAGAGGCAAATATAGGAAATAAAAAATACTCGAGGACTAAGGCAGGCGGATGTTATGTTCCGAATTAAATCTAGATACGTAGGTATGAACATTTTGGCAATAAGTATAGCCAAGAGAAATACTTGGTTTTTCATAAGAAAAGGGCTTTTAGATGTTATTCTTATCAATTTGACAAAAAAGTTCTTGAAACGCGTCATTTTGCTAAATTTGTGATAAAACGGTTATGTTGTTTTTATCTACGTATTTAATTCAGGGTAGAAATTAGCTTTCGAATACCAAGAAATATTTTTTTTGTATAAAATTTGAGGATAACAATTTAGCTTGGATTTAGTTTTTCGCATCATGCAAGAGATTTTGGCTTTACTGAAAAAAAAACGATCTCTAAAAAATTAACTGCCTTGAATTTTTTTAAACGATAGAAATTACATTATTTAGGAAAATATTTTTACGTGAATATTTTTTGAATCCAATTTGAATTCAAGCAAAACTATTTCATCAAACGATTAAAAAACTGCTAACAAATGTTCTGAGAGTCAACAATTGTACCATCGTTTTAATAATTCCCTTATCGACTTTAAGGTTTTTAGATAATTGCATCCAATCCAAGCACATCATATAAAATTGTAACAAATTGGACTTTGAAAAGTTATTTTTTAAACCCAGGTTTTATAAACAGTTATTATTATACATTGTCGGGGCCCTGCCAAGGCTAAATGGGTCCCGGGGCTAGATCTGTATTGCACCCTCGCGTTTTCTAAAAAAAATTGATAAAAACAGATTTTTGTGTGCTTCGCAATTTTGAAAGACGAACGTTTGTCTCAAGGCAGAAAAATATTTAACTCAATTTTTGTTAGTCATTACGTAGATAAAAAGAATATCAAAGTTCTTTAGCAACAAAAATTGCGCGGCGGGTAAAATTTTTATTAAAAAAATGCATTAAAAGCAGAAATCAATTTTAAAAAATTGCGCCACAGAGGAATCTCATATACGAAGGAGTTTCATTAGGCTAAAAAAATTGTTTTAAATAGAAAGTCTGCGGGACAAAAAATCTTGTTTCTTATGTAGATTTTGCAACAAAAAATCAAGCCATACTAAAGCGTGGTTAAATTTTAAGGGCCGATGTTGAATGTGAACCACACCTAAACGTCAAGTTTTTTTCTGCATTTCATTTGACATTTCTCAATTTCAGACTAACTCAATTTGAACCATGGAAAGATACACAATCGAGCAACGGGTTAAAGTTATTCAGGCTTATTATGAAAATGTGCCTCATCACTGAAGATGATTTTCTTCGAAAATTGATCATCCACTGTTGCCATTTCTTGCCACCATTCTGACCATTGACGACGCTTGAAATGGTCAAGAGGCTTTAGTTCTTGAGTCAATTGCACCTTGTAAGCGTGTAAATGCAAGTCTTTATGCATAATGTTCATCAACGACGAGCGTGGGAGGTGCAATTGTTGGGCACGACGATGAGTTGAGGTGGACGGCTCTTCAGCCACACTATCGCGAACAGCAGCAATATTTTCTGCAGTACGAGCTGTACGAGCATGCACTGGTGTTTTCACATCTCCTACAGACCCGGTTTGCTCAAATTTTTGCACGATTTTTCCGATTGTACGCACATTTGGACGATTAAATTGACCGAAAAAATCACGAAGTGCACGATATGCATTTTGATTTGAACGCCCATTTTCATAATAAGCCTGAATAACTTTAACGCGTTGCTCGATTGTGTATCTTTCCATGGTTCAAATTGAGTTAGTCTGAAATTGAGAAATGTCAAATGAAATGCAGAAAAAAACTTGACGTTTAGGTGTGGTTCACATTCAACATCGGCCCTTAAAATTTAACCACCCTTTACAATGAAATATGTATGAAAATGCCCCACCAACGGATCATATTAAATGGATTGCGTTGTTGCATTGCGTGATTTTTAAAAACAGCCAAACAAATTTAGTCGTTTTCCGTTTTGCAAAACGTTTATATTTGCAGAATCACAGAAATAAAAGAAGAGTAAAAAAAAAATTGCAAGTAACCGCCGTTTGTAGATGGAAAAACGTTTAAATTTGTTTGAATGTCTTTAAAACTCGCGCCGTGCGACAATGCAACACACAGCGTACTAAACATTGATTCAAATGATTAAAAAACGAACTAAAAATCACTTTATTATATTTTCGCACTTAAAAATTTGCGTCCATTTCATACGTAGTGCAAATTGCCGGGCCTTTCATATTTCAGCATGGGACAGATAGGACAGATTTTACAGTCCAATATAGATATTTTCACTGCCCTGTTATGCCAATCACTGATAGATTAAAAAAAAGTCTAAATCGGACTTACTATAACGAGCCTTAATTTTTAAAACGAAAAGCTTTTTTAAAAAATAACTAGCCGCTTATGAATTGCAGGGCAAATAAATAAATGCTGTTTTACGATATTTCAAATACTTTTAATTTTAAAAACAGCAGGGCAAAGAGTTTCTTTTTTTTCATTAAAACCCACTGTTTTTGCTTGACCTGCAAGCAGCATTGCAAAACTTACCCTGCATGTGAAATAGACGTTAAAAATTTCGCAATGAGATCGGAGCGAAATTATTTATACCCTATGTTTTTATTCCCGTTACCTTAAGTTTAGGTTCTGAGTCACATCGAATTGCCTTCAATAATTTCCGAGTTTTGCGATAACAAACAAACACGTTACGTTTTTACTTATGTCGATAGAGACATTTAGAGAAAGTTCTATATTAAAGAAAGACACAACCTCTATGATACCGCAAGATTTCGATGCAAATTATAAAATGGTGCTTTTAAAATTTGAGTTATAAACCAATATCCTGTGATATTTTTAATTTTCCAATTTTTTTTACAGTTAAACACATTAAAAAAAGCATCCCTAGCAGTCCACATTACTTAATTTCGACAACTGCTTGAAGTGCTCTTTGAGCAGTACTTTGTAAACCAGTGCGTTAAAAGGATTCTCAATTCTAAAGACAATGGAACGCCCGTGCGGTTTGTTTAAATCCTTCAGGACCATTTTGTTCCATTTACCCCGCCTAAAATCACTAAAAAATTCATTCGACTGTATTTTATTGCACATAATTGAAATGCCCTTCTCTACACTTTTTCTAATTCAGGCTAAACTACCCTTAATCAAAGTGGAAAATTTTGAATACCGCCGACTAAAGATCACACTCAAAAATTCATTCTCGAATTGGCCGAGAAAGTGGCAATATATGCTTCTCACCCTCGATCCTTAATGCCAAGTGGTTTTTGCGGTGGTCTCCATACCATTCAAATATTCAACCCTTTCACCAATAGAATTCAGGATAAAAGTCCTTGTTCCGGCATGAAATAGCCCAAGGTTACGGTTGCAATAGGGTAGGTGGACTGTTGTATAGCCCGCCGATGACTTGGGGGAAAATAAGCAGCAGATTCTCAATTAAAAAAGTCGTTTTTCCACGTGACTAATTCGTCAAGCGATTAAAGACTTTTTCCACAACAACTTCACAATTTAAAAAAAAAAATAATAATAATAAAAATAAACTCATATCATAGTGGTTGAGGATTTATTTTAAATTCTCGGAATGAAATTGAAACTTTGTTTTGATTGTGATTCTATTTGAAGTAATCTGCTTTTGTAGAGTTTAAATATACTTGGTTACACCTAGAGTGGATTACTGTTGTAGAAATAGGTAAAAAAAAGTAAATTAACAACTTTAAACTTTATCTTTAAATTACCATTTTAAACTTTTACCAGTAGGAACTTTTTCCGCTATTTTTTTTAAGTGGTTGCCTCGCCTGTACCGCGTAGAGTAGGCTTAGTCTCTACTTTAAGCCTCAACCACAATTACGCGTTCGTGCGTGCGGCACCCACGCGGTGAAGGTAAAAACTACGCATTTATATGAGTAAATGTATAATTGCGCGTTGCTTAGACGCGTTGCTTAGACGCGTTGCCGCGTCCCTGCCGCGTAGAGTAGGCTCAGTCTCTACTTTTAGACGCGGTGACAACTACGAGATGCCAGAACAAAATCATGCCGCACGCACGGACGTATGTTTCTGGTTCTACCTTTAAGACGCGGTGACAACTACGAGATGCCAGAACAAAATCATGCCGCACGCACGGACGTATGTTTCTGGTTCTACCTTTAAGACGCGGTGACAACTACGAGATGCCAGAACTAAATAATTTCGGTACTTTAATTTGAATTCGCGGCTTTTAAACATTCAAGCCTGTCTTCTCAGAATTATTTGTTGCTGAAGTTTAGAAAAGTTGCATTTATTTCATTATTAGCAGCAGTGGCTTATAAAGCATATAAACAATTAAATTATAGAATATTCTGAGTGTTGTAGGAAATATTTTTATCAAGTGGAAAGATGGAAAATAGCTTTGAAAACGTATTCGAAACGGAAAATGAAACCGAAAGATTAACAATCTTCAAATTCTCTGCGATTTGTAGGTTATGAGAATACAAATTGAGCTGTCACCGCGCCGCATCCGCACCGCATAATTGGGGTTTAAGATAGAACCTGAATCGTACGTCGATGCGTCCGTCATGCGTCCGTCACGTTGACAGTTCGAGTAAAATCAACGGGCTGCTATGAGTACTCCCCTAATAAAACGTTTTCCGATGCGGCAACCGCATAGAGTAGGTCGAATTTCTACTTTTACATGCGGCAACGCACGGAAATGTCATTTCGCAAAAAAGTTTGTTTACGATTTAAGCAATTTAAGTATGGAACAAATTGAAAGTAATTGTTTCGACGATAAACTAATAGAAGAAGTGCAAAACAATGAATTAACTCCAGATTCGTTGCCGTACCCAACTGTCACCGCATCGAACTGTCAACCGGACGCACGCATGACGGACGCATCGACGTACGATTCAGGTTCTAGCTTTAGGAAATTACTGCGGCTGTCACCCTGCCGATCTGGCCGCGCCGCGCCGCCACGCGTAGCGCGTTGTTGTGGGACAGGCTTTAAAATTCCAGTTTTTGATTTAAAATATGCAAAATATAAAATATTTACAATATCGTAAACGCGAATTTTAAGCTGGATAAATGAAAATTCTTTAATTGAATTTACAAAAAAACGTCCACCCTGACAGCCGAGATTGTCATTCGACTACGTTTGGAGAGAGTGTGATGGCAGTGATAAATTTTATCATTACTATTATGTGCTTGATTTTCAGGATATTTTTACAAGAATATGAAAAAAAACTTGAATATTTATAAATCCATTATTTTTTTTGCGGCATCGTGTAAAACGGTTACTTTGAAATTATTTTACGTGTTTAAGAAATACTTGAAAATATGATTCATAGTGTCCTCAATACATGTAAAAAAGGCGAATTTCTTTTTTACGTTTCGTCAAAATGCAATTTTCATAACTTATATAAATACAACATTTAATTCACAATGGAGAACGTGATTCTTAACCTACATACGGGATTTAAGACGATCCTTTTGAAAAAAAAAGAAATCTTGAATATTTTCTATCCTATTCGGACTCATCTTTGAAAAAGAATTTCTTTTTTTTACAAGATAATGTTCTGTATAAGGAAAATTAGATCTTTTGAAATGCTTTTCCTGTTGCCTTATCCTTAAACCGAAGGAGATTCAAACAGGAATAACAAAAAAAGTGCCTTTTATCTTATCATTGCATTGTATTGGCACTAAATGCTGGTGTTAAGGATTAGCGAAATGTTTTTTTTTCCTTCTTCCATTACGTTCAGGGTGTTAAAGATTTGAAATTTAACTAAAATGATAAAAAAAACGAAGATCCTTTTTTTATCTCATTCTAAGAAAGTTACTTGTGCGTTAAATTCAATTCAGTTTCGATCTCGTATCTTCTATTTTCAGATAATTGATTTTCCGAACACGTTTTATCTTTTGCATAGTTTATCTTGGTTATCCCTTTTGACTATGGAAATTTACTAATTAAATCAGAATTTTCGTCTTCATATTTACAACATTTTAATGCCCAAAATGTTTTTACGTTTTTTTCTTCGATCCTGTTTCGGTATTTCCGCCGGCTAGGGCAAGAAACTCATATTCATTTTCATGGTCAGTCAATACAATTTTCACAGTTCGATAGCAGCTAAGGAATCCCAGTGGAAAAGTGTTTAAATGTGAATGATGCATGTAATTGAAATCCAATATGATTTTTATAGCCGAAGATGAATTGAAAGTCCCCTCTCATAAAACGCATAAATGCATAGCGCATAATCCAACTATAATATCTAAATAGTTTTCTATTCGGTCGTTCAATTTTTTTTTCAACTCATCCAAATATCAATTAAGTTGAAGACTTTAACGATTTGACCTTTACTAGCGAAGGGAAGTAAAACTCTTGATAAATGATTAGTTTGACAATTTTTTAAACACCAAATAGAGTGGTTTCTTCTGTCTATGATTTTCTTTGAAATTGAAGCTAATTATTTTTATTGCTTTTTGAATTGCCCTCTATAGCATTTTAAATTGAAAAATTTGATTAAGATGTGTTCTCTTACACATGCGGTTTGTCACTTTGTTCTTGTAAATGACACGCGTTTCACTAATTTTGCCAAAAAAATGTAGGCAATTTGCAATTTAAGCATGCAATTTAATAATTCTCTTTTTATCACACTTTTTAATTTTATAGATAGGGATATTTTTTGCTTATATTTATATGAATATCAGAATAAAGCTTGTCCCACAATTACGCGCAAAGCGGCGCGGCGCGGCGCGGCGCGGTGACAGATGGTAGTAGAAACTATAGGTTTATATGAGTTGGTTTATAATTGCGCGGTGACCAAACGCGGCAGTAGGTCTAGTTTCTACTTTCAGACGCGGTTGGAAGCGGTGACAGTTGTTTATGTTTTCTGAGTGTTGTTGCAAATATCTTTATCAAGTAAAAAGATGGAAAAGAACTTTGAAAACGCATTCGAAACGGAAAAATTAATAATCTTCAAATTTTCTGCGATTTTTAGGTTATGAGAACACAAATAGAGCTGCAACCGCGCCGCGTAATTTCGGTTTAAAAATGACTGCGGCTGTCGCCCTGCCGCTCTGAGCTAACCGCGCCGCGCCGCTGACGCACCGCGCCAATTGTGGGACAAGCTTAAGGCTCTCCATAAAATACTAATGGAGTTGTCCAAAAAAAAGTTAAAAAACTAACATTTGTAACATTTTTAAAAGGTTCCACAAAAGTAGGGTTACTATACGTCCTTAACGGATAACTATAAGGGAAAGCTCCAGATTTAGGATTGTTTTACCAGCACCCCGAAAACTAAACCTTTCTCCCGGATTTTTCTATTTAAGCTTACAATATATCAAGCGCTCAATAAATAAACAAAACACACTCTACTTTGTTTGGGGGTTGCTGTAAATTTCATTTTTTTCACCTGCGGCGCATTTTCGTTAACGATTTTCCAAAAATATAATGTGAATCTGAAAGGATTTTATCTGCGGGGAATTTTTCTTCATTACAATATTTACAATTCGCTTTGCGATTATTAATGGAATATTGGCGACAACGTAGTAATTAATAAATAATAATTTAAAATACTTTCGTACAAATTGAAGACCTCGGTGCAAAAACCGGTCATCTCCACTTTTTGACGAAAATGACTTATTGATACCAAATGAAAGAATAACCGAATGCGCACATTTGGCTGCAAACCCCGGACTTTTGGGAGACCCGTGTAAAAAGATATTAAAGTAAAGAGACGACTGAAATCATTTTTTCACATACAGGATATTCACAATCCTCTTTTAATTTTCGGTATTCGGTATTTTCGGTAATATTAAAAGACTGAAAATATTCTGCTGTGAACATCCCAAAGCACAGATTTGAGAACAGCGCTTTTATTTGATACGTGACCAAATCATGAACTGCGAATTTGATTGTAAAATATGTCACATACCTTTAAATCCATGTTTGATGTATTCTTTTGAATTTCTATTGTGGCAACGGCTATCAAAATTGAAAAAAATTGCAGTCCTATGAGATAACCAGCGAGAAAATTTGACAACTAAAAACATTACTAGCGCCACCCGCGGTTGATTCTTGATACCGAATAACCGGGCCGGAAAACACGACTCAAGGCATGGCTACAATTACCGAATCCGGTAATTCATTTTTACATGAACCAAGTTACCGTCTCGGTAAAAATCTGTTAAATTTGACTGAATTACCGAGCGGTAAAATTACTCGCAATTTAAAAGAGGACTGTGAATACCCTGATAGTTTTTCACATAGTCACGCCAATATGTTTTGTCTCTCCTGAAAAATTAGAAAAAGTGGTTTTTGCACCAAGGTCTTCAATTATTAAATTTATCGAAAAATTTAATAAAACGAATAAAGCCGCTATAATAAAATAAATACTATTTACATAAAATACTTTGAAAAATAAAGCGATAACAATTTTCTGTAGCTTTGAAAACTTAATAAAAAATAATGATTAAAAAATCAATCAAATGAAAATTATTGTCAAGAAGTAAATGAGAATAAATGAGAATAAATGAGAATAAATGAGAATAAATGAGAATAAATGAGAATAAATGAGAATAAATGAGAATAAATGAGAATAAATGAGAATAAATGAGAATAAATGAGAATAAATGAGAATAAATGAGAATAAATGAGAATAAATGAGAATAAATGAGAATAAATGAGAATTTTTTTAGAAAGCCTTTATTAAAAAAAAGTGCTAAAAAATTAAACCGAGATATATATTTTTTAAACAGAGATTTATTTGTTATACACAGCGATAAAAAAATTTTTTTTTCCTTTTTAGTACATTTTTTTAAAAAATAAAACTTTTTTTAAATCTATATTTTTTTTAAAATTTTTTATATTTTATCCTTTACAGTCATTTTGTATTTGATCAGTGTGACTGAAAATCAAAAATGACGTCTGTATTTTGCCACGCTTGTTTAAACTTTTCAGTCTTTGAATATTATCCTTGCCTTTGAGATATCCTTATGGACATTATGACCTCAAAATCGAATTCAACGACCCCAAAAATTCCCAGAAGATTTTTTTTTTCGGAAAAATAAGAAAAATCACGTTTTGCTTACAATACTTTCCATTATCCTTACAAGGACGAAGTAGTTAAAATATTGTATTGTCATCGGACTTACGTTTTTGTCCAAAGTTTCAAGTCCGTTTTGTGCAAAGTGGAAGTGAGTCCAAATTAGATGAGTGGAAGTGGGTCAAAAATAGATTGCAAGATTTGACCCTGACAGACAAACAGATACGAAGGCAAGCTGAATAAAAGCTTTTAAAATGAATCAAAGGACGTCACAGAGGTGCAAAATATTTAGAAAGAGGGATTGAAAAAAGAAGTTTACAAAAGAGAATATTCGAAGAAATTAAAAGAATTTTTGTTACCATGTTTGAATATTTTTTTATGATTTTCATTTATTGTACATTTAGGAATTTTAAAGTCTTTCTACCAAACCAAAAAAAAAAAAATTGTAACTAAAATTTCGAAAAATCGTACGGCAAGAAAGCGCTGGAAAATTCGAATCCTGTTCAGAGGACCTTAACATGAAACTTGAAAAGCGCAAAAAATTAAATTAATTTTGGCTTGGAACGGTGTGGTCTTGATTTAAATCATTCTGTTAAATAAAATTTACCTTCGGCAGACATTTCTAATAGTATAAATTTTTTTTTTCGTAGTAATTAATTGTTTTCCCTTTGAATTTCGCCGTTCATCTTGGCCCGGATTTACCCAAAATAAAACCGGTCACCTCATAAGAAATGGATATCGCATCTATTTCCCGCCTTCCAATTTGAATGCTGATAAACCGAATGGAACAATTCGGTTGGGTATTGTTTGTAGAAATGTTACAATTTCTTCCTTTTTAAAAAATCCTTTGATGACACATTTATTCTATTTTATTAAATAAAAATTCAACGAGAAGAAGAAGTTTATTGCCCAAGTATAAAATACATTAACATTTGAATATATCTTACGCTAGTCTCTTAACAACGTAGGCAAACAGTGCTTGTGCTTTACAAAGGAAATCTTTCTCAACTAGATTAGTATTCATTTGAAAATTCAACGAGAAAACTGGAAAAAATATACCTTGATTAAGTTGTTCATGGAAAAGAGGTCTGAGTATTTTCAAATGTATGTATCACACATAAGGTTGAAAATACCCAAACCTTCAAAAAATTTTAGTTCAGTGGAATTATCTATCTGAGACACAAACTTCAGCTATTTTTACAAAGTTTGACATGTAGATGTCGCTAAAGTATTTTTGAATTTTTCGATTTCTTTTATTGTAAAGACTTTTTTTTTAACTTTTCGTATATTTAACTAAATATCTGGTGTTTTAGTTCAACTGAGACATGCTTTTTAGTTTTTTGCGGGTTTTTTTTTCTCAAAGTTTATTTTATTGACCGAAATTTTGATAAATATGCTTGAGTTCTAAGATTTTATCAATGGTTTTATAAGTATTTGGAATCAGCATTGCAAATAATTCACTTTGATTTAATTAGGTTGACTAATCTATTTGATCTATGTTAAAAATTGAATTAATTATATTTTTATCGATTTTTTTTAATAACAACAGCCTCACTACCAGTTTTTAAAGCTTATCTAGTGAATATTTTAAATATAGTCGAATATTCCTCTAGGATTTCTCATTTTTAATGCACTTTCTTAAGTATGGAATTAATTACAAACATGGGAAAATCAAATCTTATTATGATCATATTATTAAAAAATTGATCTAAAAATTAATTGGTCTATTTTCAGTCATGAAAAAAATCTTGATAATCGAGGAATATTTCGCTTGACTCTTACGCCAATTTATTCAATTATTAATGCAATTTTATAAAACTTGCAGAAATTATAAAAAAAAATGTATATGTATATTGATTTTCAGGTTGTTGCCGGTTCAAACGGTTGTCGAGGTTGGCTGGAGCCCATAACTGAAACATCAATTTGGTTTAAACGACTGCGACATATTTCAACTCCTAACGATGCTAATTTACAACACTATATCGTTGCAGGATCTGTAAGTGAAAATTCAATTAATCAAGAAGATTTTCCGCTGTGTTAATTTTATGCAATATAGAAGTAGACATTTTTAAAAAAATAATATTTATTTAGCCATAGTTGTTTTAATTTCTGTTTTCCAGTTCATAAAAATATTAAGATTTTAGTTTCAAAAATCATTTTTTTACGATTTTTTTTATATATTTTTTAGCTGTGGTATGAGGTCAGTAGAGATATACCAGCTGGCTGTGAGGTTATAACTGGACCAAAAGTTCCTTTACAATTACGTGACATTTTTAGCAACGGATCGCATGAGGATAAAAGCGATCGAGAAAGTGGTAAGTTTTCTTGAAATTCTTTTATTAATTTATATAAATGAAATTAAAATAGATGATCTGCAAGACTGGTAATTTCGTAATAAAAACTATATGAAAGTTTTTCTGGGATTAAGGATTTTCCAATATGTATTGTTATGCGTTTTTCAATATCTTTTAGAATTTTCAAATATACGAAATATCGAAAAGAACCGAGTGGCTTCATGCCACTTATTTTCGATCGACTAACTAGTCGAAGGAAACCAAAATGATTAAACAGGCCGACACCCACACTGGTGCACACGGTTTAAGAGTATTTTCTGAGTAATTTGAGGTCCCTGAATCCTGCAGTAGTTTCATGGAGAGAAAAGATAGTAACTTTAACTACTTTATCATGTAGGAAATCGTGACTATTACTAAAATACTGAATTTCAAATACAAAAATAGTCGAAATCGACAATTTTTATAAGAAATTTAACTTCATGGTAGTAAAATTTACTATTTCGTAGTTAAATTGAATATTTTTTTCAATTTAAATTAACTATTTTATAATTGAAATTAACTATTTTAGTGATAGTCCCGATTTTCCATTCTAAAGTAGTTAGATTTATTATTATTTTTCTCTGCGTGTTGGTTGTACCAGATTTACATTTTTAGTTTGATTAATCTTTAACAATTCTCAACATATTTAAAAAAATCGAGTTTTTTTTTGATAATTTCTGGGACACTGCGCTATTATGAAAAAATGCTTATAACTGAATTTATAGAAAATAAAATTTGATGTATTTTTAACCGACTTCCAAAAAGGAAAAGGTTCTCAATTCGACCTAAATCTTTTTTTATATATGTTCACGGCTAACTATTTCTCCTTTAACGGTTCTCAAGATATTTGAAAATATATTAACTTTTACATATTTTTTCCGAAAGTAAATATTGCTGAGGAAAGTTTTGTGTTGGTCACAACCAGGGATGGTAAATGAAAAAAAATCATGACGTTATAAATTTCGTTATGTAACGAAATCAAATTAAATTTTTCAATATGACTCACCGTTTTCGAGAAAATTGCTCTAACTTTATCCTTTCGAAAGTTATGGTGTTCACGGATGGACCGACGGACAGACAGACAGACAGACAGACAGACAGACAGATAGACAGACGGACAGACAGACAGATGGACAAACATGCGGAAATCAAAATCTTTTGCCACCCCTAACACCCTGGGGTAGTTCATTTTTATGTCCAATGATTTGTTCGATGCGTTACAAACGATATACTAAATCTAATATACTCCTATATGATAAAATATCTATGTATTGCACCCTTGCGAGAAATATGGTACAACTCCAAAAATGTGATTTTTCAGGAAACCACACTCAGAAAAATGTCCAGGTCAACTTTTTGTCAGGTTAACTCTGACCTTACAGAGGTTTCTGTAAGCCAGCTAGCGGTCAGAGTTAACCTATCTAAGGTCAACTCGTGCAGCTCCCAATGCCCTACTTCACCTGCTGGTGGCTTAATTTCAGAATTTCTCCGACCACAGGTCAACTCAGTTTTACTTGCCCTCATGCAGGCGAACGCGCGCCTGCCCGAGGCCAATTACGCCGTATGTAGGTCGTCGAGTTAGCCTCCATTTTTCTGAGTGCAGTTTTAAGGTTTGGGATTGCGTGATTTTGTACTAAATTCTGTAAGTACAAAGATATTACAAACGCTCTCCCATGGCGTAGAGGTAAGACGTTTTGTCAGAGGATAGAACGGATCAAAAGGAATCATTTTGCATCATTAACTCAAAATTGTTTATTTTTGAGTTGTGTCACTTTTGTCGCAAGTCTGCGTTTTATAAAAATGGATGTTTGTTGGTCTGTCTGTCTGAGATTACAAAACTCAAAAACTACTGGACCGATTTTGACGCCGTTTTTTGCAAAATGATCTGCGTTGCCAGGAGATTTTCTTAAAAAATTCGAAACAGAAGGTCCTGTAAGGATAACGCAAATATCCTTTTTTCCCCGGGTTTCCGGGCCGCAAAAATAATATAATAATTTTGTTATATTTTTTTTTTGTTTTTGCAGACCTTATAAGTCGAGAAATTCGAATAGGATTTTCTTTTTCGTATCTTCATAAATGGAGTGAATCTGGCAAGAAAAAAGTCCGATTTAGAATCAAAATATGATTAAAAATACTATCCCAATATTTTTAATTATGTTTTATGCAGGTCGTAGGTCTGTGGGGTTATACTTGATGAAAATATTCACAAAACAATAATTCAAAATAAAAGAAGACAAAAAGAAATAAATAACGACAAAACGAAATCATTTTTTTCAGTTTTCGTCACGTTTTTCGTTACGTGTTTCGTTATTGTAATGGAATTAAATTTCTATCTCGTTTCTATAAAGTTATAACACAATTTTGAAGAGAAAACCGGAAAATCGTGTTTTTGTTTCGATATTCCATTACGTTATTATAACGTTTCCCAGATCACAACTGATATTTATACCCGTATGGTGAAACCAAAGGGTATATTAGATTTGCCTTACCGTTTGTAACGTCAAGATCCCGTCATCACACACAAAAATGAATTACACCAGTGGGTTTTGAATGATAAATAAAAATTGAATTTTGGATGTCCGTCCGTCTGTCTATCTGTCTGTCTGTCCGTCTGTCCGTCTGTCCGTCCGTCCGTCTGTCTGTGGCGCGGATTGCGGGCGCACGGATTGAGCTAGAGACTTGAAATTTTGCGCAGATTCGATTTCCGTAAAATGCAAGGCTTAGTTCGTTAACGGGCAAAAACGGACCATTCAATTCTAGTAAAACATACGAACGAAAATGTTTTTTGCGAATATCTCAAAAACAGTGCATCTTATCAAAAAAGTTCAAGAACAAAAGTTATTTAGGAGATGATTCTACATAAAACTTCCATACATCAAAATCCGATTGGAATCAATTTTAAAAATTTTAGAAAAGTTTGACTTCAAAGTGGAATTTTGGTACAACTGTTCGAATTTTGATACGAATATCACCATACGGGTTTTCAATAATTGCCAGATTGGCAATTTTAGCTTTTGTTATGTTTTTTTTTTAATTTGATTATATTCTCAGAGTGTGCTCTGCATCTTAGACAACACTGATGTGCGGAAAGACAGATAAAAAAACTTTTATTAAAATGTAGGGGAGACTGGGGTATCCTGGACCACGGGGAATTGCGGACCAGCGTCATTTTTTTTCCCCTAGTAGTGGTTGGTAGCTGCTAATAACTGTAATCAGTTTGCCTCATGTTAAGCTAATTTTCCTAACAGTACTCGACTTGTCTTTACGCACTATCACCTCGCTTCGATAGCAAATAGAAAAGTGATACTTCGAAATTTTTTTTTTCACTTTGTGTTTCGCTTAAATTTAACCACATTTTTCGAGAATCAACTCAAGTAAATATATTGATAATATTCGCGGAGCCTTAAGCATTCGACACTGACAAGAAATTTTGCATGAAGTTTGCATTGTGTTACTAATAGCTGCCATATTGTAAAAAAGAGCATTCGGGGAATTGTGGACCACTTTTGTCGGGGAATTATGGACCACTCAATTCTTGACATTTGACAAGCAAACTTCGTGTATTTGATGCATATAAGTATTTTTTCATGCAAAAACACAGCATTAGATTTTCGGCAATCATACTAATATATAAAAATGAGTTGGTGTATGTCTGCCTGTCTGTCTGTCTGCCTGTCTGTTTGTCTGTCTGTTCCTCTTTCACGCAAAAACGGCTGAACCGATTAACTTGAAATTTGGTAGGAGTGTCTGTGGTAGTTCTGGTTCCAACATAGGCATACGGAAAAGTAACGCGATGGGTGGGGGGAGTAAGGGGAGGGGGTAAAGTGATTCCGAAACTTAGTTTTTGCGCTATGTTACTCTTTCGCGGGGAAACTACTGAACCGATTGGCCTGAAATTTGGCATAGATGTTCGTCGTGGGTCCAGCCCCAACATAGACCCATTAAAAAGTTTTTAAGTTCTTTCCGGTTTTCTTCGTATTCTAAAATTTAGACAAAAAGCTTAATCCGGCAACGACGGGTATACAAGCTAGTTTCTAAATCGGTCGTTTTGACATCGCCAGAGGATGTAAATGACCTTCGTGAGAAGGCTGATATGAAGCGAAAGAGATTGGAGAGAAAAGGTGATAAACCATAATCGAAAAAGCAAAAAGATCGTGTCAAATCGAAGACATCACAGAAGAAACAACCATCTTCAACCTATTGTGAGGTGGAAGAATACATCGATTTCTGCATAATTTGTAAGAAAAATATGCCAAAAAAAATTAACCGCCGAAATACCATCCATTGCAACGTGTGCGATCGAGCTGTTCACTTGGGATGCTCCGGAATGACTGCAAGTTACTGGACTTACGAACATTGCGTTTCGGACTGATTTTCATTGCAATTTTTCACTTCATTTCACTTTGTCTGTTATATAATAAATATATGAATCAAAAAAAAAAGTTTGTCTATCACATTTTTCCATTTTTAATCGATTTACAAAGTGGTCCACAATACCCCGAGATTTTTCAAAATCGCAAAAACGCCATTTTTGCGCCAACTGATAAAACTTGTATAATTTAATACAATTTGACCGAACTGCTGTGACCCAAAGAGAGGTTATTTATCGTACTACAGAAAAAGTTATTTTTTTGCGAGTTTTTAGCCAAAATGAAAATGCGGTCCAGAATACCCCAGTCTCCCCTACTAAAAAAAAGAAAAGCGTTTAAAAAAATATTTTTTGGGCGCTATATATCAGAAATAAAAATGTCAACAATATAATAAATATTTATCTCGTTTTTATTACTGATATACAATACCCAAAAAATCAGTTTTATTTCTTTTTAGTACATTTGAATACAAGCTTTTTTTTTAGAAAGCAAACTTTTTTTCAATTTATTTTTTAAAAAGTGTTTTAAAAACATTCTCGTATCGACCGTTACAAGTTTATCTGGAAAGTTTTGAATAATTCATTTTTAGCATATCTTCTACACCTGTACAGTACCTTTGCCTGTTCCAAAATCCACCGATGCATAAAATTTCAGTGTGACTTACCACGACGTTGACCGACAGATAGACATAGAATTGACCAGAAACCGACTATCATTTTCCGACTCGTTACGGAATTTTGAGCATTTTCCATAAGTTTAAACCCCATTTAGCCATATGGCATAAGCCGTTGTGAATTTTCTCACGGTTCGTAAGGAGTCGAAATGAAATCTTTCTAAACGAAATTTTACAAAAAACTCAAGCAGACCAAGGAGTTATAATTAAATTTTATTATCGATACGATTGGACATTTTTCGCAGGAGCCGTACGTTACGTAACGGTCGTCATGTCAAAAGTCAAGCACGCGCTAAAACTAAGCATTTTGAACTACCCTTAGATTTATTTCTCTTTTGTGTGATGCATTAAATTAAATGTCGTGACTTACATATGCATTCATAGGTGTAGTTAGTGAATCAGGTAGATTTGAACTTCCGTTCATTGATCAGATAGTTTCACCCTTGAAATACAAAGAGTCCTTGCTTTGAACGAGAAATTTCAAGAGTTAATTTGTGGTTTTTGGTTCGTTACGTTAAAATGCAACGTCAACTAATTTATGTGGCATACATTGCCCCCATCGGTCTTAGAGGTCAAGATAAAACTCCCGCATGCGAACCTACATTAATCATAAAAATATGCTACCATTGGCGTAACACAGCACACCTGTACCCATAAGAAAATCCATCTTTTCATCAATCAAATAGGAGGATTGCATTAAATCCGGTGAAATTGAAAAAAAGGTGCAACCGTGTTTGAATTTTTTTTTTTTGGAATGGTACAAAAGGACAAACAACAGAATCATAATTCATCATGTACGCATGCGCAAGCTGATTATATCTCAATTTGCAAGAATGCTAGACCCTAAACTATTCGTAAAGGGTGTTTGTAACCCTTTCTTGAATGTCCTTTTATGGAAAATTTTGATCCCATTGGATTTACATTCAATGTATTCAAGTTTGATGCAAAATTCCGTCTGAATATGTCAATGCAAAATGAATTGCATATAAACCGAGTGACATCATCTCAACGTCTCAAATAGATTTCAAATTTCTCCTCATAGCACGATGACATTTCGGGACAGGCAGGCGTCTTTTTTTAAGCGGGTTACGCGTCACATATCCTTCTTATATTTCTCGGTCTGTAATTGATGAATGAGGTTTTACATGTCTCTGGCTTAGTGGATATTTTAAATTTGTATTACTGTGAAAGGTCGTAAATAAGATCGACCGCGTCTACCCCTTTCTTTTTTTTGATTTTCATTACCATTTTCAGTTCCGATTAGTCAAACCCGTCCTTGCACAGAACAGAGGGTTGTTCGTGTTTTTATTTCCATTAAATGATCATTTGACTAAATGACATTCAATGTTTAATTCGGCGCACGGGCTGGGAATGAGAATTGCATGCAACTTATATCTAGCACGTGTCTAGAATTTGAAAAGAATACAAAGAAAAAAAAACTCTTTTTCAATCAGTTACTAATTCTGTGATATGTTGGGGTTAATTATGTAATATTGATATAGAAATTTAATTTTTGATTTAAAAAAAAAGAAATTTTGTCTAATACGGATATTTTTTTCTTTGAATTGAACTAAAAAATTGAGAAAAAACAAGAACGCGTGAATTTAAAAATAAATTTTTTTTGGTAATAAAGTTAAACAAAAAAGACATAGAAATCGACAACGAAATAAGTGGGATACCACTAAATTTCTGGGGAAAGACAAATCGCTCGTTCTTAAAAAAAATGGAAAATACTTTTTGGTTGCCTATTCGTCTGTATGTTTCGCCAGTCAAACGCTTAAAAGATCGACAGTTAATTGAAAAAAACTTGCATATAAAGTCAATTAACATTTAGACTATCGGAATTTTGTCCTTAAAATCAAAGGATTTTGTTTTAAACATTTATAATAGTTATACTAGTCTAGTAGACTCTTCGTTGCCAGCTTAAAGTTTTTTGTATAAATTTTAGAATGCCAAAAAACCATAAATAACTTCAAAACTTTTGGGAAAAAACGTTATCCTTACAGGGCCTTCCGTTTCGATTTTTGAAATTCCAACACCAGATTCATGATAAAGCAACCCTTAAGACCTCCCAAAGCCATTTTTTGCGAGAAAAATTGGAAAAAAGACATTTGTGTTGTCCTTACAGGACCTTCCGTTCAGAATTTTAATAATCTAACACCGTATCCGCGATCAGCGACCCCGGAAACCCCCATACGCCGATTTTTCCCGGAAAAAACGGGAAAAGGATATTTGCGTTGTCCTTACACTTTTCGTTTCGAATTTTGAAATTCCAACACCAGATTCGTGATCAGCGACCCTGAAAAGCTGCCAAAGCCAGTTTTTGCGAGAAAAACGGGAAAAAGGATATTTGCGTTATGCTTTCAGTACCTTCTGTTTCGAATTTTGAAAATCTAACATAGCTAAAAACCTGCTCCTAGAGGGTGGGAGAGGTAGAGGGATGCGTGTAAAATTTCAAGTCAATCGGGTGGGTCAAAATTAGATTACAAGATTTGAACCTGACAGACAAATCCGCAGATAAACAGAAGCACGCTAAATAAAATCTTTTTAAAAGGTCACAATCTTTTATTTGGATGTACAAAATTGACTGTTCCTGATTTGCATTTTAAGCTGTATCTATGATTGAAATCAATTTTTGTTAAAGAATGAATTTTGCAATCCCCGCACATCACAAAAATGTATGCCCAGATGGAAAAGCGATATAACGCGTTGATAACAATAACAAACAAAAATTAGGGAATGTATTATTCATCCTTGATTAAGCTGCGATAAAAGAAAATGAAATCATGTGCATTGCAGATATCGAATTTCCCATAGTTTTAAGACAATATTCAAACATATGCGGCCAATGACGAAACCACAAATCCCTTCTTTCCAAAAAAATAACTAACCATCGATAGTGTGTGGTGTATAACCAAAATTATTTCCATTCCTTTCTATTCAGCGAAAAACAAACAGAAGAAACGCATGAAAATGTGAAAATCTCCAAGTTAAACAACAATTGAAAATCAAAAAGGCAAACATTCTAGGATGATATCTCTATTAGACAATGTGTTAACATTATATAAAAACATGGTCATGAAATGAGGCCTAAAACCCCAACCCCCTATTGTGAATATCAGCTGTAACCCTCATAATTTCTGGTTAGGTCTCACTTTCGCTCAATTTATCACGTTAAATTTCACACTTTCCGAAAGGGGCTACTGTGTAATCATCATCAGTGCGCAATGCTATCCAAAACATTTGAAACATTAAGCAAACATCGTACGCCATCGTACGTGTACAGATCCTCTGTTTCAATTCATCCCTATCCAAAATATTTTTTTTTATCTTTCTCGTCCGTGTACGACATCTCCGGCAATGATACGATGATGATATCCACCCCAATATGATGCTCAATGATTTTCTATGGGAAGATTACACAATCATCCCTTAATAGAATGCGTTGCGTTTGCGTTGTGACAATCTGTTTTTTTTTCGTTTCATATCGAGCCGGGGCCAGCAGTTGCACGAAGATCAGAATTGAAATCGGCGTGATCGTCCTCGTGCGACTAACTCGAAGCATATTAAGCGTAAAGGGGTGGTTGATGTCAAACGAATTAACAATGGCGAAAGGACACTCTCGTGTCAATGTCATTTTCATCGGTGACGAAAATTAATCCTTTCGCGGTATTTTTTTCAGTTTCAATTGTATTGCTGTTGTTGTGCTACTAAGGCAGCTATGCAGCGGTCGAATGGATGTCATAATTATGAGCGTGGCTAATTCACTTTTTTTTGGTAGTCGTCCTTGTAGCAATTTGGAACTACGTTCGTTCGTGATCTTAGATGCTGGATAAGGGCTCAACCCGGATTTATTTCGAAATTATAATCATATACCAATTGCGTATTGAAAAAAGATTAGTCGGATGTTAAAGGGATATCAAAACAGAATAACGTCAATTTTTTACAATTTGGATTTTTTTAAAAGATAATTTAAATCCTTTTGATGGCAGAATTTTTTGCGAGAGCTGACGTTTCATTTGAATAAGATAATGAGCCGTGAAAGAATTTCCATTTTATTTTCACATCAGAAAAACATTTTAACGTATTTTAATTTAAATGAATAAGGAGAAAAAAATACAATTTTAGTAAATTGCTTATAACATTTTTTTAGTATTTGCATCAAAACGAAAAATTATAGTAGCGACTGTCTGGTTTTTTGTCGTTTAGAATTTTTGTATTTTTTTTGGGTTATAGGCTGCACTCAGAAATATAAAAAAGCTGATCCAAGTCAAATTTTTAACTAGTCAACTCTGACCTGTATCTGGCAGACGGAGTTACCCATTACCTGACTTCGAAATACTTATCTCAGGTCAACTGGTCCAGCTCCTTACGTCCTACTTTATTTGCTGCAGGTTTATATTTTTAAATTTCTCCCGCCACAGGTTGACACATTTTTACTTTTCCTAATGCAGGTAAACTCGCGTCCAGCATAGGCTAAATTTGTCTGCAAGAAGCAAATTACTCCGTACGCAAGTTGACGACCTTGACTGAACTTATCTGAGTGTGTCCATAAAATACGTAACAAATTTAAGGGAGGGGGGTTCTGGGGTAGTGTGACGACGGTAGTACAAAATTCCACACATAAAATCGCAAAAATCTTGACAATGCGAAGAGGAGAGGGGGGTCAGAAAACATGTATATCAGCGTAGCCAATTTTATGAACAGTTTACAACCACCCGATACGAAAAAATTCAAATCCACAATAATTTAGCCCTCATCCAGACAAACCAACTTTAAGCGTTTATTCTGAAAATTGTGAGTTTTTTCGCCAATTTCAGGCAAATTAAAAGTAAATTTTCTATATACAGTAGAATCCCGATAATTCGTATTTCAAGGGACCAGCAAATTCATACGAATTAGCGGGATATACGAATTAATGGGGTACGAATTATCGGGATTCTACTGTATTTGAATTCAGAGTTAAATTAATTAGATAAAAAATTCGGTTTTTTAGCTCATTTGCTCAGAAAAGAATTTTTACCTTCAAAAATCGGGTGCAAAGTCAGATTAAGAAAAATATCGTGTCCTGAGGGGTTTAAAATTGTTTATATAACAAATTTGATACCCTGAAATGTTTTCTCATCCTGGTTTACACTTGCGACTTTTCTTTGAATTTTTCTGCGAATTTAATTTAACTATCGCAGAATAAATTCACTTAGCAAAAGTTGTCAAAATTTGAATTTATTGCAGACATTCTGTATGGGAAAATTCCAGTTCCGGCGTGTTTCAGGAATAAATTTCAGAATTTTGTGTCGCAATATTAACAATTGTGCCACTTTAGTTTTGTGTCCCAGAATAATACTCTCGGAATAAAGTGTCAGGTGTAAACGGCGCCTTATACTCGAAAATTCGAATTTATTCTGTCCCTGGTCCCTGCTCTGCCCTTCCCTACACATCCACTTTTCTACGTTTTTAAGGATTTTCCTTAAAAACTTCTTGCTCTTAAAGTTCGTGTTCAATCAGGGAATTTTGAACAGAGAGAGTCGGCTCTACATATTGGCGTAAAAAGGGAGGTTTGAATCCCCCAAGACCTCCAAAGAAAATCTTAAAATTTTCAAACTTACAATTTTTCAGGCGTCGATATCGGATTTGACAAGGGTTTTCGTTTTTAGGGGACCCACAATTTTTTTTTCGCAGGGTGGTAAAATTTTTATAGTTACGCAATCGAGAATAAATTTTTTTTTTCAATTTTACTCCACCCCCGTTTCTATTTTTTCCCAATAAATGGTTTTTTTTACTTCGCTTGAGAGAAAGTAATTAAAATAAAAAGTTTTTCCCACATGGAAGACACTTCCATATGTCACAAAAATCTTCTGTTAAACATATGCAATTCAAAGTCAAGGTTGGTTTCCTCAAAAACACAAAAGACTTAAGACCGTGGGAATTCCGCGTAAAACAACAACCACAAGAAGTTCACGAAGATTATATGCGAATAATTCAAGTATTGTCCTTTGATCCTGACTGCTGTTCTTACCCCTACTCGCATTTCTTCTTCAACATGGAGATGACAATAACGGTCACCCTTCTTAAGACACCACCTGTTTGCTACTTCACAATTTATTTTGTGCAGCGTGAGGTGCAATATGACTTGGTAGACGCATTTAAATTCTTGCACGATTCCTTTGACTCTCAGTGGTGGTGAGGAAAATCAGTCCAGTGGAACTGAATCGTTGGTGTCGTGCCAGATGTCCTTCATCCACACTCAAACCGTAGGTGATCCTTATCCCTTTTTTGGTGGTGGAGTGGACGTTCTCCGCGATGCGTACCTAATTTTATTTGTAGCGTGTATTCTCATTGTGTCTGTCCAAAGGTTATGGGGTGAGTGTTTGTCATTGTTTACCCTCCATATAAAGTTTTTGTGTGGATAAAGCGTTTGGTAAACATAAACTAACCTCACCTGCTGCAGGGCAGAAAAGAACTGAATGTCCTTTGATTGAATTCAGGTGCTTTATGGCCTATCTCCATCGAATGGTGACGTGCTTTTAGGGTGCTGGCTAGGCTGGGTAATTATTTGACTCAGTTTTTTCCCAGTTTTTTTTTTCTTGCTTTTCCCGTAATTGTGCCCTTTCCTGAGAATTATCATTTGAATAATTGTGACGGCGACAAGAGCGCTTGACGTCGACCTGCTAGACGCTCTCCAGGATCCACTTGAAGCCACTTGTTTCCGAGTTAAGGAAGAGTTCGGATGTCCTTCCGTTTTTTAGAAGCTTCTTCAATTGTACAATACTGTATCTGGACTTAGTTCAAAAAGTGAAAGTTGTTTTGATCATAAGATCAATGTCTATCACCTCTAGTGGTGTTTTTTTTCGGTACAATTTGAACTTAGCTTTCGATTAATTTATGGTGTTTTTCTGAAGAATTAGTTTTGTGAATTGAATTAACTTTTTTTTCGGTCGTTTGCAAAGTTAACGCGACTCAAATACGGAACAGTGCGCGAAAAGGTAAATCCATGCAATTTATTTCCGATTGATTGATTTTGTCAACTATAAAAAATCGCAAGTGTTTTGAATCGGCGCCAACCGATGTGGTCTTTGTTGGGTGCTGATCTTTTTGCTATTATGGATAATTTCGCTTCGCGTTTTCGCTTCACCAATGCGAGGAAGTTACCTCCAATAGCTTTGGTCATAAACCTTGTAGCAGGTTGTAATCGCCGGGGCGTAAATTTGGCGATGAATCAACTGAAATAAAACTTTCGTCAATTTTTTTACCTCTTCAGTGACATTTTTTATATAAATTTTCTTTTTTTTTCTAAATTACATAAACAATAGTGAAGATATTATTTGGTTGCTCAACTTGGTTGGGATCAAGTGTCTTTTTGTAACACTGAGTTAGATAATATTCTTTTTTTTTTTTGTAATTTCTTACGGTTTTTGGTTGCCTTTTTCATCGCATTATTTTTAAAATATTGTAAAAATCTATCTTGCAATCATATCTCTTTTTTTGCTTTGATCGAAGTTAAAAATTAGTTTCCACAATATCAAAAATTAATGCTAGGAGAGGACAATCATTGGTTGATTCAACTACGTTTCGTGATTAACCAATAATATGATGAGCATGATGAAATTAACTACGAACGTGATTAAATCAATTATCTGGCGTGATTATATCAACTAATGACCCATTATTGACAAAAAATCTTGGAAATCGTTTGATTTGAAGAGAAACGTAGTTGATTTAAATACGGATTTGTGATACATTGATCACGAACGTGTTAAATAGTCAAGCCATGTTACATGATCCCGTCCGCGCAACAATCCGCGCCTTTGAGGCCCAAGCTCCATTGTGTCGAGTAAAATCATGAATCAGAAATATATAAATGGTGAAACGCGAACACTGTAATCCTTGACTGAGCAATTTTTTGCCTACCAATATAATTCTCAAGTGGTTTGTGGCAATCGGATTATAAGTACTCAAGTCGAGTTCTTATTTTAGTTCGCAGAGACGTCCACACCAAACAAAGTTTTATTTATGTTTATCCCTCCCTCACCCCCTACTCTTCTCCCCTATGAATTTCAGCTTTACTAATTGAATAGAAACTGACTAAAAAGGATAAAATAAAAAGAAATAAAAAAAAACTTTAAAAAAACCGAAAAAAAAACTTTTTTTTTTACAAAATGCGCTAAAAAGAAAAAAAAGTTTTTGAGTGCTGTAATATCACTAATAAAAGCGAGATAAAAGCATAAAAAGTGAAATAGAAAAAGCGGGATCAAACTTTTATTATTAAAGGCTTATTTTTTAATTTTCATTTATTTTTTATTTTTTTTAAAGATTTTTTATTTTATTTTGAATGATTGAAAAAAACATAGTTTTACCAATTTAGCGAAGACATGATATCTTTCTTACATAATCCTATAATATAATACGAGGAATGTCTGTCTGTCTGTCTGTCTGCACAAACGATCTCGAAAACCCGCCTAACGATTTTCACGAAACTAGATAGGTTTCACCTCTGAGAAAATTCCCCCTCGATACCCCTCGCCTGGTATCTTCGAATTGGGTGGTCCGATCTTAATGAAACTTTACAGTATTACTAAGGGGGCTAAGGGCTTTCGGTTTATCCACCACAAACCTGACTTTTCCCTCCCCTCGATACCCCTCGCCTGGGATCTTCGAAATGGGTGGTCCGATCTTAATGAAACTTTACAGTATTACTAAGGGGGCTAAGGGCTTTTTTTCAACTATAAACCTGACTTTTCCACTACAAACCTGAGGTTTTTATACAAAAAAATCAACATTATACCCAATTATATTCATCATATGATTCGGTATAATGTTGATTTTTTTATATTTTTTTATATAACATTTTTGCGATCTTCTCTTAATTATGTAAGAAAGGTATTGTCTCAGCGTTAGGTCGATTAGGCTATGTGTTTTTCTAACATATTGCGTGTATTTTTGTAACAGAGGTGAGACATATCTAGATCGATAGGTCTCACCTCTCCAAAATTTCAGCAGAAGGATGACTTTAAGGTGGCCGAGCATAGCTCGGTTTTCCTGGTACTTAAACTTAAAATGAAGAAAAATTGAATTTTTCACATAAACAAATTTTGAAATAGAAAGTTGAAATTTATAATTTTGGTTTTTGAAATGACAGACATGCTTTCATAAAAAGTTAAACCCTGTCCGGAAATGATGAAAATTGAACTACTGCTTTTCCTCTTCTGGTACAAAGATTTTTGTGATTTTCTCGAACACGATTCATTTTTTCCAAAATCTTTGTCGATAAGGATCTATGATGGGACCATAAAAGATTTTTTATGCAAAAAACTTCGTCAAAATTCGGTTAAGGTTTACAGGTAGAAGTCGATCTTATAATTTTCATAACATATATCAATACACACGAACACACACACAAACTGCGGACTGATCAAACTTAGTCGATGGGTAAATTTCTCAGGGACGTGTAGGACCCCGTTATGATTTTGGTTTTTGAAATGATTTTAATATCTTTCTAAGGTAAAAGGGTTTTAAATTTTTCTTGGTTAAGTTTTTCTACAAATTGGTTACCCAGTAAAAAAATTTTTGTTTCTTTAATTAGAATTCAGTTGGAAATTTATTTTAATTAGTCTCCTTTCCATCTTTTCATTTGCTTAGAAATTAAATTATATCAAACACCATCTTATCTACAAACATTCCTGTCCTGCTGTGATAATTAATTGAACAAATTACTGTTAAATTTAGCTAAATAGTAATTTTCACTACTAGAATATAAACGTTGATGATTTATGAAATGCACTCTCGTGCGTAAAATGAATAATAGACCTTCACGATTGAAATAAAAAGAAAAAAAATTTCTTGTTTTAAAATTATTAATCTTAAGTATGTATGAAATTATTTAACTTCATATTTATATAAATATATTTTAATATTGTTTTCATTTAAATTCCGTAATCCGCAATCAGCTAAAGAAACTGTCTAGTGATTGGCGATACCTGAAGCAAAACTATTAATCATATGCTTATTTGCCTGTTCAAGATGCTGACGCCCACTCGTTTCTCTCCTTGGTGGCAAATTGGTACGCCCGAATCTGTTGCCGGCTACTTCTACTGATTAATGATAACACCAACACTTAGGAATTATTCGCATTACTTGATCACTTCAATTAATATACAGGTAGAAAGAAATTAGAGCTCCTTGCGTTTATTCCTCTACAATTCATAATATTATAAATACTAAAACAAAATCTACTATGGGCTTTTACTGCATTTCACATTCATGGCTAAAACTATTTCCCCCGCCGGCACAATGGTTTGTTGAGAATTGTATAATTCACCTATGTTGCACCTAGCGCTTGTGTGTACACCTTGGCCACACTCACGGGATCACGTTTTTCGATTTGCGGAACCAAAAGTCGAAGATATTTCTTAGCAGCCGGCTTGGCCCGATACAACTACTATTTCGTGCTGCTATGGGTCGAACGGACAATATTGGAAATAGCGCGGTGCATTTTTAAAACTAAACCTTCATATTTATCTGTCCAGATGCAAGTAGTATGCGATCAGACATCTTTTGCCCGCCCGAGATCACGGGAACGCTTGACCAGAGACAAATTATGCAAATTTCGGTTTCACTTAAGGCTAATTACAGGCCACTATTTAATTTTTACGAGATCACAACTCGCCGTTTAAAAGCCATAAAGTAACGTGGTACACGTACTACCGATAACCTACCTGAGATATCGAAGTGAATCGCCGCGTCGTATGTATGTTGGTGAAACGTTAACAGTTCGCCTTTCATTCGCGAACGCTGTTAAATCATGAAATATGGGTCCAGAGATAACAGCAGCCTTACCTGTAAATGTCCATAGCAATTAAATTTTAGGTCGATTATAGCGACGATAGCACAAAATGTATGTTTTAGCAACATTTGTATAAGTTAGCAATAAATTTTATTTTATTTTTTTATTTTTTGGTTATTTTTCAGGATCTCAGCATAGTGGGACAACTGGCGAGGACGACTTCAACACCTCCAACGATCTAGATATTAGTAAAGTAGAAAATAATAATCATAACGATCGCGATAAAGATTCAGATGATGAGGAAGGAATCGATTTCCGATGTGTAGTTTGCGAGCGGCAATGTTACGATATTGATCAGTAAGTATTTGTCATTTATAAAAATTTAGTAATATTTTTTTTTCTTGGGTTATTGATAAACATTTGTTAAAATTATACTTAATTATTAGAAACATGTAAGGAATGGTAAATATCGGTGCACAAGAACATAATGGGGTAGATTTTAGTGTGGACAAAATTTTTTGATGAGCGATCTGTCTATTGGTAAAAATCTGATCAAAATCATTATACCCGTATGGTGAAACCAAAGGGTATATTAACTTTGCCTTACCGTTTGTAACGCCAAGATCCCGTCATCGCACAAAAAAATGAATTACACCTGTGTGTTTAGAATGATAAAATAAATTGAATTTTGCATGTCCGTACGTCTGTCCGTCTGTCTGTGGCGCGGATTGCGGGCGCACGGATTGAGCTAGAGACTTGAAATTTTGCGTGGATCCGTTTTCCGTAAAATGCGAGGCTAAGTTCGTTAATGGGCAAAAATGGACCATTAGGGGGGGTACCCCCCATACGAACGAAAACGGTTTTTGTGAATATCTCAAAAACGGTGCATCTTATCAAAAAAGTCCAAGAACAAAAGTTATTTAGGATATGATTCTACATAAAACTCCCATACATCAAAATCCGATTGGAATAAATTTAAAAAAATATTTTTGGAATTTTTGACTTTAAAGAGGAATTTTGATACAACTGTGCGAATTTTGATACGAATATCACCATACGGGTCTCCAATGATTGCCAGATTGGCAATTATAGCTTTTGTTATGTTTTTTTACTTACCCCGAAAAACGGAACAAAACATATGGGAGCCGTTTCCCCGAAATATCATGCTACACTCCCAAATTTATAAGAAAAAACGGCATTGTGGCGAAATATGTGAATCACTCCCATAAAAAAATTGGAACAGTTACCAAATGGCGGTCATAATTGACTGCAACGCGAGTTCTGGTCCCATTTTTAATACATTGACTGCCATGGCTATCATTTTTGATATCTAGTAAAAAATGGCATTAAGCTTTATGAGGGTTTCGGCTATCATTTTCGATAGTCAGATCTACATTCTACATTCATACGTTCTACATACATACATTTATTCATACTTCCATGCATACATACATTCTACAGATTTGCATTTGAGATTTGCAAAATTAGTTCGGCAGTCAACGTGTTAAAGAAATAAGTTCCGATGATGCCACAAGCGTACAAACCACACCACACGGTACATTTTTTTTTGATATAATGGTGTCTGACGAGTCTCTTGCAGATTGTTTTTACTCCAAATATGTCAATTTGGTTTATATGCGTATCCGTTAAGCCAAAAATGAGCCTCATCGCTGAGCACAATTTTGCCATAAAATTCCGGATCATCTTGCAATTGGTTTTGAGACCATTCAGCGAAACTACGACGCAAGCGATGATCCAACGGCTTCAATTGTTGCATCAATTGAATTTTGTAAGGGATTAGGCCAAAATCCTTTCGCGAAATCTTTCAAGCTGTAGACGGAGAAAGCCCGAGCTCCTGTACGCGCCTACGAACCGACAAATTTGGATCTTTATTAACACTGGCTTCAACTCCAGCTATTTTTTTTTCAGAACGCATTGGTTTCATTCTTGTTGTACCTAATATCATGTAGCGTTAAATTGGTGCGAAATCTATCCACAACACTATGAATAGCACGCTCGGATAGGCGATTACTTGGTCCATAAAATTGACGTAGTACTCGATAAGTCTGTGTAACTAATCGTTGATTTTGGAAATAATATTCCACGATTTGGTAAGGTTGTTGCGGTGTGAGTCTATCCTTGATGAATTATTAGGCTTTACTGAAACAAAAAAAAACATTGACAATTAAAAAACATAACTACTATTTCGTGCTATGGGTCGAACCTACCCATTCTAATCGGATTTTGATGTATGGGAGTTTTATGTAGAATCATGTCCTAAATAACTTTTGTTCTTGCACGTTCTTGCACCGTTTTTGAGATATTTGCAAAAAACGTTTTCATTCGTATGGTCCATTTTTACCCATTAACGAACTTAGCCCTGCATCTTACGAAAAACGGATCTGCGCAAAATTTCAAGTCTCTAGCTCAATCCGTGCGCCCGCAATCCGCGCCACAGACGGACGGACGGACAGACGGACGGACGGACATGCAAAAATACACTGGTGTAATTCATTTTTATGTGTGATAACGGGATCTTGACGTTACAAACGGTAAAGCAAAGTTAATATACCCTTTGGTTTCACCATACGGGTATAAAAATGACAGCTATAGTTTGACAGTTATCCATATCGGAAACCCGGCGCGGTGCCTCTTAAAAAAACCCTGTATTATAAAGGAAAGTCGCTTTGTAATAAAAGACAGTTCGTTTTAATGAAACTCTGCAGTTAGGTTTACAGCATCAATGAGATGATTATAGGCTATGCTGGTTTTCAAATTTCCCCTTTCTTCTTACCCCTCTCCAGATATCTCTTGAATTTTTGAAGGTATTTCGATCATGGCTTCTCCATTAGAGAGGTAATCTTTTAAGAAAAAATTTTCCCCACTAATATCTACCCGACCACTTTTTTTCAGAAGGTTTTTTCTTATTTGAAAATTCAAGCCCGGGGTCGAAGGCTGAGCAAGTACCGTTAGCCGGGGGGTAGGATTGGTCCGCATAAGGGATCAGGGGCGCGGCATCTAATATTGTCTACTTTGAAATTCTAATATACCTATGGAATAATTTTATTGTTGAAATTTCATTCGATTTTTACCAGTCTAGATAAGTAGATTTAACGCGCATTTAAATTTAAACCGAAAAAATCGAATGAAATTTCAACAATAAAATATTAAGAGGGAGCCGGAAGTCGAAGGCCGAAATAATATAAAAATAGGGTATAAAAACCCTTTAAAAATATATAAAAAAAAACCTCGAAATACTTGTGTGAAAATATAAAGTTCTGTACTCTACGTGTAAAACAAGTTTCTATAATTATTATCAATTCAATAAAAGTTAGTAATATTTTTACCCATAATAATTAATTGAAAAACAGAATTCAAAGTATCCAAATATCTACTAGATAAATTAAGAATGATTTGTTTCATTTATTGTCGCGTCCAATAGTTTTATCGCGTAATTGGTGACAATCAATTACAATAATTTATTTACAAATTGGGATTTTAGTCTTTTACGAAAGTCAACACTTCCCTTTAATTAGGTGTGATTTTTGGGTCTATGGGGCCTAATTAGCCATACACATGTTTTTTTTTCTTCAATGATTCCTTCAAAATAAATCACATATCTATGTATAAATTTTTGGAACGTGCGTCAATATTGATCGTGTACAGCATAACCCCACAGATAAATTGTTTCTGTTTCTTAAACAGAAGAACAAAAAATTGTTTGATTTGCTGATAGGGCCCCCTTCATAATAATTATAGGGGTAATTTTTGATGACCTTTATCACTTTTTGTATCGTTCAACAAATGAATTTTCATATGGGGAGGACGATAATTGATGAGTATAGATGAGTTCTGATAATAATACAGAGAAAAAATAACATTGGTTTTTCATTCTTTGTTCTCAAAATGAGTTCAGCACAATTAATTGTTCTTAAAATAAATTATAGCTTATTACTGAAGTTTTCTTTTCTTGTTTCTTAATTATTTTCGGAAAAGACGAAGTTTGTTAACTCAAAAAATAGAAATGCTATTTAGAAATTGTGGTGTGAATAGCACAGGCACTGAAAATTACTTGTATTATTGGTTACTAGAATTTAAACCCGGCTTCGGCCGGCTAAAAGCGTGAGTAGAACAAAATCTAAGAAAACAAACTTCAATTGGCAATAAATTAGATAGAATAAGTTGTCCGTGCTTATTACCTTTAAAATATTCGGATTTTCTTTACCCCCCTCCCCTTATTCAACCACCTCTCGGGCTACTTTTTAATGGGTCTATGTTGGGGCTGGACCCCCGACGAACATCTATGCCCACGGCATACAGACAACCAAGGTATGCGGTAAACTCAAATCTGACATTTCTTTGCAACGTCACTTGTGCCGATTAGTTCGTCAAGTGCAGAGGGAATTTCGTATTCTGGATGGTTTTTTTTTAAATTTGTGCGATTTAAATAAGATATTTGTAAATTAGTGGACTGATTGCATTAAATAGTGATCAATAAACATAAAAATTAATTAAAAAAAGTCGGCACAAATGACGTCACACCTGACTATCAAAAGTTTACAGCATACCTTGGTTGTCTGTATGCCGTGATCTATGCCAATCGGTTCAGTAGTTTCCCCCCGAAAGAGTAACATAGCGCAAAAACTAAGTTTCGAAATCACTTTACCCCTCCCCTTCCTCCCCCCACCCCTCGCGCTACTTTTCCGTATGTCTATGTTGGAACCAGAACTACCACAGACACTCATGCCAAATCTCAAGTCAATCGGTTCAGCCGTTTTTGCGTGAAAGAGGAACAGACAGACAGACAGACAGGCAGACAGACAGACAAACACAAACTCATATATTAGTATGATTAAAATTGTTTTCGCACTTTTTAAAAGCTTTAATTTAGCTTGGTTTTGTATCTGCCTGTCTGTCTGTTGGGGTCAAATCTTGCAATCCAATTTTGACCCACTTTCACTCATCCGACTTGAAATTTTGTAAACATACGTAAGTCCGATGACAATACAATATTTTAACTACTTCGTCCTTGTAAGGATAAGGGAAGATCCTGTAAGGATGACGTGATTATACTTTTCCCCAAATTTTTCGGAAAAATCTCATCTAGGGTCGCTTATTTCGGTTTTGGCATTAACAAATCTGTAAGGATAACGCTAGGTACTGTAAGGATAACATGATTATACTTTTCCTCAAATTTCCCGGAAAAATCTCATTTGTAAGGACAACGGGAGCTTGTGTAAGGGTAACGGCATTATCCTTTTTCTTAAATTTTCCGCAAAAAATCTTATCTAGGGTTTTTGGGATTGCGGAATCCGATTCTGGAGTTAAAAAGTCCGTAAAAATATCTCAAAGGTATTAAGGATATATATTAGAAGACTAAAAATTATAAACAAGCGTGACGAAAGACAGACGTCATTTTGGATTTTTAGTCAAACTATTCAAATACAAAACGATTAAAAAGGATAAAAAAAAAATCTTTGAAAAGGCTTTTATTTAAAAAAATGCACTCAAAAGGGAAAAAAATAATTTTTTGGTAATAAAAGTGAGATAAAAGCATAAAAAATAAAATAAAGTAAATATTTATCTCGCTTTTATTTCTGATAAACATTACCAAAAAATATTTTTTTCCTTTTTAGACTATTTTTTAAAAAAAAACTTTTTTTTCATTTTTTTTTTTGGCTGGAAAGTTGAATTCATTTTAAAAATGAATAGACATATATAAATTCGTGACCCTTCGTTTTTAAAACATTTTTCTTACTTACATATTTGAAAAAATTAAACGCCAGTCGCAGAGCAAATGGGCGGCAAGTTTTTATGTAACAAATTTAGGTCCATAACAAATTTAGGACATTCTTAAATTTTTGAAACTATTTTTTTTTGCTAAAATTTCCAAAAAAATTCTCAAAATAAAGTAATTTTAAAATCCAGTTCAATATAAAAATTAATTTCTTTTCAAAATCACGTCGTGTCAACATAGAATGGTCTGCCATTACATTACCCACAATATATACTGAAAATTCCAATGCGTAATTTACATTTTGTCGAGATAATTTGAAATCTGTGTGACATGCGAAACAGAAATTCAAATGAATTCCAATTTACTCAATCGAAGGCACGTGAGCCTGCGTGCCAAATGACCATCACCAACAATTAAAAATGACCATACTGCCAAATGAAATCGAAATGTTTGTCGGATTTTCAACATCTACAGAAATTAGAAAGGCTACGACTATGTTTCCTCAGTTAAGGAAGAGGCACAAGAAAACCCTATTAAGTGGTAAGAAATAAGGAGCCCGAAATGTACAATGAATATTGCTAATTAGAGAAACCACAAATCGTCTGATAAATCAACGTGGAAAATGAAAAGAAAATGAGCTCGAATCAGAAAGTCCGTAGTGGTGAAAATATTTTATACTCGTTTAGGTATACTCAATATAGGGATTTGTTTGGTATGTAATGTAACTAAAGTTCTGGAAGCAACGGTCTCTTCATTTGAATTTCCATATCAGATAAGAGGTCTTGCCTTCACCTTTTATTGAATTGGCCTCCGACACCTTCTTCACACCACAGTCTTTTGTTTAGTGTCTTTAGCTCTTGTCACAAATCTCGACTGACATTTACAAGTCGTCCGTGTGTAAATTACGACAAATCAAGACTTTAGTCGACATACACGAAAAACAACAAAACCTGTCCACCCCCTTTAACGCTGAGAATATGTCCACCCATTACATTGTTGACGAAATTCATATATAGTTACGAAGTTATAGTACATAGAATACTTGTTACATAGAATTTCGGGACCTTAATAGACATGAATTGGGCTTAGCATTAGTTTCAAAGACGCCCCATCGAGGGTAATGTTTGTCAATGAGCGCCTTCAACAGCATTTCGTGTGTCATCAACGTCAGAGGCTGATATTTTATGCATGCGAAGGGCGTTGGGGAGCCATGTGTACCATTAGGTCACACAATAAAATATGAATATATTAATAATTGAGGTTTGCGAGTACATCTATGAATCTCACAATACGGGAACGGCTCCACCTTCTGTCCACCTTCATATCGGCACCTTTATTGTCCATTGGTCATATCTATTATGATTGTCACAAGGGTATTTTTTGATTAATACTCACTAAATGAATACAAACAAAATGCCACATACCAAGTCAGCTAAGTAAACATCTATGAAACGAATTTTGATTTTTGGTACCTACTTACTACTTGAATTTGAATGGCATATTTATTTGACTAATTTTTTATTAGTCTGCCTATTAAAGTTGTTTGGTTTTGTTTAATATTTCTATTTTTTTTTGTTGAAATACAATCACAACCTTGAATAACTATGTTAATGGATCATAATAAATACTGGAGACTCTGAAAAGAATCTTTAATTTATTTTATTTCTTTCAGAGTGTATTACACTATTTCATCCAATAGAGGAAAAAAGTTTTGTAATAATAGCCGAAACTGCAGAAACAGCATTGTGCATTTGGCGAGAAATTTAAGCATTATTAAAATATCCTGTTCTCCCTTACAATTATACTCTTTTATGGCTTTTTATGAGGTACGAAAATTGTATTAAATTTTTATTGGGCATACGAGAACGAAAAGATTAAAGGTGCCGCTCTACATGAGAGTAAATACGCGAGTAACTCTCAAAGACTCTCGAGAGTTACTCGCAGGAGGTTGTCCATTTGAGAGTTAATTTCGGCGATTTTTCTCTTTTCAAGACCAATATCTTTATATTTTGACATCTTGCTTTGGCGAGTTCTCGAGAGCTACTAGCGAAATTCAAACGCCGTTCGTATCTGGCGAGCAACTCCCCGAGAGTTCAGTGGAGGCCTGTCGACTAGAGAGTAGAATCACTTTTGACAGCTCGCAAAAACTAGCTCACGAGTTTTTGCGAGTTTCTGCCAGCGACTCTCAGAGACGTGTCCATTTGCAAGTAGCTGCTATCGAGAGGTTCTCGCCGGCATTTACTCTCATGTGGAGCGGCACCTTAAAGGCCCCATTTACGTTCGACATAAGAGCGCATATGTAGCTGCATATGTCATTTCCAAAATAAGAAAGTCAATGTTATTATCCACAATAGACATGTGTTAAAGTGTTGCCACTTTCAAACCTTCGTTAAACTTTCGTTAAGCATGAATAAGTCGATACAAATGGAACTGGCATATGTAAATAGTGAACATAACCTAAAATTTTAGTGTGAATTTAAGAATATTGGTGCCATATTAATTTCCACTTGTGGCAAAATGAAAATTAGCGTTTATGTTGACAGTTATGTATGTTAACATTCGTTGGGAATTTGACATTTACATATGCGCTCTTATGTCTATCGTAGTTGGGCCTTAAGAATTTGATCCAGACTTTTAATACAGCTTTGCTGTTATTGGCCTATAAATAGGGTGACCATACACGTTCCGGAATAGCCGTGACAGTTCGAGATTTAGGCATGTCGTCCCGGCGTCCAGAAAACGAAACGTTGTCTCGAAATTATTCAATCTAGTGTTGTAATTTCTTAATCACTAAAAAAATTGATCTCGAAACCAAAAATTTTCACTTGCAGTGCAGTCTCCTCACAAATTACTGCCTCTAGCACATTTTACTTAAAAAAAAGACTACCTCTAGCGCATTTAAGATGTTTGTTTCTAAAAGTTTTACCTGCGGCGTATTTTTTTTTGGTATTTTCAAAATACTTTTTACATAATCACAAACAACAAACAAAAATTGAAACCAAGTCTTTTCCCTCTGATGGGTCAAAATTTTCAGGATTAATTTCGAAGCATTAAACATTTTCTTTTACAGATCAAAATTAGAATTGGATCCGTACCTCCCCAGAAAATACACCTATCGGCTTAGGGCGATGAACCTGTGTGTGATTGTCCACAACAATCAATTTCTACCAGAAAGCCCCAACCGATTTTGATGCGATTTTTCGAATTTGTAAAAAAATTGGAAAAAATCTGTTAAGGCCATAAAATACAATTGGATTTATAAAAACTATTTCAAATAAGATTTCGATGTATGGGGGACTTATATAAAATCAAATTCTAAACACAAAAAAAAAGAAAAATCGCCGTTTTTGAAAAAAATCGCCAAAAACCTGTCAATTTTTCCCATTTTCGGATGTGGTTTAATTTCGGACAAACATCTATACTAAATCTATACTAAATTTATACAGGGTTTTTCAACAAGAACTTTGTTTTTCAAAACAAAATAAAACAGACAATTTAGTTGAAAATGATTGAAATCTTTATTTATACAGAAAGAGAAAGGTTTGACATTTGCAAATGAAAATTGATATCGAACAGATGTCCACCACGGCCACGCTTACAAACGTCGATTCTTTCGTGAAAATTTTCAATCACTTTTCGGCAAAATTCCGGCTTAATTTCGCGAATCACGTCACGGATTCTTTGTTTTAAAGCTACAATCGATTCTAAAGGAACCTTATAAACCTCATCTTTAACGTAGCCCCACAAAAAGTAGTCCAATGGTGTGAGATCGCATGATCGGGGTGGCCAATTAACAGCTGAATTTCGCGAAATTTCGCTGAATTTCGCGAAACCACATGTCACTGATATCCATACCATCCATAATAGGCCAAAATTCAGTTGTTAGCATCTCCCGATAGCGTAATCCATTGACCGTAACCGCGTTTCCAGCCGCATTTTCGAAAAAAATGGCCCAATCACGCCTCCAGACCACATGGCGCACCATACAGTGACACGTTGAGCATGTAAAGGGTTCGCAACAATTACTCGTGGGTTTTCAGATGCCCAAATACGGCAATTTTGCTTGTTGACGTATCCAGACAAATGAAAATGGGCTTCGTCTGAAAAGATGATGTTTTCAGAAAAACCAACAGGTTGTTCTTCAATGAATTGAGCGAATCTACGGCGGAGTGAATGGTCGGCCGGCTTCATTTCTTGCACCAATTGAACCTTAAAAGGCTTTAGAGCCAAATCCTTACGCAAAATTCGCCATGTGCTCGTTGCGGATATCCCCAATTGCCGAGAACGTCGAGGAATTGACAAATTTGGAACTTCTGCGACACTTTGGCTCACGGCAGCGATGTTTTCATTCGAACGAGCCGGTCGAACACGCGTTAGTGTTGGCACATTATGTACCGAGGCAGTAGACTCAAATTTATTGACCAAATTTTTGATAGCGGTCTCAGAAGGACGATTATGTAGACCGAAAATATCACGAATTTTACGAAATGTAGTTTTCACAGATCCACCATTTTCGTAGTGGATTTTTATTATTTTAATGCGATTTTCGAGCGAAATCGAATTCATTATAACAAATGTCAAAGCTTCTACTGTGTATATGTCAAAAAACCAAATGTCAAAACTGTTATGATATTCGAATTTGCCCCTATTGAAAAACAAAGTTCTTGTTGAAAAACCCTGTACTAAATCTATACTATACTAAATTTCAAGTTCATAGCTCAGTCAGTTCTCGAGTTTTTGACTGCCTATATTGAACTCAAATTTTTGAGATAATTTTGAGGTTTAATTTTGTAAGAAACGTATCGTCTCATCGCTAGGTGGATTTGACTATGATTCAATTTTTGCAAACAATCGATTTTTTTCTTAATTTTTAAAATTTTGAGTTGTTTTTTGAAAGAAGGTTCGAAGTAATCCCGACTAAGTGTAAGTAAATACATACACTTTCATAGGTATTTGCTTTATTGCAAGTTTTGATTTACCTTAATTCATCAGTTTTTTGCAATCGTCTTCATCATGATTTTGCAGTCTGTTTTCGAATTAATTTTCTTAAATAAAGGGACCAAACGTCGCTATAATTCACACATAATTTTTGTATTATTTGACCAATTAGCCCGAAAAAAAAAATATGTATATATATTATAATTTTCTTAACAATTAGTGTAAAAAAGCGCAAAAAATTTTGTTTGAAATAAACGTTTTAGTAAACATCAATTTTACATTTTATCTAAAAATCAAATTTATTGATTAAAAGCGTTTGAGAAAAATTAAACCAGTAGGTACACATTTTAAATGTCATTACTATGAAACTTTAATATATTTTTTCCCTATCGTCATTACACAGATCTGCATCTATTTGTTTTTGTTGCAATACATTGGAATCAAAACACGCAAATGTAATGATGATGGCTGATTACTATTAATAATTGATGAGCCACGAAGAAGTCCTGAGTATATATTTTATCAAAAACATATTTTATTAAGTGGATATCAGACTTTCCACTTTTTAATATTGCGACAATCCACATATTTGTTTGCAGGACAAAGTCTCTTGTGCGCGTTTACCTCTGATATCTATCAAATTGCCAATTCCTAATGAAAACCCTCAATAAAGTGGAAAAATTCAAATGATTGTTTTGATTTAAACAAAGTGTGGACATACGATCTGTGAATCTTCACTCATGCCCAAATGACTTTTGGCCACCCCATCATTTTATGTATTTTTTTTTATTACCGCACGCAAAGCATATTCATGATTTTCATTTTATGATCGGGAAAAAATGATGAAAAACAACAACACCGAAGAAGGGTCTGAAGACTCATTCCACGTGGTTTTTTGTTCTACACTCAGAAAAATGTTCAGGTCAACTTTTTGTCAGGTTAACTCTGACCTTACAGAGGTTTCTGTAAGCCAGCTAGCGGTCAGAGTTAACCTATCTAAGGTCAACTCGTGCAGCTCCCAATGCCCTACTTCACCTGCTGGTGGCTTAATTTCAGAATTTCTCCGACCACAGGTCAACTCAGTTTTACTTGCCCACATGCAGGCGAACGCGCGCCTGCCCTAGGCCAATTACGCCGTGTGTAGGTCGTCGAGTTAGCCTCCATTTTTCTGAGTGTACCTGTTTGCATTAAATGTTTGTATCTACGAGTTATTCTTTTATTTTGACATCACCTGTGGAGAGTGTGGCTCATAACAGTTGAATCAGGCATTAAATATTGAACATCATTCTGTTAATTATCCTGAATGTGTGGCATGTGAAACAGACCACATGGCGATAATTTCGGTTTGGCGGCGGTATTGGGCAAAAGTAATCGCGCGCGCGCATTTATTAAAATTATAACACCTCCATTTAACATTATGAGAGTCCTTTAAGGGAATTCCGTCCAGCCCTTCTACATTTACTTACATTTTCATTTTGTATATCTGGGTTGTATCTATATAGGTATAGACTTCTGTGTCTGAGGGACAACATATTGTCATAATTCACCTGTGCTATACACAATAATACAGAGTACAGGGTCTTCAAATGCGATCAATTATTTATGGTAGTCGTGATTTTTGCCCACTAATAGCCACTTTGAATTTTTTATCGAAAAGCCCTTGAAATGGCACTTTAGGATATTATCGTATGATGGTGTAATAATATTTTTCTATATATTTTTTTGTGTTGTTTTTTTTTATAGTTTGGATGACCATTTGGTAGCCGCACATCACTATCCAAAGAACGCATTCAAATGTGAATTGTGTCCACGCAGTTACTGTTATCGGCCATCGTTATTACGACATCGAGCCCTTGTACACGGAGAATTAAGAAAATATCCCTGTGAGAATTGCGCCAAGGTGAGTAGTTGTGTTTTACTATTTTGGATTTATATTTTATTTTTGGAAAACATATTACCTTGAATTCGGAAAAAATGCTAATCGAAGACCAAAAGTGTTTAAGCAAATTAGTTTTGCGAATCAAAAAGTCTAACGTTTATTGCCGTAAATTCGCGTTAAAATTTAAATATTCGTCTCCCTACTTTTTTACTATAAAATCTTGATGGAAAAATAGTGTTTTCACTGGACTTTCCAGTTGTGCTGAAATACATAATCTTCTATAGTAGCGTGTATTTACCTGTTAGTTTAAAAACCGTCAAACTAGGATTGTTTTTTATTTTGCGACGATCGCAGACGATTGACATTAAAATTTCAGTTTTGGTTTCTTTGCCTTCGGGATGGATTTCGGCATGAAGTTAACAAAAACTTTGAAAAGAAGTAATGCGGAGTTAGAATTGAAATATAAGATATCAGAGAAGTTGTTTGCACACCTCCTTCCCCCTCCCATAAATAAAGCTTTGTAATTTTCTGAATAAAAAGGGATTTTTTTTGCGAGAATTTATTAGTTTGGAGTTTGATTTTATATCGAAAACTTTTTTTTATACTTTTCTCTAGTGTTGTAACTACAAATATTATCATCCACCCGTGAAATTTTTTTGTTGGTGTTCCAAAATTACTAAATTTATTAAATCTTCTTTTAATAATCGAGAACGGACAATCTCAACATTTTAGGGGACCGAAAGACTTTCTGAAAACCCCAAGTTTTCACACGTTCTGGGGTAGTTATGCAGCTTGTTTCCTATATGCTTTCTTACATTTTTCCTATAAGATTTCTGATTTTCGCAACTTTCCTGCACAGTCCTGAACAATTGATTAACATTAATGGTCAAATCTTTGACTTTAAGTTGCTAAAAACTTGTGAATTCGGCATGCCTTTCACAAAAATTTTGTGTGATTCGGTAAAAAAAATTGCTATGGACAACCGTAGATTATTTTAAGTTGACTAGTTTTTACCTAGAAATGAAAATCTTGTTATTTGAAAAATTAGTTTGATGAAATCTTGTTAAAATATGTTACCAAAATATTCTGAAAGCTGAAAAAGGGATAGAATTTTCAGCATATGATAGTAGTTATCGGATATTTTTCGGAGGTATAGCAAGGTTTTAATTAAATCAAAACTTCCAAATTTATTTTCGATGTTTTTTCAAAAAACCTTCATATATTTTTAAAAAGTTACGTGAAACCCGTCGAGGACCATATTTATTTTGTTTGAATCCGGGACAGATGTTTGAATTCGAGACAGATGGGGAGCGGGATGAGAAAAGGGATATTTTTAATTCCTCAAAATCAACCGAAAAATACGAAACACGTCCAAGCAGAAAAAACTATCTTACGTTCTTATTCTTTTCCAAAAACCTTAATTTTTCTGCCTTTTTTGTGGTATTCTTTTTATTTAGAACACAGCAAAGAATGCGCCGCAGCCAAAATTTTCTTTTGTGGAAACTTAAGAAAAACTGCGCGCAGCCGAACATTTTCTATTTAGAAATCGAAAAATCCCGGACAAAAATTTAAATGCCGGGATTTCTTTTGCGCAACTTTTCCACGCATCCAATTGTATTTAAAGAAAATGCAAAGTCAACCATGATCGATTTTTAAAGGTATTCAATTATTTAACAAAGGATGATTTTTTGCCAGTAGTGAAACAACTTAATTAATGGCCATTACTAGGGTGACCGAATCTGGTCCCAGATTTAGGCATCACAGAAACGAAATTTGTGTCTCGATTAGCCTTGAAACCGACAGTTTTTGACTGCGGCGTAATTTTTTTTTATGAGTTTCTACCTCTATTGGGTCTTTATTAAAAAAAGTAGCCTGGGGGGAATTTTATTATAAAATTTTTGGTCGTTATAAAATATACTTCCCCCTAAAAGTTTTGTCTGCGGCGCAACTTCTGCCGTATTTTAAATACAAAAAACACCACAAAAAATGACTGAAAAATTCACTTTATTTGGAAAAGGGTTGGAATGTAAGATTGGTTTTTTTTTTTGGGTGCTGCTTTGAATTATTTCATACTTTTCGATTAATTTCAAGGCATTAAAAATTTCGCTTTCCTCAATCTGCCTTCGTCCCAACCATGATGAAAGATGTATAACCAAGTCGTTTCGAAAAACATAGGATTTAGAAGAGAAAACAATTAATTTATAAAAGATTTTCATCGTCTCTTCTCTGAAAAGATACCAGTTTCAAAATTTCATCTCAATCGGTCGAGTTGTTTTCAAGTTACAGCTGTTAGCAGCATGCAAAGTCATGTTTTTTTTCGAAATGTAATTAAATTTTTGTTTTTCTTGATTTGTACGACACGTTCTTTTAACAATTTGCAAAAAAATGTAATATGTATGAAACAGAAAAAAAGTTTTTCAAATGCCAGCTAATAACATAGAAACATTTCGTAATTGTTTTGCCACTTACATGCATCAAGAGGAGAATATAGTCTATCAACCACCTACCAGGTAGATATCAAGTCGCTAATCATCGCCTGGGGAATCTATGCAAAAAGACATCATGATTTCGAAATATAAAAAGATACCAAGCTCTGGTGCCGTGCAATTCCTTTAGCTCGAAAAATATCTTGGACACAAATAATGTGCACCCAACTGATGGCTGGTCAACAGCCAACCGCAGTACGGCACCATCGTTTTTTTTTGCTTTCAATGAACAATTTTTGGCCAATATAGTTTTCATTTTGATGTATCTATCGATCTTATAGAAAATCCCTGCCTACATGACTAGATATATAATATGCGAACATGTCTATGAATATAAAGTCGTTAATGGATGCGAGATAGACATGATGGGGCGCAAAAGTTGGGCGCACTCGGGGATTTCTTATCTTCGATTAGCATCGAAAGAAACTCTTGGTGTTTGGCCGTGGGCTTTATGTCTCCAAATTAGAGCAGTGCGATCATCGATTTTTTAGCTCTTAGCATTGATCAAATTAAACCAATAGTTAACCAAAAAAAAAAATCGTTATTACAATAATAATATTAATAATAAATTACTCATAACTATGGCAATCCAAGGTATTTAAGCTATGCACCTTCGTTGAAAATCAGTTTTTAATCGGAATATGGCTATTATCTAATGATTGAATCGTTGGCTTCTTACTGGTTTTCTTCTTTAGTTGAGTTAAAGCATATCGGCATTGCAAATGAGGGCGATCCAAGACACTTTCGATTACAAGATTACGAGATCAGAAAAATGATCAGCGGAAAAATAACAGCCCAGAGGGGGAAAAAATCAGCTATAGAGAAACACTTGTGCAATCATCGATCACTACCTAAAACGAATTGACACAAACAACCTTTTTTTTCTTATTCGCCATCATCGTCAAGATCAATCGAAAGTAATTTCACTACTTCTCGATATTGTTTTGCGTTCGATTGTCAATTGATTGTGATCTTATTTTATAACTTTCTTATACGTGGGTATATATAATTTTAAGTAGTAGTGTTAATGGCTAAATCAGGGTGATGTATTTTTAGGACCGTCCCTATTCCCAAATTTGGAACTTGCGATTTTTATTTAAACTCAAATAATAAGTGGGTCCAAGCTAGTGAGCTAAATGTCCAGCAACGTTTATACCCCAATACCTTTTTTTCTCATTTTAAATCCATTTGTCATGTTTGAAATGAGTATAATTAGCCACTGACTGACACCAGCGACGTAACTAGGGGTTACAAGAACTTAAAAATCGAGCACTTAACCCTAGACCCGTGTACTATAAAACTTCCATATATTGTGTACTTGGGCACTCGTGTACTTAGGCACTCAGATGTAATTCCAATAGAAAATGTATGGCTTGTTTGTTTAAAAATCATAAAAATGTGGTTTATTCATTAAACAAGTAAGAAATACAATGGGAAAATATAACCTGAAAAAATCGTTCTGGGCACTCAGTGCCCAGTACACGGGTCTAGGGTTAAAAATGGAATTTGAACCTTTATGGTGGATTTCACGAAACCTTTAGCGGCCATTAAATTGAGTTAGTGGACAAATTTTAAGCAAAACATAAGAAAAGCTACAGCTTCCAGGGACCAAATTTTTTAATATGACTCACTGATTTTGAGAAAATTGCTAAAAACTTTTTCGTTCGTATGGGGGAGGGGAAAGGAATGATCTGATTTTTAAATAAAATTTCAGGTCTCCAGCTCAACCCTTTCGAAAGTTATAGTGTTCATCGACGGACAGACAGACAGACGGGCAGACCTACGGACACACGAACAAATAGACGAACGGACATGCGGAAATCAAAATCTTTCGTCATCCCAAAAACTCTGGTGTAGTTCATTTTTGTGTCCGATGATTGGTTCGATGCGTTACAAACGGTATACTAAATCTAATATACTCCTATATGATATATCATATCATACTAATATATGAAAATGAGTTGGTGTCTGTCTGTCTGTCTGTCTGTCTGTTCCTCTTTCACGCAAAAACGGCTGAACCGATTGACTTGAAATTTGGCATAAGTGTCTGTGGTAGTTCTGGTTCCAACATAGGCATACGGAAAAGTAGCGCGAGGGGTGGGGGGAGCAAGGGGAGGGGGTAAAGTGATTTCGAAACTTAGTTTTTGCGCTATATTACTCTTTCGCGGGGAAACTACCGAGCCGATTGGCCTGAAAGGCATAGATGTTCGTCGAGGGTCCAGCCCCAACATAGGCCCATTAAAAAGTAGCCCGAGTGGTGGGGGAGTAAGCGGAGAGGGTAAAGTAATACCGAATGCAAGTGCTGGAATTTTTTGTTAATTTGTTAATCATTTTCCGAAGAGAAAAAACTAACGAACAGCATGCAGGCTACCTAATGTTTAACCAACTGAATTTAGTTTTTCACGCTTTTAGCCGGGCGAAGCCGGGTCCAAATTCTAGTATAGTATAAAAAGTTTGGTATCTCGGTTTTCATTCCGATAATGCTACGTTTGAATCCAGGGTTTCTAAAGGATCCAGATTTCGAACTGTCGCGTATTTTGCGTAGAGAACCTTAAAAATGTCCATTTATAGTTTGTAACTCGTTTAAAATTGTCGATGCTTAGGATGGGTAAAAATTTGTCACGAAATCTCGATTGACGCTTCTGTGATATTTAAGAAGCTGAAAAGAAGAAGATGAATCGATTAAAAATTTTCATTAAAAAAGGGTTTGTAAAATTTCAAAAAAATAGTACGAAATTAGTGCCGATTTTTGAGGATTTTTTTTAATAAACAGGAAATGTTCATACAAGTTAAATTTTTCGCCAAATACGAAATCAGAAAATTCTCTTTTTATTACCTGGAATTTCATTTGATGAGAAATTTAAGCTGTATGAAAGACTGCCGTGTATGAAATTGTAACGCTTTCTCCTTCTATCCATAATAAATCGTAACAAAAAGACCCCGATTATAATTTCGCAATTATCCTGAATCCATTTTGCATTGATCGACAAAAAAGCATCGAACAAAAAAAAACATTTATTTTTCTGGAGATCTCTCGTTATTATAAAAAATTTTTGTTTTTTGCATACTATATGAAAGTCATGTGATGACCACACCAAATGTAAAAAAAAGGTAAAGACCCATTGGCAAGCATATTGCTTCAAAAAATGCGTTTAGTTTTATATAAATTTTCTAACCAATTTTCTCTTTGATCCTTGCGTAGGTATTCTGTGATCCATCAAACTTACAGCGACATATTCGAAGTCATCACGTCGGCGCAAGGAGTCACGCTTGTCCAGAGTGTGGAAAGACCTTTGCGACATCGTCGGGTCTAAAGCAACACACACACATCCATTCATCGGTGAAACCGTTCCAGTGCGAGGTCTGTTTCAAGGCGTACACGCAATTTTCGAACCTGTGCCGACACAAACGGATGCACGCCGACTGCCGAATGCAGATTAAGTGCTCAAAGTGCGGACAGAGCTTCAGCACCGTAACGTCACTGTCGAAACACAAGCGTTTCTGTGATTCAACAAATCTACCACCTCATCATCACCATCCCCACCACCATCAGCAACAGCACCAGCAGCAGTCAGCACTACCACCACCGCAAGGCTTACCGTTAGGTGTTCCATCTGCAATGCAAACACCGCCGATCTTCGGTCCGCCCACCTTCTTTCCCCCAGGATTTCCGCCGTACCCCTGTCTGCAAGGGATGTTCCCACCGAGTCCAGCGCAGGCGCCCAGTTTCCCAGTACTGTTTCCACGGCATATGAGTCTAAGTCAGCATTACAATTCACGGTTAGAGGATTGTCCTCCGCTAAATCAAATAAGGACACCCCCTGCTCGGCCGATTCCCATGCAATTACGTCCTAGCAATAATAATGGTATCACCCATAACAATAACAACAAAAATAACAACAACAACAACGAATCAAAGGGGAGCCTACTATCGCCGAAGAGTCGGGATTCGAACAGTTCGGAGGATGAATTTAAATCCCCGCCACCTGAAGTGAAATTGGAACCCAGCACAGCGACCGACATGGAGCTGGAAGTAAAGCAGGAGCGAGCAACCCCCGAAGATAAGGTAAATGATTAAAAGTTTCTTTAGAAATACATCTTAATTAATGGTAATTTGTTTACAGAACCCAATAAATGTAACATCGCCGTCGCCGACTAGTACTAGCCAGACAACTACTGAACAGCCCTTAGATCTGTCGGTGACTTCACGTAACCGTGATCGAAGTCCTAGCTTAACACCGGAACCGGTCAAGCCAACGCAGTCGCATCAATCGTTTCAGGCAAGTCGAACGCCTTCGGTATCACCGGGACCAACCCCTTCACCGTCACCCCCAGGGCCGCCAATGGCATGTCCGAGACCCATTCATCCCATGCTGTTAGAAGCCATATATCGACCAACAGCCGGACTCAGTGCTGCCTTTCAACGTCCTTTTCATTTTTTAGGACCAATGGCCGGCCGACCAGGATTTGATCATATCCTCAATCGCAACGGTCCATTTCCACCGAAGCCATTTCACGAGGCATTGATGGCGGCCGGCGGGCTCGGGGCGGGTTCACTCACCTCGGGAAAAATCAAAGATCGTTACACGTGCAAGTTCTGCGGGAAAGTGTTTCCACGATCAGCGAATCTTACGCGCCATCTGCGAACGCACACTGGGGAACAGCCCTACAAATGCAAGTACTGCGAGCGGTCCTTCAGCATATCCAGCAACCTACAACGTCACGTACGCAACATTCATAACAAGGAGCGACCATTCAAATGTCATCTTTGCGACCGTTGCTTCGGCCAGCAAACAAATCTCGATCGGCACCTTAAGAAGCACGAAGCGGATGCAAATGGTCTGGGATTAGCGATCGGGGATTCGCCATCGTCCAATGAAGCGGACCGCGAGGACACGTATTTTGATGAGATCCGTAGCTTTATGGGCAAGGTGACGTATACAGGCGCGGGCGGCATTTATACACCGATAAGTATGGGGGTTGGCGAGAACGAGACTGAGGATGGCAGTGACGTCGACAACGAAATCATCAACGAACGAGAGCAACTCTCCAGTAGTGAACCAACAATTGAAGTTTCCACGTAGAAAGAGAATTTCCCAAGGAAATTTCAAAGCATCAAAGAAAATTTACTTAAACTATAGATAAACAAAATTGTTTAAAATTTCTTTCCTTTTTTTGGTTATCAAACAATCAAGCGTAATATTAATCTATAAAATCAATAACATTTAGCATAAGTTTGAGAAAATATTTAAAAAATATGTTCATAATTGTAAATATGAGTATAATTAATCTTAACACTTGAAAGAAAGCAAAATTAACATAAATTAAAAACACTATCTATGAGTTCACAATAAAAATTTGTATTTTTTTTTTTGTAAATATTGAAAAAAATTTAACATTTAATTTTATTTAAATTTTATTATCGATATTGATTGTGTACTTATGTTTAAATTTCCAATTAGTGGAAATTTTTTGAAAATAATGTAAAGAAAATCTACATAATGGCTTCAAAAATATTTTTTGGAATTAATACTTAATTAAAAGAAAAAAATAGTAAATCAAACACATAGCAAAAAAAAAAATAACATTCTTAGGTTTTAAGGTCTGTTTTAGGTACAAATTTTCAATTGGTGATATTTATACAATATAACATTTAAAAATGGGGAGAATACATTGTAAATTTTAAATTGTTAACCAAAGCTTAATTAGTTTTTAGTTTTTATTAGAAATTTTCTTTAAGTTGATTTTACATAATTTTTTTTGCATGTAAGCTTAAATGAAAAATTATATTAAACATTCGAAATTCAATTGCCAGCGAAATATATAGTATTTTGAATATAATGACAAATTGTAAATCCAAAATCAATTTAAGTAAAATTTTATATTTAAGTAAAATTTTATATAATTTTTTTTTGTTTCGATCTGTTTTAAATTTAAGATCGATTGAGTCAACAGCTATTACCGAAGAATTTTAATTTAAATTTAAATTTTTTGTTCGTATTTCAATCAAAAAATATTTTAATCTTTGTTTTATTTAGGGGTTTTTATTTTATTTTATTTTATTTTATTTTATTTGTTTAGTTTTTTTTTAATTGCTTTTATTATTTTCTCGATTTCATCAATAATACACGACGACACACAAATTAAAAGTTTAAATTCATAGAATTATTCTGAATTAAATTTTTACATAATTATTTTATGTTTGATTGTTTTTTCTTTTATTTTAAAAATGAGCAACAATAAAAAATGCAAAAAAAAAAAACAAAAAACGAGCACCTTGTGGAAGATTTAATCTTATTATATTTATGCAATTCAATAGAAATACAATAAATAATTCTAAAATATTTCTCAATGTGTAGTTTTTTTTGGGAAGAAAGTTCCACATAATTTTGAAGCGCTTAGGAAAATGTCGCAGAATTCCATGAAAACCCCCTTTTAATATCTTCCGATTTTCATCAATTTTTACTTTCCTCTGCTATAGACGTGAGCAGATAAAAACCTTCTGATCTGTACGAAATCCGTGTCAGGCAAAATTATGAGGATGTCCATTCATATGTCTGCACTGAGAGAAAAGATAGTAAATTTTACTATTTTATAATGGGGAATCGTGATTATTACTAATATAGTTAATTTAAATTTGTAGGAGTTTGGGCCACAAGGTTGAACGAGGTTAATAAAAGAAACACGTCTTCTCTGTCTGACTGCTTTAATAAGAGTGTATAATATTCGTTTACCTAATAGAATATGACCGAATGCCAAACAAGGACTAACTGTATTGGAAACAATTGAAAAAGTACTACAGTGGCTTACAAATTACAAAAATAGTCAAAATCGACTATTTTTATAAGAGACTTAACTTCTTAGTAGTAAAATTTACAATTTTGTGTTTAAATTGACTATTTTTTCATTTCAAATTAACCATTTTGTAATGAAAATTAATTTTTTTTGTGATAGTCCCGATTTCCCATTACAAAGTATTTAGATTTACCATTTTTTTTCTCTCTGCGTGTGTTGGTTTTCCCGTCTGTAGGTATGCCTGTCTGTCGGTTTGCCGGTTTTTCGGTCTGTCCATTTCACGTTTCTTAAATAACTTGAGAACGCATTGAGCTACCGACTTGAAATTTTTTCCAAATGAGCTTTACCAAAATCGGAGTTTTCTATTAACTTTTGGAAATGTAACGGGTATCTCCCATAGAAAAAATACGGTTTTTTGAAAATTTCTCGGAAACTATGCGCTCTTGAGAAAAAAAGCATATAACCAAACTCAAAGAAAATCAGATTTTCTGCATTTTTATACCCGTATGGTGAAACCAAAGGGTATATTAACTTTGCTTTACCGTTTGTAACGCCAAGATCCCGTCATCACACACAAAAATGAATTACACCAGTGTGTTTAGAATGACAAAAAAAAAATGGTTTTCGCATGTCCGTCTGTCCGTCCGTCCGTCCGTCCGTCCGACTGTGGCGCGGATTACGGGCGCACGGATTAAGCTAGAGACTTGAAATTTGGCGCAGATTCGTTTTTCGTAAGATGCGAGGCTAAGTTCGTTAATGGGCAAAAATGGACCATTAGGGGGGTACCCCCCATACGAACGAAAACGTTTTTTGTGAGTATCTCAAAAACGGTATATCGCAAAAAAAAGGGATTTTAAGAAAGTATGTAATAAATAAATAATTACACAACGTGCTAAAATATATCATTCTTCACATCTGGAAGATTTCGCTTTCATTTGTTATAAATAACAAATTGGAGATGGAACATTGCATTACTGTCAGCTGACGACACCAAATCTCTTCAGGGGGCCCCAATTAAAAATTTAATATTTTTTTGTTTACTTTTTTAGCATTATAGCTACTTCAAGCTATTCCCTTATCGCCACACTCGCAATATTTGATATTAATTTTAATAACTTGATTTTAATCGAGTTTAGGCAGTTTGTTGGTGAACACGGATCTGACTACATTTAAGAATTCCACTCTTCTTCCACCTGAAACCATACAGAAAGATAAGTAAAGCCTGATTTTTTTTTTCAGTTGCCCGTGGGCTAGAAATCACTTACTCAGACGCCAGGGTCATAACACGTTAAAACAATGCAATTAAAAAAAGGCATACTTCATCTTGGACTTGGATCTGAGGCTCCAACCATTGTCGGATGAAGCGGCGAAACGCGATAAGGGGTAAAGGAAGTCGTCGATTCTTTGTGCTTCGGAATACCTCCGACTAATTTGATTACAAGTCTCTCGAACAAGCTAATTGCGGGGCTGATGTGAAGCTTTAAGTGGCATTTAGGCATCACGCTAAAAAAAAGTCCCATTTTTGCTGCTATAATCGCAATAATAGCCCCAAAGACGGCCATCAGAACTAGAGCTCCGCGCTTGCTCCGCTCGTGCGAATCGCGTGCCTGAGCTTTCTAATTCGATTACAGTTTTTTTTTGTTTTTCATAGTCTGATTTTTGAAATAGACTATTTACAGGTAGCCACTAACAGTGATCAGCCGGGCCGCGGTAAACGTATAGGTGTTGTCATTGGAATATACGTTATCTTTCTACTCGTATATCTAGTTTGATACTAAGAGGCTAATAATATTATTGGCTATATTTTAATTGGCAACCTCCGTTATTAATTGTTTAGGCAAAAAAAAAGCCGTCTTTTGAACAAATAGAAAACTGTGCATATATACTACGTGTATAATGCCGGGTTATTGTTTCTTCATTTTTTGTCTGATGTGCTGCAGCCACGTTTTTAAATCAACGAAAAATCTCGTTTGACATTGACATGACAATGTTTTGATCGCACTTTTATAGCTGAGGTTCTTGTTTTTCTTAGATACTTTATTGATTTCCGATCGATTTAAGATATGACGGAACACGTCACATGCCCATGCGAAAAATCGTGTTAAATCAAATCTATTGACGCCCTGTTTTTGTTCAACCGCAGATGTGCTGAAGATTTTTACTGGTCAAATGTTTATAGAGGTTTTTTTTTACTCACTCAGGAAATTTAGAAGCAGGAAATTTTGTTAAAATGTTTCAGAATTAATAGTAATGTTGTTGGATTAAATAAAATGTTGCTAATCCATTAATGGCTTTGTATCTGAGAATTTGTTCTATAATTGGAAAACAAAAATAAATTTATATGTTTGATGCAGAAATGGCGATAGAGGAGTCAAATATATAGCAACTTTTTATAACAGTGAACTCACAAAAAAAATTCTTTTTAGAACTGCAAAGAAAATCGGGCACGAAAGATTTAATATCGAAGCGCAATTCCCGATGGTGGTCCAGGGCACCGGAAGTGTTGGTTAATGTTCTGTTTGAGGCTGTCCTTTATCTACGTCACTCTAATTTTCGCCGTTTAGAATCAACCTCCCCTCCCCCTCACATACTTGTTCTGCTTTTCCCGATTTTTTGCGTGGTATAGATATCAAATGCAGAGAAAAGGTTGTAAATTTAACAATTTTATAATGGGGAATCGTATAACTATTACTAAAATAGTTAATTTCAACTACAAAAATAGTCAAAATCGACAATTTTTAGAAATAAATTTAACTACATAGTAGAATCATTTACTATTCTGTAGTTAAAGTGTCTATTTTTATAACCGTATGGTGAAACCAAAGGGTATATTAAATTTGCCTTACCGTTTGTAACGCCAAAATCCCGTTATCACACACAAAAATGAATAACACCAGTGTGTTTAGAATGATAAAAAAAATTGAGCTTTGCATCTCCGTCTGTCCGTCTGTCCGTCTGTCCATCCGTCTGTCCGTCCGTCTGTCTGTCCGTCTGTAGCGCGGATAGCGGGCGCAAGGATTGAGCTAGAGACTTGAAATTTTACGCAGATTCGTTTTTCGTAAAATGCGAGGCTAACGGCCAATTTATTCACAGAGTACTAACGCTATTACCGGTATTAGACCAAAATTTGGTACTCAAATTGGTATCAAGTTATTTCTTCACCAAGTACTAGCGCGCCTTAGTACGGACTTTGGTACGGAGTATTAGCTGGTACTCATTATTTCCTAGACCCTCGAAATTGAGGGTCTAGCGACGTTAGTACTCGAATTTATGCCAATTTTATTTCTTCACCTATAATTTAGTACTGGAGTAGTTGCAAAAATTGGCTCGGCGGATTGATTTGGCTGTCTGGCTGCTTGGGAGATGCGTTTGGCAATGAAACGGTGGATTCAAGAGTGATCGATGAAATTGGCGTCGAATTAGAATCGGCGGATGTTACTGTTTCGGTTCGACGTGGCAAAACTTTTTGTACAATCTCACGTACGAGGGTGCACAATAAATCCGTATCTTGCAGACTCCAATTGGGACAGCGAGGTCTTTTCACATCACTATTTATTTCACACTATTTATTTGCACTATTTTTTATTTGCACTAATTATTTGCACTATTATTTATTTGCGAATGAAAAGCACGTTTATAAAGCAAAATAATATGAAATATCGAAAAAAAACAAATATTAATTGAAAAAAAAACGTACACAAATTCACGGAACACAGCGAACAATAATATTTCAAATTCAGATGTCAAAATTGTGTCAAAAACGATTTTAGACGTATTAGCTTAGTTTTAGACGTATTTGCCACTAGTACCGGCTGATGAATTTAGCTCCGGTACTAGCGATGTGAAGAAATGCACAAGTACTAAAATTTCCTTAGTACCGAGTACCAGAGATAATACCTGGACTAGCTAGACTCCACTTTAGTACTCTGTGAAGAAATTGGCCGTAAGGTCGTTAATGGGCAAAAATGAAAACGTTTTTTGCGAATATCTCAAAAACGGTGCATCTTATCAAAAAAAAAGTGCAAGAACAAAAGTTATTTAGGATATGATTCTACATAAAACTCCCATACATCAAAATCGGATTGGAACAAATTTTAAAAAATCTTTTTGGAAAGTTTGACTTGAAAGAAATTTGAAAATTTGACTTCATTTGACTTTTACGGATTATGATCTGCAGTGGACGCATTGTTTATAAAGTTGTTCCAAAGTTTTGCTATTCTGGCGCGATAAAGAAATCCCTGAACTTTATTAAATAAGGAGAGTATATCAACAGAAACTTGAGTTTCATGTACATAAAATTTTTTTAATTAACTTTTTCAGTATGACGAATCTTTTGCAAGAAATCGCATATTAGAAATGTTGCGTCTTTCTCCGCCCTTTCGAAATTTCGTCCATCGAGATATGCCTTTATTTAGTTGTTTGTGCCGGTTGACATTTTTAAATAAAATAACTAATAAAAATATTTTAAATTTTGCATGTAAAAGTTTTTTGTTCTCCCACAACCCCCCCCCCCCCTCCCCTACCCACGGCTGCCATCCTCTTCTTTCATCTTAGCCCAGATTTACACAAAAAACATTTGGTCACCTTAAAGGCCCAACTACAATCGACATAGGAACGCATATGTCATTTCCAGAATAGGAAAGTCAATGTTATTACCCACAGCCATAATAGACATGTGTTAAAGTGTTGCCACTTTCAAACCTTCGTTAAACTTTCGTTAAGCATGAATGATTCGATACAAATGGAACTGGCATATGTAAATAGTGAACATAACCTATAATTTTAGTGTGAATTTAATAATATTGGTGCCATATTAATTTCCACTTGTGGTAAAATGAAGATCAGCTTTTATTTTGACAGCTATGTATGTCAACATTCGTTGGGAATTTGACATTAACATATGCGCCCCTATGTCGATCGTAGTTGGGCCTTTACCTAACACTCACTAATAACCGTCACCCATGCAGCGCAGACGAATCTGTTGCTTTTACTTCCTTTTAAGCTCTACGCCCTTTTGTCGGCAAAAAAATCATTTTTCATAACACATGCATAGAAAATATGCCTTTCGATGCCTCCGTAGCGGGTCGAAAGTCGCGTTTTCGGCCCTAGGGGCGAAAGTGCGATTAGCAGGCCGAAACTGTGTTTTCGCGACGTTTATGGCCTATGCTACACACGGCAACTTTAAGCGGCGACTTTTCTTAAGTATAGGCGAGAGAAGTGAGGGAAGTGGTGGCTCCTCACTTCTCTCGCCTATACTTAAGAAAAGTCGCCGCTTAAAGTTGCCGTGTGTAACATAGGCCTATGAATGAAACTGAACGAGTGAAGTTATAGCTATACGAGCGCAGTGTGATTTACAATAGTTGCGCATTGTCGATTTCCATTTTTTGTTATGTTGATTTTTCATTTCAGTGGGGAGAAAAACTGAAACAGCTTATCAGCACTTTTGCATTTCACATTGTATTTTGCGTGTGATTTAGTTGAGCATTACCGATTTCCATTTTTTGTTATGTTGATTTTTTATTTCAAAGGAAAGAAATTTAAAAATTAAAATCTGTTTTGACCAACATTTCATAGTAATAAAACGAATTTATAGAATAAAGTTGTTTTGTTTCTTTTAAAATTTACTTCTGTTGAAGTCAGGGGGCTTCGCCCCCCTAACCCCCTGACCGGGGCTCCGCCCCTGGACCCCGTATATGGGGCTTCTCCCCCCAAACCCCCGTTCGCATTACTCTGCAATACGAAAATCGCGTTTAAATGGCATCTCAAGTCATATTTTCAATGAATTTGTTATGAAAAATTGTATACGCAACTCGGAGCGAGTCAACGATTTCACTCGTGTGATATCAGCCCTCGCTTCGCTCGTGCAGCTAACTTCACACTCTTGAAAACGTTGACTTTCGCCCCTTGTTGCGTAATATACTATTATTTCAATTCTAATGTCTGAAGTTTCATTTTCAACATAAAGGTGATTGAACCATACACGTGTTTCGCATATAAATTTACATATGAAAATCATTAACAGTAACTGCAGTAACTGCTTTCATTCAAGTACCTAACTGGTTTAGATTAAGTAATAATTATTTGCATTATCAAAAAAGCATTAATTTTTATTTATGTTAATTAATTAAAAACAAGAATAACCTTTTTTAAATAACAGTAAACCCGCATTGAACCACATAATATCAAGAAAAAATGTTCACTTTAATATGTGATATCACAATCAATTCAGGTGAATTTTCAATCGGATCCAGTTTTAATCCAGGGGAAAGGAAAAATCTTGCTAAACTGATCGACCATCGCGAGATTCTCTTTAAACTTTTATAAAGAAATAAAAGCGATCATAAAAATGTTATCAAATTGCAATTTCGTGAAGTAAATTGTCGGCGCATTTCCCCAATTGAAAGGTAAATTTGATTTCCTACCTGGCCAATTGAACTTTTAAACAAATGAACTCTTTCGTTTTTCAATGCGGCTGAATGTCGTTGCTTTTTTTTCTTTTTTGCAATTTTTTTTAAGCTAATTTCTTTACATCGTGTTAAACGAAGACAACATTGAGTGTGAATTTCTTATTATGCGAGGATTTTTTCTTACTTGATGTCAGTATTTCGCTTTTGTTTTCCGCTTTGCATTGAATTGATTACACGAAAATTCGCACTTCCTTTAAAGCAAAAAATGGAAGAATTTCACATTTATTGCATTTAGATTGTATGCACTATCTGAGCATCAATATAATATAGGGTACCAGTGAAATTGTCAAAATATACCATTAAAAATATCTGAAAAATTTCTCAACTTTAGTCGAATATTCAAAGATCCGAGATTCCAGTACTTAAGTTAATTCACCCAAAATAAAAGCTAAGAAGTCTCAGTTGAGGTTGCTCAAAGATTTATGGCGATGATAAAGACTTCTGCCCAGTGATTTATTTACTTTTTATTTAATTCTTTTCTTTTATTTTGAAATAACACAAATAAATCAAACGGAGGCTATAAATTATTTAAAATATGTTCCTTGCCAATCTCGTCGTTTAGTCGAAATCCAATGGAAAAAAATGGACTTTTCGGTCAAATTGGAGATGATTTCGCTGATTTCCGAGCCAGTTTTTCTTCCACTTTGAGGGGTTTGAGTCCGGTGCACTATGGTTACGGCAAAGGACTTTCTGGTTAAAAGACGTGTGTAGGTATATCGGGCGTGAATCGAGTGGAGAGGCGGAATTACATTTTTTGGGAAGATTTATTACTTGTATTGAATCAAAACTGAAAAATTGTTTAATAAAGGCAAATTATAATCAAGGTTGATTTTTAGAGTTTTTTTTAATTATTCGATATTTTATTTTCGTATAAAAATCTTTTTAAAATCTCTGTAAGATATAATTTTTATTTGTAGCATCCGTTTTTCACATAAAATGTTTATTTGTTCTTGAATTTATCCGCGAATTTTGTTCACAATTTTTTCTGCGAATTTAATTCATCTATCGCGGAATAACTACACTTAGCAAAAGTTGTCAAAATTGGAATTTATTCCGTCGATTTTGAATGAAAAAATCCGGTGATTTCCGATGATTTCCGACGCGTTGACCTAGCGAATTGAAATTTTTAGTAAATAAGTTTTACAAAAATCTTAGCTCTCATTCAACTTTTGGAGAAGTAACGGTAACTATAACGGGTACCTCCCATACATTTTTTTTTGGAAAAATACCGTTTTTTGAAAATTTTTCGAAACCTTTGTGCTTTTTGGAAAAATTAATTATAACAAAATTTAAAGGACATACAATTTCTCACATTTTTTGCTTCAACGGTTTTTGTATCTCTAACGGTTCTCAAGATATTTAAAAAAATATTGTAGTTTTTTAAAAATCTCTCGAAAACTATGAACTTTTATGAAAAAATACATATAACCAAATTCATAGGAAATAAAATGTCTGACATTTTTTGCTTTAACGGATTATACGATCTCTAACGGTTCTCAACGTTGGCTACCATATGAGTCACCGGTGTACACACACTATTATCATTACCGTCAGTTTCTCAAGTTCCATGGTTGAGTGCAGTCGCTCGTGCGGTACAAAGGGGTTTTTTTTGTGGAGCATGGAGTTCGTTTTTGTCTGTATTGATCTTGTGTTCACTGGTGACTCACAAAGTACAGAAATGATTTTTGCGTTTTTTCCCAGCGGAGTAAGCGTTTTTTTGGCTGGTAGCCAACGTGTTAAAAAATTCAGTTTTTTGAAAATTTCTCGAAGACTATGCGCTATTAAGAAAAAAATGCATATAACTAAATTCACGTCTATTTCATACGCAGGGCAGTTTTACATGATGGATTTAACAAAATCTGAAGCGTACTTGCCATGACGAGCTTCATTTTTTGTAAGGAGGGTCTCAGTTGAAAGATAAGTAACCGCTGGTCAAGGCGCATGCTTTTGCTGGTCATTAATTTTTCAACTGGGATGTTACTTTTAAAAAATGAGGCTCGTTCAAGTTTTACGATAATTCAAAAACTATTGATGGAGAGGAGGGCAACAGGTTTCTTATTTTTTCATCAAAACCTACTGTTTTCGCTTGATCTGCAAGCCGCATGGCAAAACTTGCCCTGTGTATGCAATAGACGCACTAGATTCAAAGGAAACAAAATTTTATGCATTTTTTCCCCCTTTAACGGTTTTTGCGTATCTTTAACGGTCCTCAATATATTAGAACCCGAATCGACTCACGCAAGTCGTAAACGGGTGGTTTCAGAAAAAACGCGATTTTTTTGTGTTTACATGGTGTTTACATGTCCTACTTAAAATGCTATAACTGAGATTTTTGGCACAAAAATTTCAAAGCGAGCACCTTCTTGAAAACAATACCAAAAAATCAAGATTTAATTTTTTTGACCCATAGATATAGGTTTTATCATACACATAAGACAATACAATACTAAAGCAAAATTATCGTAAAAAGGATGTTGATGCAGATTTTTTTTTCCAATTCTGTCCAAGATTTTTAGGAAGAACTTTTTTGAAAAAAATATTTCAAATTAAAAAAAAATGTCTCCAATAATTACTTAATTTCAGTGAGGATTCTTAATAATTATTCAGATACGACCTTCAAACAAGTAATGAGGAATGAGGTTGATATCACTTCGTAATTGATATTTTGCATAAGGCAAAGGTATCCCGAAACCGCATATTTTACAAGTTAATAAGCGTAAGAGTCACGTAGGTATCAAAAAGAAATGATATGTCTTAATCATAACCAATTTCGAGCTTTCCGTGACCTTGTACTGTTCGTATTTTTTGTACTTATGCTGTGAACGTCTGAAATTTATGCACGAATTACTTCTTACTATGATTCGCCGGCAATAAAAAAATTTATAATATTAATAACGAGAGTGAAAGAAGAACAAAAAAATAAACAGTTTTTGCATTGATTCGCCAGTCATTAAGTAAATTTGAACTAAATATGATCGAAGTGTGTATTCTGACTGGATTATTGCTGATCCTCTCACCTGTTGCTATAAGCTACCAGTGATCGCAATTTAATCGTTTTAAGGCACCTCAAAATACGGAGGCGATCCGATCTGATTGATGGGACTGGGATCCGCGATCGATTTTCCGTAAAACTTGGGGAATTATGCGACTACCCAGAATGACATAATGAGTATATGCCTTATTGGTTGTATTCCTACTCCAGATTCAGGTAAGTTTTTAGTTAAACGATAATCCACTTAAGTGAATGTACTCGTATATTCGTAGGGAAGGGACACTGAAATACGTACAACATTCTCAATAATGTTCTTCTTATCACCATTCGGATTATGTACTTTTATTATGTTTCACGTGGAAGTTTTTATTTGTTTGTTTTTTAAACACACTTTCAGCTAATTTAAGATTTCGCTTTTCAATACAATTTTCTTTCTTTTTTTCCATTTTGTAAGAAAACTTGTTCAGATATTCGCATAGTATTAAATCCACGGTTGAAAGAGAAAGGACCTCTCGAACTGGCTCACCTGAATGATCGAATATTAAAAATTCTGTGCGGTTTGAATTGAACTCATTATCCGACCGGCAAGCATAAAAAAAATTCACGTGGCAACAATTTACCAGGCGTAATGGAATGCTACACATGACGGACAAGACTTTTCAGCCTTTTTGACGGATTAGTTGCCATTTTAAGTAGCACTGAATAATTTTGATGGTCAATGGTTCAAAGCAATGATAGTGTAATTTGACACCCATCGCATTAATGCAGAAACTAAGTGGGCGCAAGATGCAACCGGTTAATATTCGTAAGGATCCTTGACCTATTTCTGTTTATATTCCGGTATTCAACACTTTTGATTCGCTTTTACTGCACCTCTTGGAGGTTGAGAGCGAGAATCGTCGAAAATGTATCGGAATTCGATGTAATCGGACGAAAAAAAAAGATCCTAGACACGAACTTTGTAGCAATTTCGATATTTACTAGAAAACATGGGCATTAGCATGCGGACAAGAATGCATCTTATGCTTATTGGGCTGTGGTGGCAGGCGCCCAAGACTTGTCTTCAATCCGTATGAGTCACTTTGAACGCAGCCACACATCTCTTGCGAAATTCCATCTAATGGGCAATTTGATCTGATAGGACGCTAAAAGAGCGAATATTGCAAAACTATTACTTTTTTTTGTGTAATCCGTAGTAGATGCTCGTCGTCGACGTCGCGTCGGAAGCTGCAGCTGAGCCTTAATATGCTTCGCTATGCTGGCTTATGCGTCGATGTTATGCTATACAATCAAAATAAATTGTAGCTACATAACTTTTGGTATAGTCTTTATATAAAAGAAACATATCTATTCGTATCTAAATTCGCAACGATATCGATATATACATTGACATTCTTTTTCATGAATTGCCAGCGGGAGTTTTACGTGTACAAATTCAAATATGCTCTTCGATTACTCGCCATGGACATTACGAAATCGTTTTCTTGACCACACCTTTGCCCTAGGGAATATATTTTGATTTTTTTTTTAAAACTACCAATAGAGTACCTGATGTATGTTTGATTTTTACGTCTATTAGCTGCAAATTCAAATCTCGCGAGGTGTAACTCTCAGACTTTGATGAAACTTACATACTTATGTGAAAATATCATTTGTGATCAACACAAAACTTTCCTCTGCAATTTTTAGTTTCGGAAAAAAAATGTGAAAATTAATATTTTTTCAAATATCTCGAGAACCGTTAAAGATACATATAACCGTTAAAGCAAAAAATGAATAAAATTTAATTTCCTATAATTTTGGTGTTATGCACATAATTATTTGTCAAAATTACTTGACGTTGCACTAGTGCGCTTGGAAGTGATTTCGGCGGATGCGGTAAAGAGAATTCACTGCCTATAGCAGGGCCCAACCTTTTTGTACTAAAGTTCGACTTTTTTTAATCCAACTACATCGAGATCTACCCATATTCGTGTGGTTACACGGCCAGAGCAAAAGATACTCCACGTACGGTGCCGCAGTAATCCTGAAAATAAACCATTTCACGTTTGCGATAACACGTAGCGTCTCAAGAATCTAGAATCTAGTAATTTTCAAGTTTTCAATGCCTACTTTAAATAGGCAAATAAAATAAAATTTAAAATAAGGTGTAAAATAGACCACTTGCTTTAAGGGCTCTCCCCATTGCCAGGATATTTTAGTTGCGATAAAATGTAGGGACACACTTATATAACCAAGGCTTGGTAAGAAAGAGAGAGAACAAAAAAAAGCGTACGTCGCCAGATGTCGCTTTTGTAGTTTATTTTATAGGAAGCGTTCGTCGCCAGGTGTCGCTTTGGTAGATGTAGTTGAACTGACGTACGCTTCCTATAAAATAAACTACAAAAGTAGTCAAAATCTGTCTGATTTTGACATATGCAGTTTCAAAACTTACAATACAATGAATAACAACGAAGGTATTTATATTTATTACATGTTTTGGTATACAGACTATAATAATAATAATAACCATATTTACACGTAGGAAATTTGAGATATTAGAGGACATACAGATATGTGATTCGGAGATGCATATTGAATGTTTTGGACATTGAATACGGTTTAAATTCCTATGATTTTATCCTATAAAACTTTCTATAAAGACTCGTGCCCGTATTCTGTCTTTCCCATTGACAATTACAGCTATCTGTCTCTTTCTATTTGTAACACATTTTTATCGCAACTAAAATATCCTGGCAATGGAGAGAGCCCATTAATAGCAAAAAAAAAAAAAAAAACAAAAAAACGGAGAAATAGATAGTGTGATTACTTAATTTTCACTTTCCCTTTTTTTTAATATTTGTGTTTACAAAAAAAATTTTTTTTTAACATTTTCAGTCTGTAGTAGAAGATCGACCCAAATTCGTGTCGCGATCGCCTGGATGGGCAGCACTGGCCTATAGTGAGGGTAGACACGGGGATTCGACTGACTATTGGTCCTCGTTTACACTGAATAGAAAAATTTATCTTTTTCTTTCCACTCGAATAGAAAAATTTATCTTCTTCTATCCACTCGTTAAATGGAACTGAAATTATTTCGGGTGTCTATAGTTTATCAGTGTGTTTAGAATGATGAATAAACTTAATTTTAGCGTTTCCGCCTGTCTGTCCGTCTTTTCATCTGGCTATCCGTGAACATGAAAACTTGAGAACGAATTAAGTTAGAGACTTAAAATTTGGCACAGCAATTTTTTTGTGGAAATGGGGATCGAATTAACGGACATAATCGGACCATTCCATTCCCCCTTTTCTACACAATTAAAATAGTTTTTTGCGATGTTCTTGAGACCGGTACATTGCACCGAAAAAATTTGCTGAGGCAAAAGTATTCGCAACGTAATTTCACAGAACTTTCTCATTCATCAAAATCCAATCATATTATTTCCTCCCCCCTCTCTCAATGAAGAAGTTTTTAATGCAATTTCACAAATCGTCAAGTCAGAGAGTTTAAAGATTTACCCTTGGAGCACAATGAACGCAACCAAGCCGCAACTAAGGACGCTTCGAACTGTCACGCAACGCAGTTCAGGAGCGGTTGAGCACAATAGAAGCGTCGTCTGTTGCGTTGTGAGACAAACACAGAAAAATTAAAAATGAACTAAAGTAGGAAAATATATAAAAAATGGATAATTTTGAAGCGATAATTTGCTTGGTTGGTCTTTGTTATTTGTATGTTATTGCACTAAGGCTATCAATTTTTCCTCGAACGACATTTCCCCAACCTCACTTTATGAACTGTCAACGCAGACTTGTTGCGTTAAAGTTCAAAGTTTGGCAACTTTTGCGTCGATGGTTGCGTACAATGCGTTCACTGTGCTCACTTAAAAGCATTTCTGTGAAATAAACTCGTAAGTGACATTTGAATGCGTTGTGGTTGCGGCTTGGTTGCGTTCATTGTGCTCCAAGCATTAGGAACTGTTCAACTTGGGAATATTCATTGAAAAACCGAAATTGAGAAACTGTAATTACAGGAAAACTATTAAAAATACTGATTGGAAAATTTTACACAAAGTGTATCTGCTCATCATAATATCGCAAAACGGTTTCGTAACTATGGTTCTGACATGACGATATGTATTTGACATAAGTATTAATAAAACAAATTTTTTACTAAAAAATAAAATAAAACGATTAAATTGACCTAACTTACAGTAATAAATTTTAATTATGCGGCTATTAATAAGTTGTATGGTTTAACTTTCATAATCCTTTCTTGACTTGCACTAATATCGTACAATTTTCAAGATACTTAACAGATTATCGAGTCGATTTGTATGAAACAATTAACATGCTTACGCCTAATGTGGTCTTTTGGCGCCTATTGTTTGTTGCAGAGGGAAGTGGGGTTACTACATTTTCGCCTTAATTTCCTGATATTTGCATAACGACCCGCGATGCATGCAATGTAATTTATCATGAGTAGACAAAAAAAAAGTTATCGCGACATAATTGCATGCGCTCGCATAAATTTAATTAAGCGGATATTACAATTAATTAGCCGACATCTTTAGTTCATTAAATTGCCATTTTAAATGTCTGCATTTGATATTGAATTGACAAGTAATGATCGTGAGCACACGACCACCGTCGATCTATCTAGATATGAGCTATCCACCTTCTCGAATCCTACCTACCTGGCTGCCATGGAAATTCGCAATGTTCAATTCTTCTAAGTTTACTCACAAAAAGATTTCATAAATTTAAAGTTTTACTTTCACTCGTCGACGCGTCATAGTTGTCGTCGTCGTCGTCGCTATATATGTCGGTTCCAAAGACGTTTCAGGGCGGTGCAAGCAACTTCTAAGTGTAGGCATTTTGAAAATTCTGTCGTTTTATTTTAATTTATTTTTTGTTTTTGTCGTTAAGGTTCCATGAGGTTGGAAAATTAGTTGCAAACATTTATATATTGTCTAGACCTAAATCAAAGAATGGTCAAGAGTCTAGAAGAAAAATGACTGTTATTAAGTTCTCGTAATGTCTCGGCTGGGATCCAATCTGATCCGATTCACTGGCGGTCGGTAGTTTGGTTTGTTTGATTACCTATAGTACCTACCGCCACCTTGGAAAAGACAAACCAGGTGCCAGTTGGATTAGCTAAATCTCTCTATATGATGGCTACTACCGTTCAGATGCCGAACGACGACCACCACCGCCTGCTGAATGCTGATTATTGTGGGTCCAGTCTATCTTTTAGTTGTGGATTCTTGCGCATTCGGATTCCCAGTTACTGTATCTGTAGTGTAAGATATTCGAATCTAAAAGGTACTCCATGCATAACATAACTGGGTGTGGTGGTCAGCTGCGCTCGGATTAGATTTTCTGATGTCCAAGGTTGATCGAAAATCTATTGTGATCGCCTCGAAATTGGAAACGGTGGTCTGTTATAAATATTACCGCTGCTATTGCAATGGCTGCTGTTTTGTGCGATGGTGGATGAATAGATAAATATGTATCTAAAGGTAAAGCAATTGCAATATATTCTGATTTCGATGAGATTTCATAATAATCCAAATAACTCACTATAACTTTGTAGATTCGAGAAGCACTTTCCGATGGGGAGTAAGCAATATCTATGCACTATTATACTATGGCCGTTCGTCTTATCTCGGAAATGAGATTTTTCAGCTTCACGTGAGTGCTCAATGAAATTAAAGTAGCGAAGCAATCGAAGACATTGTTCTTTTTTTCTTTAATATTATTATTGATATCGGGTTTTCATGGCCATTTTAGATACAAATAAAAGATTTATTATTATTGTTATTATTTGGTTTGGCCAAGCAAAAGGAAGAAATTTTTCTTTAACGTTATGCAATTTGCAATTATATCAAAGCAATTAGTAATTTAATTAATGATTAGGAAATTTTTCAATTCTACACCGAATGTAATAAAGATTTAATTTTACCTGATTTACGATAAATGCTACATTAATTGCACATCGATATGATCGGAATAATATTGCAGTTTGTATTGTGACTTTTTGTGTTACACAAAACGGAATTAATTTCAGGTCGTGTTAGATTAAAAAAAAAACAATAAAATAAAATTCATTCTGACAAAACCGTTACTTGTTAAGTAAAATAATATCTCAAATGTGAGTTAAACATGAAAGTCGAATGACATCGCGAAACTCAGACGAAATCAGATTGATTAAATGCATTTCTGGGCAATTAAGACGATTATGCCAATATCCAATTATTGCAACACATTTAAACAAAATTCAAATCAAAGATGGTATCTTTCAGATTGATGGAAGTAAATTTAAAATTTAACTAAAACCGGCTCAAGTCAGACCAATGGCGTGCGGTGCCAAAATATTTGTGATGCGTAGAATTTTCTGAAGATAATTTTCCGAAGGTCTATATTACTATTTTTATACCCAGTCTGAAAAAGTACATTTTCAAAGGTAAATAAACGGAACCCAAGCAACAATTTGCAATTCAGGTTACAGTACCGTTGGCAAATCCGAATATGCGACGGTTGATTTGTGAACGGTCACAATGTAACTGGTTTCAAATTGGTTGCATTGTAACCGGTTACAAAAAACCGTTTCAAATCGATTACTTTGTGACCGGTCACAATAAAACCGGTTAAAAGTTGGTTCCATTGTGACCAGTTACAAATTAACCGCTGCAAATCGGTTACAGTGTGACCGATTACTAAAAAACCGGTTGCAAATCGGTAACTTTGTGACCAGGGCACGAATCATAGTAACCGACGCGTCTGCAAAACACCCAAATCGACGCGACAGATTTCGCAATCCTGATCACCGACACGTGATTTTTTCAGTTCAATGCAGTGCTTTGATTGTCACATCTGTCAAAATGTTTGCACTTTTGGAAAACTTGTTTGATTTTGGGGAAAACAATAACCCTGAAGAAAATTTAAGACGCGTTTTTGCAGACGCGTCGGTTACTATGATTCGTGCCCAGGCTTGTTATTGATTTTCGTTGTTTTTATCGTGTTCGTTTATATTTCACTTAACCCTTTCGGTACATGTTTTTTTCTATGGGTTTTAAAAATACTCAGTATACAAATTAATGATGTTTAAGCTATTAGTATTCATTTAAAACAAAAAAAAAAATTAAAATTTTTAATTTTTTTCAAATACGTCCACTGTGGTCCAGCTTTTTACTCAAAAAATCAAAATTGGGTCAAAAATGCACTTAATGGTGCACTGAATGAGAATAGAGTGTTGAAAATAAATAAATAATAAGTAGGGCTGCCAAAAATATGCATTTGCATATTTCTTCTCGTTATGATTTCGGCTCCGGGAGTTTTTTATTCATCCGAATCAATAAGTTTAGAAGCGAATGAAGGTCACTTGTTGTTGCATATTTCGCATATTTGACACGTTAGTGCATATTTGCATATAAATGCATATAAATGCATATAATGCATATTTAGTTGCATATTTTACAACTTTCATGAACAACCAAATTTTTTTTGTACAATTCAAATTATAATTCGACTGTTTCAGCTAGAATAAATATTAAAAATAAATAAATATGTGTTTTTACTTTCTTCTACGAAGTATAATACAGTATTGTATTCATGAAAAATTTCGACCTTTTAATTTAACCTAAAAGACATTTCCCGATCATTCCTTAGTCGATTGGAGTCATATTACAAAAATGTCTTTCTGTCTGTCAGTCTGTGTACAAGATTTCTCAAAAACTAATAGAGCTAGAGCCATGAGATTTTATAGGCATATTTGGTCCTGGAATGGGACGATCCTATCAACTTTTGGTGGAAATCCGTTAGCCAGAAGTAACCAAAATGGCGGCTTTTTAAAAATCGCGAATTGGTTTTTCTCAATTTACTCCGAAACTACGCAGTTTTAGTAGTGTTAAGTGTGACAAAACCTGGAGAAAAAAAAATCCTACACTTACGTCTTTTGCTAGAACTCGATACCTCAAACTGTTATCGAGATAAACTGTTATTTCAAAAAAATTAATTTTTTTCCATTATCTCGAAAAAAAATGGTTTTTTGCTTATTGTATATGTGAGATGAATTAATGAGAATGGCATTCTGCACAATTTTGTTTCTTACCGTTATCCGTTATCTTTTACCGTTATTGAAATATTTTTATTAAAATCTAAAAAATATATTTTTGCGAATTACTTGCAAACTAACAGTTTTTCGAAAAAACTTTTGAAAAACGAATTAAAGGCAATGAAATTTTCTACATTTTTACCTTTTACCGTAAATCGATATCTTTTACCGGTCTCAAGTTATTTCAAATTTTGTACATTTTGAGGTCGTCTTTGGTTGAAAAAACGATAGGGCTATAGCGTAAATTGCGTAGGGTCGTAGATTTTGTGGAAGAAAGTTTTGTGGTAGCCACAACTGAGATTTTTCTACAAGTTTTAACCCCGATTATACCATAGCCAATATTCGAAATATCTTAAAATTTAACAGTTGCAATTTAGAAACAAGTAAAAAAATTTTTTGTCAGTCAAAATGTCAATCTTTTTTCACAGACTATTATTTTTTGAATTTTTTTATTTTCCACATAAGTCGAATTAAACACATTTTAACAAGTTCCGTTCACTATTTTGGGTGAAATATACTATATTTCGGATTTTGAATGTTTTTAAAGTGCATATTTAAGTGCATATTTTGCCGTTTTTAGTGCATATTATATGCGCATATTTCGCCTTTTTTAGTGCATATTTTTGGCAGCCCTAATAATAAGACAATTCAAATTTTTTAGCATGATGCCATATGGCATCAAAATACCGAAAGGGTTAACAACAGTGGTATCGAAGTATAAATTGTCAATTTTGGATAGGGGAAATCATATTTACACCGTTTTCAGATGTATACTTGTACAACGAGTTTACATTAATGTAACACTTTTTATACCCGTATGGTGAAACCAAAGGGTATATTAACTTTGCCTTACCGTTTGTAACGCCAAGATCCCGACATCACACACAAAAATGAATTACACCAGTGTATTTAGAATGATAAAAAAAGTTGAATTTAGCATGTCCGTCCGTCCGTCCGTCTGTCTGTCCGTCCGTCTGTGGCGCGGATTGCGGGCGCCCGGATTGAACTACAGACTTGAAATTTTGCGCAGATCCGTTTTTCGTAAAATGCGAGGCTAAGTTCGTTCATGGGCAAAAATGGAACATTAGGGGGGTACCCCCCATACGAACGAGAACGTTTTTTGTGAATATCTCAAAAACGGAGCATCTTATCAAAAAATTTCAAGAACAAAAGTCATTTAGGATACGATTCTACATAAAACTCCCATACATCAAAATCCGATTGGAATAAATTTTAAAAAATCTTGTTGAAAAGTTTGACTTCAAAGTGGAATTTTGATACAACTGTTCGCCGTTCACTTAAACTTCGAATAATGCCATATCACCATACGAGTTTTCAATAATTGCCAGACTGGCAATTATAGCTTTTGTTATGGTTTTCTTTGAATATGTTGTTCAATTAAGGAATTCGTCAAACATTTTTTTTTACTTTGATATTATTTCACTTGATTACTTTTTCTTAAATGCTCAGGGTGTGCTTCCGCTCCTTAGATCGCACGCCACTGAATCAGACCTTTCTCTTCTCCGTCAATCTACAATTTTGACAATCGATTTCGATTTCTTTTCCCCAAGATTTTGTTCTTTTCTCGGAACGTGTCTTAAAAACTGGCTCCAGCCGTCAATACAGTCGTTTCATATCAATTTTCGGTTGATTTGATTTAATTAATTTTGAAAATACGATTTTTAATTAAAATTAAATGAATCTCGCGATATTAATGCTATAATGATATTGACTGTGATTTTTAAAAGTTTATCTCCGAAAATGAAAAACTGGTAATCATCCGAGATTGGACATTCGATATAGGACGCTATCGACATGCATTGTTTTATTGTGGTCGTTATATTAATGTGCTGACAAGTGAAAGGCCATCTTCGACCTGTAAGGCGAAGGCAAAGGTAAAGGTAGGCGAGTACTGTTCTCACCTTTATGCAAAAGAAGGTGCCAACTTCTGTTGGCGATTAAACACTGAACTCATATTTGTTTTTAACGATTACGGCACAAGATGAAAGTGATCTTATCGTTGATCATACATCAAAGTGATTTATTCCGGTGCGGCTAATGTGCCCAGGATTTACATAAACACCAAATTACTCTGAATAATGTAAAGATAGAATTTTTGAACGGAACAACTTTTTAGCGAACCACTCTACACTTAATGTTCAATGCGCAGGTAATTACAGCCATTGTGTTGGGAAATATTTGAGATTCTCCACCAATATTTTTAAATTTTACTGAAATCTTTTCTAAAAAACTTGGCCAAACAGTGGCGATTTACTACGAAACTAGCCTCAACGAGACCTACACTTAAGACTTAAGACTTATTACTGCACAAACTTCTATTTGTGTATAAATACATGACTTATTTGTTAATTTCCTTTGCGAATTTCTTATCTAATATTCGAAACTTTTTTTTCATGGAAATATTACAGTGAAAGGTTCTTGTCAATTTGAAAATTTCATGAAAAACTTAAGTATTCGATACTAAGGAATGGTTGCTGCCAAATTTTTGACCGAAATTCGATAAAGATTTTTACTAACAAAAACAAACTTTTTCTTAATTTTCTTTGCTGATTCAAAAGTCATATATCTTTATCTAAAGCATAACACAAGCTACAATTGCCAGGGGCCAATCGTCAAATACTTTATATGAGCGCAGACAAAATATGTACATATTTAAAACACAACAAAAGCTATAATTGCCAATCTGGCAATTATTGAAAACCCGTATGGTGATATTCGTATCAAAATTCGAACAGTTTTATCAAAATTCCACTATGAAGTCAAACTTTCCAATAAGATTTTTTAAAATTTGTTCCAATCGGATTTTGATGTATGGAGTTTTATGTAGAATAATATCTTGAATAACTTTTGTTCTTGCACTTTTTTGATAAGATGCACCGTTTTTGAGATATTTAGAAAAAACGTTTTCGTTCGTATGGGGGGTACCCCCCCTAATGGTCCATTTTTGCCCATCAACGAACTTAGCCTCGCATTTTACGAAAAACGGATCTGTGCAAAATTTCAAGGCTGTAGCTCAATCTGTGCGCCCGCAATCCGCGGCACAGACAGACGGACGGACAGACGGACAGACGGACAGACGTACAGACGGACAGATGGACAGACGGACAGACGGACAGACGGACAGACGGACAGACGGACAGACGGACAGACGGACAGACGGACAGACGGACAGACGGACGGACAGACGGACGGACAGACGGACGGACAGACGGACGGACGGACGGACGGACGGACGGACGGACGGACGGACATGAAAAATTTAATTATTTTTATCATTCTAAACACAATGGTGTAATTCATTGTTTTGTGTGATGACGGGATCTTTGCGTTACAAACGGTAAGGAAAAGTTAGTATACCCTTTGGTTTCACCATACGGGTATAAAAAATCAAATTGTGTGGGAGAGGGGGAATCAGTTGTTCGATTGGATTTTGATGTATGGAACGGTTATGTAAAAATCATATTTTAAACATATTTTTTTCGATACTATGCACCGTTTTCGAGAAAACAGGAAAAACGTATTCAATTTGTATGTGGGAGGGGGGAAGGAGTGGTCCAACTGTAAAAAGTTTCAAGTCTCTAGCTCAATCCTTTCGAAAGTTTTGTCGTTCACGAATAGACAGGTGGACAGACACATAGAACGACAGACATTCGGAAATCAAGATCGTTTGTCATTCCAAACAACCTGGTTTAGTTCATGTTTGGATCTGATGATAATAAATAGGAGCAAGAAAATCAACATATATCCCAAAATGAATGTAAAAACCTTAAGTGCCCGGCGCTAGAGGAATTTTCTCTAAATTCTAAAATTGGGACTTGTAATTAAAAATTACAAACGTTTATCGCATTTCCGCCACAGTGCATTGTATACAGAACACATTAATAACGTTTTGGTGAAAAGTAATAAATAACTTTGAACAAATTGTGTTTTTTTTGAAAAAAGAAAAAAAAAAACTAATCAGATGTCGTTTTAATACACGTGCCCTATTATTGATCGTGAAAAGATTTAGTCAATCAGCACTGAATCGACAAATCAGTTAATGGCCTCCACCATAGCCCATACTCTCAACTCTGTGGAGGAGAAATGCATTAATCATTTTAATTTAAATCCAATCAGATGTGAGTTCGATTTCAACAGATCCATAAAATGTAATATGACAGATCAGAAATATATGATCGAAAATCTTTGAATTATTGATCGCCCCGAACGGTTTCGAATGCGGCTCAATGAATGCGTCCAAACATCGATTCGCAAAATATATTGGAGTTGTCTACCTCGACGTGTGCGTTTTACTCGCGTTTATTCCTTTAAAACGACACAAAAGAGGGCTAACTGATTTTGTAGACCTATAATTAGACCTCGTAAAAATTGTGGGGTTTATACAAATTAAGGAGGACATACAACTTCCAGCCATTGACGATTTATATCGCCCCATATATACTCGTAGAGCTGAGAAATGAATAACCCAAACTAGTACCCCTCGACATCATCTGACCATCGAAGTGAAGTTGGATAAGAAATTTGTTTTTTGGGAAGTATGTAGGGTTGTTTGTTTTAGGCTTAATCCAAAAAACCTGTGATTTATTGTTACTTAAACGGCGATCATCAGTTAAACATTTCAAAAATAAATTTTCATTCTTCAAATAAGAGTAACTGCTAAAAAGAAAATGGGAAGTAAAAAAGAATATAACAGTGGTTTTATATACCATGTTTAAAGAAATGCGATTTTTATTTTTCTCCTTTCCAGCACCCAAAAGTTCATACATTTTTTTTTGCGAAAATTTAGCATCCCCTCGAAAAGTACACATTCAAAATCATTAAACATTTTTTACATAATCATGAAAATTCTTGATAGCAAAATTAAATTTTCAGAATATCGTCTTTGCATCTAGTGGCATAGTGAAACGTTTTCCTTTGGGGTTTTGATATGATTGGCAGGGTTAAAAACATATTTTAGAAACAATTTTATTTTTAAAAAGGGGAAATAATTTTTTGTGAAAAATATCGCACAATTACTCATGTGACATGAAATTTGAGTTTAACATGGTACCGATAGGCTTGAAATTCGCACACTCACTTATAATATCGGGTCTTTCAACAAGGACATAACAATTTTGTATTTAAATAAAACACAGAATAATTGAGATATCGGGCTGAAATTTATTCCAGGTGTAGTGGACATGTTACATTTAAGTATGAAATTCGATGTCGTTCATATGGCCACCGCGAGCACGTTTGCTGATTGATTCTTTCGAGCCAATTTTCCACCACTCTTCCACACATATCGGCCGGAACGTTGGCAATTTCGCGATCGATATTGTTCCTGAGCTCCTCTGACGTTGTTGGCTTGTTGGCATAAACCAACGACTTAACATAACCCAATAAAAAGAAATCCAACGGCGTTAAATCGCATGAGCGAGGTGGCCATTCGACCGGACCATTTCTCGAGATTACACGATTGCGACCACCGACTCAGAATTTCGGTAGTAAGTTTTAATAATTTACAAACGTTGCTCGTTCGTGAACTTCACCATGATAAAAATGTAAACCTTGACTGACCATGATAAAAATGTAAACCTTGTTTTAGGGTGCGTTTTTATTAAAATACAAAATTGTTATGTCCTTGTTGAAAGACCCTTTAGAAGATTTCTTAAATACGTTTTTTAAATCGATTTTTTGACCAATTTTGTTTATTGGTTTCGCTTTAGTCCACTTCAATATTTTTGAATAATTGCATTCTGTCCATTAAATTTTTGCAAATACGAAAAGTATTTCAGAAACCCGAAAAATATTTTATGTTTTATAGGAGTAGAAAAAGTTGTATCTGGAATAGATAGTGTAAAAAATTCCTAATACTAATTTTAACCCAGTAGGTCCCAGCGCACTATTTTAAAGACAGCGTAATTTTCTTGATGAAGCATGTTTATTTAATCAGAAATCCTATTTCCCTAAATTCTGACCTTCATTTTTATAGGACAGAACATAAATCGTGTCCTAACATTAAAATAAGCTTAACAATTTTTTTTTCCCAATTCAATGCGATCCTATAAATATGATATATCTAAAGATTTAAAAAAAGATGAACATATAACATATTGGGACTTAATGGGTTAATAAAGATCTAATCGTCTGTTCATTTTATTATTGATATAATGGTATTATAACTGCGCATAACCCTGACAAACACTGTGAGTACCACCAAATAATCATCTAAGAAATAAATTTATTCACAAAATCAAATTTCAATTTCAGTCTCATTAGAGTGATCCAGAGCAATCGTTTATAGAGTCAGTACAGATAAATAGATAGAAACATATAAATATCATGAATACACTACAGATGGCAATCGAACATGGTCTCAATAAATCACAATCCGATTGAGCACTTATCGAAATGATACTAGAATCCAAACGACCGACGATGACGAAAAAAAATTTGAATAAAATAATTTAATTTATGATTGCTGACCCATATGTGACCCAAAGCGAATGTACCTTCATAAATCTTTCGATTTTCAAATTGAACAACATTTTGCAATATTATCAAGTCGGGCGTATTTATGCTCCCAGAAATTTTAGCACAGAATGTCTCAGCCTTTGAACATTCATTGAATATCGTATGAGGTGCATATCAGATACAAAATATGTATCTGAAAACGAACTGATTCGGTTCAATTGATTGATTTATAAATTTCCGCCAATTAGAAAATTGAAAAACTCCATCGTTATTCGATTAAAATAGATTTTCCGCAAGATTTGATTTCTTTATTTGAAAATTTCGTAGTAAGAAGTCACCATATGACAAAGAAAAAGGAAAAATTATGGAAATTTTCGAACAAAAGGCAGAAACGTTTAGTTAATTTGCCGCCAATCAGAGGGAATGTGGGTCATGGGCTGAAATGGTGGCGAACAACTTTAAGTTTTAAGAACATGTCACAACTGGAAAGCTTTTTTTTTAATAGCAAATATATTTTTCATTAGTAGATGCATTTTACATAGTCGACAAATGTTTCACTCACAATTAGAATCTTTGTTCGATGACAGCAAAATCTGGAAAGGAGAAGTAAAAACATTGAATTTTAAATGAGTTCGGAGAATTTTAATCACGTTTCGAAAAAGCCGACGGGTATTTTTCTAGGTAAAAAATTAAAATTACAAAAAAATGTCACCTCGAAAGATTACCGGATCGTTTTTTTTTTGTTTGTTGAATTTTTTGTTTATATAATTTCCTTATTAAATATGCGATATGGTCATCAGATGTTAAATTGATATATTAATTACTCAGATCCAAAGCAATTACGATATGTGAGCCGCATATCAATTAATCTTCTCCGTATTCTGATATCATGCCATATGTTTTTATTAAAAGGTTCCGTCTTACTTATAATTATATTGTTGGGAGCCAATGTATTTATCACTGTTTAATTTTAAAAATGCAAACTTTATTAATTTATATATCGTTTTTTTTGTCTTGTTGATAAATCGGATATCAGCCCGATTGTTTAATGAATTAAGCCATCAGTTACACGTACGAGATGTTAAAATGTAATTGCATTAAATTGATTTCAATGGAATTTTATTCTTTTCCCAATAATTCCTCGTGATTTGCCTTCAAATTATAAATGACATTTCAATGAGTTGATTAGCGTTTTAAGTTCACTGAATATCTTGATAAATTGAAAAATCCTTTAATGCATTTTCTTAATTCAATTAAGTTTATTTTAAAAACAATTTCTTGAAATATGATTTTTGCGAGGTTTAAAAATTGTTTACTCTTGAAACCGATATTGGGTCGTATATAATGAGAGTGTTTTAGGAAATGTCATTTTTTATCAAGGACCCTTTTAGTAAGATAACGACAATGTTGACAAGAAAACCCATGTAACAATTTGAGGTTACATTCCGGTTAAGAAACGTATTTGAAACCATGGTAACAAAACTCAAAAGTTTAAGATTTGGTTTCTGTAACCTTTCAGAAACGTTCCAGAAACCGTATTTAGAAGCTGGTTTCAAAATAACCGTTTTTGGCGGGTTTATTCGGAAACCATCTAAAATGTAACCAAAATGTAACCTAAATTTAAGGTTTTTTTGTAACCACGGTTACAAATTGTTTCTTGGGAACAGTCATGATTGAATAATTCGACAAAACAATTGACTAACAGACTTTTGACAACATTTCAAATTTTATTAGACATACCTCTTTCACGTTTTAGTTTTACAGACTAAAAAATAGCTTATTGTTAAAATACCCTTTTCCCCGAATTTTGTGGAGTTTTCTTTTAAAAACATCTTTTATGAATTGCTGTGGAAATTTAATTGCATTCTTTTGATGCATAAATCTCCGACTAACCATTCGTGACCTAAATACAATTTTTTTGAAAAATAATGGTGTATCCGCATATCTCAGATACTTTTAGTGTTACCAGTTCTTTAGTTGAACTATAGGTAGGGTGACCATATATCTGAGAATGGCCGGGACATTTGCGGTTTAAGGCTTGTTGTCCTGGTGTCTCGGAAACTAAACATTTATCCCGGATTTTTCAATTTGGTGTGATCAAATGCTATAAAAAAAGAGTCATTAAATATAGTAGAATTACTCTCAAGTCCTTTGCTGCCAATCACTTTTTTTTGCCTACGTTGAATTCTTCGATTTTCTACAAACTGTGCGTGTACACATAATATCTGGTATGCGGCGCAGTTTTCCTTGATTTTTTATCCAGATCAAGTTTTATTTTCTTAAGTACAAATCAAGTTTTATTTTATTAACACGTCTTTTAAATCATTTTTTTTACCAATTCTAATCATTGGATTCGTCTTGGTTGTTGTTTCGCTGGTGTTCATACCATCCTCCCCCCCCCCCCCCCTCACCGTCCCTCCATCCACTCACCTTCTCCCATAATATTGTCGCGGATTGTCCCAACCTTAATTGAAGATAATTTAAATTTTATTAATATTTCGCGAAAATTCTCTGCGGTGTAGAAAATTTTCTGGCAAACATTTCTGCGCTGTGGAAAATTTTCTGGAGATTTTCTAGACTGTGGAAAGTTTTATGGCAAAATTTTCTTTATTATGAATTCTATCAAAACACTTTTGCAATTTTATTGCACTTTGATATAAAGATTATGTAGCTATAAAAATCCGTTCGTGAGACATGATTTTTTGGGTGAAGTGAGTTTTGAGAAAAGCGGAAAATTCAGCATTTCGAACCCCCACGCCTCTTGACCACGCGTGTTTTTTTGTATGAAGTTTAGTACCCCCGTAGCACTACCACAGACTCCCTCCTAAAAGTGTGGCGTATTTTCTGGACTGCCCTTTTACATTCTTCTTGGAAAACCTGCAAAAAAAAAATTTTTTTTTGATAAAACTATAGCGATCAATTGTCCTTATATTTTTCGCTTTTCGTCATTCACAACTCACTGCTTTGTTTATATAACTCGAAAAAGGATTTCCAAAAAACTTTGTGTTTTATATGCGACATCTTTTCACTACTAAAAATTCCCCTAAAATGACGAAATGATTGACAGCATCACCATAGACGTTCAAAATGCTGTCACAGCATGCGATGATTGACTGCAAGATTGAACGTCTAGGGACCGCTTTAGTTTTTTTAAGTTTTAAAACAATAGAAAATTTTATAAATCAGTTTTTTGTATAACGTTGCCAAATAAATATTTTTGTGAGGAGAAATTAATAATTTTATTAACCTGTTCGGTATTTTGATGCCATATGGCAACGCAGTTAAAAATCTGAATTTACTTAGGTATTATTTATTTATTTTCAACACTCTATTCTCATTCAGTGCACCATTAAGTGCATTTGTGACCCAATTTTGATTTTTTGAGTAAAAAGCTGGACCACAGTGGACGTATTTGAAAAAAATTAAAATTTTTAATTTTTTTTTTGTTTTAAATGAATACTAATAGCTTAAACATCATTAATTTGTATATAGAGTATTTTTAACCCCCATAGAAAAAAAAACATATACCGAACGGGTTAATTTATTATCAACGCACTTCCACATTGCTACAAACTCTAACTTTATGCGAAATTTCAAGGAAATCTGAGACCCATCGGCCCAATTTTCCGGTTCTGACCATAAAAATCTGACCATAGATCGCGTTGCCACAAATCTAAGAAAAAGTATATTAACCCTTTCCTCAAAGTCATATATTTAATATATTACACAGGAAGGGTTAAATAATTAAAGGATTTTTTTTGTGATTAATCATTCTAGAAAGCCAACAAATAAAAATCAATTTGAAGAATTTACAAAAATCGCGTTACCATTTATGCATCAAAGTTACCGGACCTCGTAGTTGATTGCAAGGAATCCAGCACTAATTTACTCCTCCATCATGTTAAACTGCATATAAATCGTTACGCAACATTGTGTCACTTCATTAACGGGTTTCTGCAAAACAAAAAAAAAACAAATCTTAAAAAAAAAATGTCTTCAAACAAGATTCTCAAGGAAAATGTACACGAGTAAAAAATATACGATTTTGTTGAGAGGACTAGGCTGATCTCGTGCTCGACATAAGATACAAGTATAATACATTTAACAAATCCCTAACATATATCTTTATGTTTATGCAAAAACTTTGAATTGAAAAACTTACAAACGGCAGGCACCTAACTATGGTAAATACCTATATGGATTTGTGAGGCAAAAAACAATTGACAAAAAAATTATACGGAACGGTATCAGAAAAGACGACGGTAATGGTAAAAAAAACTCTTGGTCTTATTTCTCAGTTGGTACTAGTAAATACTTAGAGACACGTCTCAAGTATAGATATTGGTGGAGTCGCAAAAAATCTTAGCAGGCGTATAGAAATATATTTTTACTATATCTACAGTTCGTTTTTTTATGTAGAGTACCTATGCTGATATGAGAACGAAGGTGACTCTAAAAGTTTGCTGACACAAGTTATTTGAAACACATACAACATGTTTCTTAGAAATGTTACCTGCTATTAATAAAAAAAGAAAGTGTATCATTACATTAATTTTTTAAAAATATTGAAATTAGTTTTGTGTGAAAAAAAATATTTTCCTCGAATTTTCCGAAATTTTTATAAACGGTGGAAATTGCCCAAACATTTTTTTCTTTTTCGGATTTCTAAAGAGTTTTATTGCATTTTGGTTAACAGACACGAAGACAATTTTTTTCTAGAATCTTAAAAAAGAAACGATTTTCGCCGAAGTAAAACTTTTCTGGTTTTTAGCATATTGAGATCAAATCTAGGAAGTCAAATTAGAATATACTTTCAAAATTACGGAAAGCATTTCTGTAGAACTTAATTTTTTGAATCAAGATTTTTTTTTTAACTGAGCAGTTCTTAGCTAAGAAAGAAGAGCTAAGAATTGAATTATCAGTATGAAAAAAGAGTTCTTAATTCTAGAAATTAGGTTCTTGAAATAACAAATGATTTTCTCAATTTTATAAATATTTTCTATATGGGTCAAAATGTAAGGATTTAAATTACAATTTCCTTGAATTGAGAAACATATTACTCGGACAAGAATCGATATTTTGGTAATATTTCTCTCTGGATATATACTCATATATATGACTAACGCCTGGAGCCCAATGAGCGCAACTAAAACGCACAAACTGTCACTTACAAGGTTGTTCCATAGAAATCATTTGAAGTGAGCTCAGTGAACGCAGAGAACGCACCTACAATGCAAAAGTTTGGAAACTTCTAACTTTGCCGCAGCAATTCTGCGTTGACAGTTCATAAAGTGAGGTTGGGGAAAAGTCGTTCGAGGAAAAATTGATAGCCTTAGTGCAATAATGATAAAAATGTGAACCTTGACTGACGTTTTAGCATTGCCAAATCATAAAAAAAGTTTTAAAGTGCGTTTTTATTAAAATACAAAATTGGTATGTCCTTATTGAAAGACCCTTCACTACTTCACGAGATGCTATTGGGATCTGCCGCTGAAATGTTGCGCTGCGTGACAGTTTGTGCGTTTTAGTTGCGTTTGCGTTGCGTTCATTGGGCTCCAGGGGTAAGATGTTGTCCATAAAACAAATGCTAATCATAGGCTTCTCAAATTCCTACCCCCCAACACACTGCTGTACTCTCGAAGGAACTAAGCTAGAGAATTGAAATTTTATCCAGATAAAATTCCCGGGGAAAGTGAGGCTCCGTTATTGAACGGGCAAAATCGCAATGTTCCTTCTCCCTTCCCCATACAAATGAATTAATTTTTTGCAATTTCCTCGAAAACGGTGCACCGTATCAAAAAATTTATAAAGTCAGAATGTGCTTAAAATATGATTTTGCATATCTCTTCTCGACATCAAAATCTAATCGAACTACTCCTTAAATGAAATTTAATCCGGAAAGACGCCGGAATTCAAATTTTGACAACTTCTGGTCAGTTAATTTATTCTGCCATAGATAAATAAAATCAGCGAAATAAATTCTAAATAAAATGCACGAAGAGATTCAACAAAGAATCGCATTTGTCCTAACAAAAAAGCCAATATGATATTTTATCTTTGAAAATTGGGGGCAAAATAGTGGAGTAAGTGCGGGTGTTTTCTAAGTGACAAAGAAAATTGGTTTGCATGATCTGAGCCAACAACATTGGTCCACATTACCAGTACCAAAACCAAATTGACTGATTGTGTCAATCTTCACATTTTTCGATTTAAAACGACAAAAAATCATTAGATCAGGATTTTTAAATTTTACATTAAAAGGTGACGATTTTCTCTTGGATACCAAACTGCTGTTTTTAAAAAAAATTCTTATAGTTGTCTCATGAGTAAAAAATAGGAACTGTGGTCCACAATACTCGCATTTACCATACGTGTTAAATTTAAAAAATATATTAATAAGAAATATTTTTGTCAAAACAACCGCTTTTAAAGTATTGTTACCGTAATTCAGAAAAAAATCTCCTCAAGAAAATTTCTTGCATTTTTGCAGTTTAAGAATTAATTTTCCTAGCCGGCTACTTTTGTGTTGCCTCTGCTACGTATACTCTATCGTTGGTAGTAACCATGAAAGTAGTTCGATTCTTGATTCGGTTTAATCTTCGCCCTAGAGACTTTGCAAAAAAAAATCTATCCGACATCAGGCGGCAGGACCACACCTATGCCGGGGGCATTTTAGTGATGCTTTTCGTTTTAGTTTTAATGGAATCATTCCTTCAGATTATATAAACGAATAAGGCATAAATATCGCATTCAAAAGTTTGTCGAATTGTATGTTCGCAGGAATAGTTAGAAACTGTTAGAAATACTCGTACTTGTATATAAAACTTGAATCGATCTGCATTTTGTGATATTGAAATTGGATTAGACGAGATCTCTCAATGCTAAAACGCTGATGTCGTCGTAGTTGGAGTCGACGTCGATATTAATCGCTATAAAGTAGCTAAAAAAGTACCTTATACCTAGGCCTGGCTACTGCCTACGCTTACTTTCCAACTTTTTCGATATTGAAGAATAACCGATCGACGTACTCGCAGCGTATGATGAAATAATTTTCGATATCGAAAGTGAGCTAGTTTTTTTTATGCTGATGTTTACGTTGATGCTGGCGGTACTGCTGCTGTTATTTGATTAAAAATAAATTCGAAGGCCTTTTAATAGCATCAAGGAAGTTGTTTTCATAGATGCCAAGCCACTAAAAGAGATACATAGAAAAACACTATTCGTGTTTGGCGTGTAGTTTCGAAGCGTAAAAATCGCTTAGAATGAAAAACATTCCAGCATGTCATCCACTATCTCCTGCTGGTTGTGGGCTCTTGGATTAAAATGCTGATCATTTTGCATATTTTTCGAAAATGAACGTCATCGTCATAGACGATCGGATCGCATCGCTCCTTCTCATCAGATTGGAGAACGATCTTCATTGATTTTTCCTTAAAATATGGTTATGTTGGTCCATAGTTTAGATACTAGTATTTGGTTGCTCTGCTCGTCTATAAGGAATTTCGTAATGATTTTATCGAACCATAGTTCAAATGCCGTGAATACGATCTCGCGGTATTATATAATAGACACGCGATTGGCACGAGACAATATTTCATTAGAGCCGTGTAATAATTTAAATATGTCGATCGATCAACTAGATCGATTTATACGAGATCGTACTCACAAGCACAACATAAGATCGAATCGGATCGGATTGAGACGCTGAATATTTTGAAGAATATGCGTGCACGTCGTCGAACATGTGAAGGAATTTTTATTTTCGATATGTGGTACGTGTGCTGTATTGATATCTGAAGATCGAGTTTAGCTGAGTTTGTGGTTTTTGCGGTATGTAGAGTCGTGCTGATTGCTACGAATGCGGATCCAAGGGATTAGAGCAGCTGATCATAGCCGATTAGTGGGCTGGTTTTGTTTGTTCGCATTTAACTAATGGTCTAATTAAGCAGCATGTCTAACAATAATGCAAATGAAATTATGAAATACTTATTGGATAGTACTTGCAAAAATTTCGATCTTCAGATGATCGATTTTTATCTATCGAGGGCAGACATAAAAAAATTAGATCACGGGTAAATTTTGAGAAAAGTAAAATCATTTCATCTGTCATGAGTGGAAATTCTGTACTACAAGTGGCCTTGAGACAATTTCATAGTTATGTTATAATCAAGTTATCGGAATCTATTTTTTTTTTGAAAGGTATTTTTGAAGAATTTTCGACATACCAAATACATGATTTATTGAATAATTTCTCTAGAATAGGTGGTTTTTTGAATACAGAATTTCAGTGAAATTACTCTCGTTTATTCGTTTTATAATTTTCACGTTTTAGGCTCATTTTCTTTGAGCTTTGTCGAGGTAATCAATAGAGCATTTGAGTTTTTTTTTCATGTGGTGAACATATGATAATGGTTATAACAACATCCTTCTGGCAACTTTAAAAAAAATTCAAGTTTTTTTAGAGCCCCTTAGTAACAAAAAAAGCTGGCAGTGTGGAAGCACACAGTCACTAAGTCTGAGAGAATTTAGGGCGCAATGACGTTCTGAGTTACTTAGAAACCTTTTTGAGCTTTGTTACAATAGTAGAAAAACTATATTTTCCATGCCACACTCTCGAAAAATTCCGAGAAAAAATTGACACAACTCAAAACTAGTCTAAAAGCCAACACACTACGAGTTATTATTCTGTAAAAATTTAACACCAGAGCCCAGAGTTTTTTTTACATTTGTTTTAATGAGTTCAAAATTCATTTTTTTGAATGTCTATTTCAGAAATAGAAATCAGTGGCGGATTTTCCCCTAGGCCTAAAAGGTGGGCGCCTTTGGCCTCCTAGCTTAGATGTTGGAGCTTCAAATCAAGAAATTTCAAAACTAAAAAAAAATAAAAAAAAAATAAACGATTAAAGGCCTTTCGACTTTTGGGACCTCAAATTTAAAGAAACAAATTGAGCCTATTGATTTTTAAGCCAATAAAAAGTTCTGATAAAAGAATTAAAAGTTCGGTTTAACTACATTTACGAGTTATTTCCCTTGTAAAGGCTATCCACATCATAATTGACTTCAATGGCCTGGGCGGAAGCAAAATAATCTACAAATCCAGCGGTCTACGTTTTAGCCTCGGTTTTGCAACATAGGGTCAGGTAGGATGAAGTGGTCCACGGTTTTATTATTGGCCATAAAATGGTTAAAAATTAGAATTTTTGCATGATAAGATAGTCAAATCGCAAGCGCAGGACCTAAGCTAACTTTCTGCATTCACAGATTGCCAACTTTTTGACATTAAATTTAATTTTTAGGCATTTATCGAAAACTTTGATTTTTCGATTTTTTCAAAATGGTAGGGACAAAATTTCTCCAGAAATCGCATAAACATAAAATTAAATGACAAATAAAAATATAATCATGAAGTTTGATCAAAAATATGGTTTATTCGAAAGTAACAAATGAGCGTTTGGTCTGTTTTGGTGTTGGTTTCTTCGGTGTAATTGTTAAGCTTTCCGGCGGTTTTTTCTGCTTCTCTAATTCAGCTCGATTTTCGGGAGAAGTTATAATCGAGCTTCACATCGATTTTCGGCTACGATTTGAAACACTCAAAATAACTCATAAAAAAACTTGAAAACACGAAATATGACATTGACAGGGTGGACCACTTCTCCCTACCGACGCTATTTTGCGCGGAATGACGCTGCTTCAACAATTTTGGAAAAAAGTGGAGAAATTCGGTGGATTTACAAAGTTCATAATGTAAACAACATTTTAGATTAATTACCTCATTGAAATTTATGAAGAATTCGTCAAAATGGTGTTGCATGTGAATACTTGTGAAAACTTTTCACAATGTTTTTTTGGCACTTCAATGACTAATAAAAAACAAGCTGTCATCAAGAGCAACCGATGAGAGTTGCATATTCTGTTCTAATGTCACTATTACTAAAAAAAAGGCTATTACTAAAAAAATGGACCACTTCACCCTACCCGACCCTAAGTTAAACTGAGGATGTAGTGCAGTAAGATATATACAAACTGATATTGTTTTTGCGAAAATGCGAAAAAATATCAAAACCTCTCAAATACTGCCAAAAAAAGGATCTAAGAAGTGAAATTCACATTTTTTGTCTTAAAAGTTGACTTTTCACCCAAAAATTGTTAAGAAGTTAGAACCTTAACAGAACATTTGTTACCACATTTAAAGCAAAGTTAACGTCAACACGAAAAAGAGATAGACTCCCTAGAATTCGTTGCGAGATCGATTCCGTTTTTTCGAGAGTGTACACAAAAATCTAACTTGAGCTATTAAATGATGTTTAAATTTTTTTTAATATTAAAAAAGTTTCCTGTTTAAATCAATCATGGATAATTTTTAAATGCCCATAAAATTGATGAAAATATTTTTTAAGCCTACACGAGCATCATCAGCGACGAAATTTCGTCTAAAATTGACTTAATCTCAACCACAAATTGTCAATTTATGGCATAATTCAGAATGTCCACATATAATAAAAATGCAAATTACTTTTGTAATGTAAACGTTATTAACTGATGAACGGCTATTAGTTGGATTTTTCTCCATTTGCGGATTCAGCGGGTAATTCGAGCAGTTCACAAAAAAACCATTAAGTTGTCCACCCCGAAAACCATTATTACTATACTTTTATGTAAATAAAATCCAACTCTTATCCATATATAAATATGTATAGGCAATATAAAATAACTTCGAATTATTTCAGTTTTATTAAGTTTTAAGTGTTTTCCTGGTCGCATCACAACTGAATCGGCAGCATCATTTAGTGCAAAAGTTACATTCAATATACTCATTTAAGTTTTTATTGAAAATTCAATATATTTTGCTTTTTTTGAGTCAATATCCTCTCAATATTCTTATAGCCTTGGGTAACAACTTAACTTAATAACGACTTCGGGTCCAGTGTTTCAAGTCTTTCACTTTTTCTTAAAAATTGCCAATATTGTTGTCATCTTTTGAAACGTGTGTAATGCCGGCCGCACGGAAGGGAATCCAATAACTGAAAAAATAATAATGTTCAACTGGAATCATCGTCCAAAAGTCATCATGCTACCATCGAAATTGATAAAGAAATAATATTTTATTAAAAAAAAAGAATGAAGATCGGTTGAAAAAAAAAAAATTAACGGCAATTAAGAGAATGGGTTGAAGAAAGCTTCATTATAACGGTATAACCGGAACAATTACCGAAAATATTTATTCAAAAAATAAAACCCAAGAATAATCGCATATGAAAAATTTCATAATTCGCTCATCCCACAGGGAAATAAAAAATAACATCACAAAAACATATTGAAACACTTACATCACTTTGAAGTTAGCATCTTAAGGTTGGATCCGGACTTTGCGAGATCATCATCTGATCATATGAATTCGCATCATCATCATTATCATCTCTGGATGGAGAGCTAATTTCTTAATGTTTTTACGTTTTTTTATGCACTCAGTATGGTGTGAACTTGGATTCCTCGGCTTGATGATGACTTTATCATCTTCTTGCATGCATTTGCGACACGATTCTGGTGTTTTTGGACCAGGTCGCCTGAAGTTCGTTGGATCTCTGCTAAATTTGCGTTCGTTCTCTTGATTTTGTTTCAGCAAATTGGTAATTTGGGTGAAGATTCCATAATTTTTCCACAGAATTATAACTTTCTGGACATTTGAAGGAAGACCGTCAATTATTAAATTTTTTAAAACACTGCATCCGTTCCACTTGATCATATAGTCGTAACAGTAGCACAGTGATTGTTATTTAGTCGTTAAGCGTTCATCCACCTTATGAATTTGTATGGTTTTGGACCATTAATTTTATACCTTTTATTGATAAATACATGAATTTTTATGACCCAATTGTAAATTAATCACAAGTCAATAATTTTCGAAAATTTCGTGAAAATTCGTATACTTTTTCGTTTGAATGAGGTGAAATAATATTCGGGCGCGAAATATTTATCTCTTGTTAAATCATTGCTGATTTAAACCATATATGCGCCTTAAGTTTGTAATCTCTAACAATATTTAAACCAAAAAACCTTTTGAGTACACAACATTGCGCTGCAGAATGGATTATGGCTTTGCTCAACCTTTCAGCCTCACATAATAAACATAAGAGATTTGCAATTTAATTTGAATAAACCATTTTTTTTCTTCGAAAACATGACTAAAAACCGTTTAAACAATGTTTTGATACCTTTTTATTTGTTTTTGAATTCAGGTTCTTCGCTTAAATCTTTCGTTTGGATTCAACACGATATTCTTTTTAGAGAAATCGTGCGTGCATTATATTAAAGATGTTCTTTTCTGCACTACTTTCGTTTAATAAAGTTTCTCCACAAATATACGAGTAAAAACAATGGGACAAAGTGATCGCAATTAAGAGATTCTTTGTCATTTTTGGCTAATGGAATAATTCGCAATTCATACGAATTGCATATGTTCAGCTCTCAAGCCAAAAATGGAATTGTAATATCAGATGAAATTGAACACGTGCTACTGTTCGTTAAAACTATAAATGCAATACTTTCATTAAGCTATTGAAAAGATATCTGCTGTCCAATTGTAGAGTAAGTTCGGGTATTGTGGTACACCTTCTTTTGTTTTCATAATAAATCACTCGTTTTAAAAGCAATCATGTTAGAATTTCGCATACGACACCTCCAGAGGCTTGCCTACAAAATTCCACAGCAATGTTACCAATCATAAACATAAAAGCAAAATTATGATCAAAAAAGTACACTAACTGAAAAAAAAGTGCTTCAAAAAATTGGCGGGTAATGTGGTATACTGTTTCTTCCATACAAATATTTAAGGCGGGTAATGTGGAATACTGTTTCATCCATTCAAATATTAAATATTTGTATGGAAAAAATAGTATGCCACATTAGCCGTTCTCACCATGACAAGCCAAAAAAATGATTTCTTAGTCTAATTCGCTTGAATCCAAAAATTTTCTTTTCCAAAATTAAATGTGTTGTCTAAATAATCGTTCACTGATTCACAGTTAAAAAAACAACTTAAAATTGGCTTTCGAGATTCATTTGAATGTGGAGACAATAAAATGTTGATTGTGCTCAAAAACGTTTTTCAGAAAATTCCGATATAACCTGATAAACCATGAACTTGTCAACACCAACAATGGTTGAAGAATTTCACAAAAAACAGTTTTGTATGTTTGATCTTGCGATGCGGCATCTCATATCCGAGAAATGATGGTGTACCACATTACCCGCCTATACCACAATACCCGAACTTACTCTAACATTAGAAGATAGTTTAAAGTTTTTTTTAATGCAACTCCGATAAAACGATACTTGGTGAATTAGTCCTAGAAACAGATCGCGTATACTGGATCCAGTTTAGGAAAATCTTTGTGTGGTCGGTTGGGTGATTTAAAGCCCGTTTTAAATTCAAATTAACAATTGTCTTTATAGATATGAAGGTAAATCTATTAGGTGAAGTTTTTTTATTATTGCTTATAGAAAGTGCGGGAGGCATGCATCATGATTACATTTTTTTGGGCACAAGTTTAAATGGTCACTTAGAAGATTTCTTGTTAACACATTCACTGCCGAATCGCTTATCACAGTCTAACTCGCTACGTCACACTAATCAAATCAGCTCATAAAAATCATAAGCCAACTACGAGCATATTCGTAGTTGGCTTCGTTGCTTGAGTATACTCGTATACTTGATTATACTCGTATACTTGAGTATACTCATAGTTGGCAGTGAACGTGTTAAGTGGCCATGCAATACCTCCAAAAAAATCAAATTTTACTTAATTTCATGTACTAAAAATAATGAAAATTAATTTTAATTGCCTTAGTGGCCTGAAATGTTGAAGGTGTTCTCATTCTAAATTCACATGAAGCATCATAGGCGAAATCGTAATAGTTAATAATACTACAAGTTGTTTCTGCTCAAATGTCAAACTTATAGCTTCATCTGATTTGTCATAAAATAAAATTCTTTTTCTGTCAATACATTTCGACGATCGATCTTATATTTTGCTCAATTTTTGTCTGTTTGTTACCTCATCACGTGAAAACCACTGAATGGAATTTAATGATACTTAATAGTATAGTTAATGATATATTGGAACGAAACATAGGCTATACATTTTTTTTGAAAGCACTTCCGCCACCCCTTGCAAAAAAATTGAACAGTTTTTTGCAATTTTCTCAAAAACGGTGCATCGTATTGGAAATATATATATATAGAAATGGACGTTTGTTGGTTGGTCTGAGATTACATAACTCAAAAACTACTGGACCGATTTTTACGCGCTTTTTTGCAAAACGATATTCGTTGCCAGCAGCAGGTTTTTAGCTATGTTAGATTTTCAAAATTCAAAACAGAAGGTCCTGTAAGGATAACGCAAATATCCTTTTTTTCCCATTTTTCCCCGGAAAAATTGCCATTATGGGATTTTTGCGGTCGCTAATCACGAGTTGGATGTTGAAATTTCAAAATACGAAACGAAAGATCCTGTAAGGATAACGTTTTTTCCCAAAAGTTTTTAAGTTATTTATGGTTTTTTGGCATTCTAAAATTTTTATAAAAAACTTTAAGCTGGCAACGAAGGGTCTGCTAGTATTACATAAAAGAAAATATGTTTAGAATGTAATTTCACACAACTCTTCCATAAATCATAATTCAATAGAACTAGGTACTCTTTTTTACCTCACTTATACAAACATGTTATTTTTTAGCGAGAGTACCGAAAACGTCACAATTTTCTTATTAGAAAAAAATCTACACAATTTTCTTCACAATTTTCTTATTAGAAAAAAATATTTAACAGATAACTGTAGATGCCTTTTTCTTTTTTGAATGGAAGTCTTGAAGGCATACGATTTTCTTTTTAATTTTTAAGTTATTTCTCGATTTTTTTTGGTGCCAAGAAAACCTATGCAAAAAACTTTGACTCATCAATTTTCATGGTCACAAAATTTCATGGTCAGAACAATAATGCGTTAAGATATAATCATTTCACTTTAAGGCTGTCCATAAAATTCGTGATACTCTTAAGCGAGGCGGGTAGGGGGAGGAGGGTAGAGGGAGGATGGTGGAGGGAGGAGGGTAGGGGTAGGAGGGTAGGGGTTCTTCGTTAGCGTATAGTGACACTGGTACTAAGCTTCATTCAAAAAATTTCGTAAAACTTTTAGAAGGGGGGTGGGGGAGGGGGGGGGAGGTTTGAAAAGTTTGACAATTAGAATGATGTACATATATTCTGGGTCGCCAGTTTTTGTGGCCTGTTGTTGTTTATACAACAAGTTATAAAATTTTACATTGGTTACTTACATACATATGCAGTCCGAGAGTTAGGCACTTGGCACACCAAATGCGAATTCGCACCGCATTGCGAAAAAGTTCAAGTTTACCACGCGATCTTATGTCATATATGTCATCTACATGAGCTCTAATTTTGTATTACGTAACAATGCGGTCTCCCCAAAATTGCAGTCTCTGCAAAATAAGAACTCATGTAGATTACATACAATATAAGATCGCTCGGTAAGTTTGAACTTTTTCGCTATGCGGTGCGAATTCGCATTCGGTGTGCCAAGTGCCTTACTAAGAAGGTCGCTGAGTTTCAAACTAGAAGGAAACTCCAGCTATGAGTACAAAAACCTGAGCCTGCTGGAGAAATTTTTCGAAATTGAAAGTCTTCAGTTAAATAGTAAAAAAAAATATTCCTACAATTAATAAAGTTTAATGATAAATCGTGTAGGAAGTCAAAAGTCAGAAATGGTGCAAATGATTGGCCCTGTTTTTTACCCATTAACGACAGAAGTCTCGAAATTCGATTTTCTGAGAGTAAATTGGTCTGAAGGTTTGTACAGACTTAAGAAATAAAAAAAATTAAAACTTTGGAAAACGTCCTTGTAGATATACGCCACAAACGGACCAAAAAATTTCATTTCATGTCAACCTGTAAGAAATATATCAAATTTCCGTAAATCTTTAAATCTCATTTTTAATGCTTGGAAATCACGCGAATATGAAAATCGAAAATTCATTTACTCGACTGCCCTTACCGTGTCATCAAGATAACTTATGGAAAAAACTCAAAAAAATTAATTTCTTTTTTAATGTTGGAAACAATTTTTGCATAAAACTGGTGATGAAGTTATCTTTACAAATCACCATACGCTGTCCGATCAATTAAAGTAGTAATTATAGGTAGATATGATTCTTAATAAAATTTTAAATTCAATAAACATTCCTTTGTTTTGAATTTCTCTTTAACTTGAAATCCCCATGCAATTATCGTCGTAAATGTGCCATTAAAAGATCGAAATCTTTTTATATGGCGTGGCATTTTGAATATAGTGAAATGATGCGCCCATCATATAATTATTATCTGTAATAATAAAGTGTTCAAAACAAGCAACAAAAGCTATCATTTGCGGATTTAGTACGGTGGCGCTAAAATCAGACATGAATCTTGTATTACGAGTTTATAAAATATTTGGAAAAACAATTTTTTCCTTGTTATTTTGACATGAAAGACAACTGATTGAAATCTGTTAAGTGTTTTTATAGCCCTTTTTCAGTGTTATAAAAACAAAGTCAAAGAATTGAACGTCCAAATCGGATATACTTTTCATAATCAAGGGATTATCAATGCAACGGTTCTCTGGAAATTCCCAGATTTCTAATAAAACCGTGACACTAGATTTATATTAATGTCTTTAAGTTTGTTTGCTAAACCAGATTAACTTTCTATTTGAAATACCATTTTGACATATTTTGTATGTTTTTTTTATAATTGAACTTTTATAAAAACATGATCATGGGGAAAATTCCAAATGTAATGCATTTTTGTTGACACTGATCGGCAGAAATTGAAAATTTTAACCTATTAACGAGAAAACATTGATACACTGAATTTTTTATAATGGCGATAAATTGCAGGTTACAAAATATATCCAAAGTGCATCCCATATTTATGATCAATTGGAGGTACGACAAAAGCATAAAACGTATAAAAATGTGTACCTTATTAAATATAATAAGCATAATCGTATTTCATTTGAAATTTCATTCCATTCTGGTGATGTCTATCTTTTTGAGTATGTAAATTGAATCAACGTAAAAATATTACCCAATATTACAATGATTAACTACACACAATGGCCAAAAAGTGCCCCTTTAAAATAATAATGATTCGATTTCATTGCGACTTTAGGTTGGGTTTCATACCTTTCTGAAATATTTATATGAAAAATTGACTCGAAGATGATCTGTAATTTAAAAATTGCGCGTAATTAATGTTGTAAAGTTTTATGACTCAGCTGTCAACAAAATTGTTTAATATTATAATTTTGTTCTCCTTGAATTTACCTAAAATGAAAATTTTATGTGTTTTGAGTTTTAAAGTAGAAAAAAGTACAAATTTTCTATTAGTTTTTGGGGAATATTTTGGCAATATTATTGTTAATAACATTAACGCAGCAAATTAAAAAAACGGCTTTTATCCGGCTTTGGCGAAATGGCACACAGTAAAAATGTTGGTGTGAATTTAAGAAAAAAAATCTTTTTTATGTAAGTGCAGCTGAAAAATTCATCAATTTGATATAAAATAAGATTAAAAATAAATTAATATTTTTTTTATCAAATTTACGCCAAGGGTTTATCAAATCCAAAGACCTGAAATCTAGGTTTTTGGATTTATAATTTTAGACATAAATGATTAAAAATCATTTTCTGAAACATTTTTAGGGTTATTATTGACATTTAACATTTTTAAGAAGTTTTCACATGACCCGGACCGGATTCAAATCAGGGACCATCAAATTAGACCATATACTTCGTTAGACCAAACTTTCAATATACAAAAGTGGAAGTTGTATTAGGGGTAACTTATGATATTAATTTCATAAATTTTAATAGTAATTTTGATATTTTTTTATTAATGAAATTTTGTTAAACTTTGGTATAAATTTGATTGAATATAGAGAAATCCTTACGATTAATAATAAATTTTGATAAAATGTATTGTACCTTTTTCATATTAACTTACCCTTGGAGTAGGTATGTTTCAAATCTTGTAGCCATAATTTGACCCACTTTCACGTATCCGACTGACTTGAAATTTTGAACATATGAACCGTCCGGGTGGATTTTTAATCCTATAATATAATGCAGGGAATGTCTGCACAACGATCTCGAGAACCCGCCTAACGATTTTTACGAAACTTGGTGGTTAGGGATTTTCGGGGACAAGGAATCGATCTAGATAGGTCGCACATCTCAGAAAATTCGCTTTTCCCCTCTCCTCGATAGCCATCGCCTGGTATCTTCGAATAGGGTGGTCCGATTTTAATGAAGCTTTACAGTATTACTAATGTCGCAGTCACACAACGCTGTTTTGCCAGCCGCTGGCTGCTGTTGGTTAGTAGCGCTGGCTAGTAGCAACAGCAGCCAGCGTACTGAGAGGGTACATACGATTTCTACTTTAGTTGCGCTGGCAAGTAGCAAAACAGTGGTTTTACATTTTAATCTGGGAGATTTTTTAAATAATAAACGTTACCTACAAATTTAAATAAATAAATGTTAAATAACAAGTTACAATAAACAAACTTGACCACTTATCAGACTTTTGACAGCTCAGAAACCATGTGACAGGGTCACGTGATCCCTAGTAGCGCTGGCGAAGTAGAACGGTCTCTAGTTCACTAGCGCTGCTAAAATCATCACGCTGCTGCTGGTAGTAGCAACGCACTAGGGTTGACACGGTGCTGCTGAAACGGCTGTTAACAGCCAAACAGCCACTAGCGCTGGAAAAACAGCGTCGTGTGTCCGCCGCATAAGGAGGCTAAGGGCTTTCGATTTTTCCACTACAAACATGACTTTTCCTCTACAAAACTGATTATATCATATCATATCATACTTCATACTAATACATAAAAATGAATTGGTGTCTGTCTGTCTGTCTGTCTGTTCCTCTTTCACGCAAAAACGGCTGAACCGATTGACTTGAAATTTGGCATGAGTGTCTGTGGTAGTTCTGGTTCCAACATAGGCATACGGAAAAGTAACGCGAGGGATGGGGGGAGTAAGAGGAGGGGGTAATGTGATCTCGAAACTTAGCTCTTCCCCTATGTTACCCTTTCGCGGGGAAACTACCGAGCCGATTGGCCTAAAGTTTAGCTCCAACATAGACCATAAAAAAAAATTTTTTTTTTTAAAACTTGACCCGGCAACGACGGGTATGCAAGCTAGTGTTTTTATATAAAAAAAATCAACATTATACCCAATTATATTCATCATATGAAGTTTAATTATGTAAGAAAGGTATCGTCTCACCGTTAGGTGGATTACGCTGCGTGTTTTTCTGACATATTGCTTGTATTTTTTTTTAACAGAGGTGAGACCTAAGAGGACGACTTTGAGGTGGCCGAGCATGGCTCGGTTTTCCTGGAACTAGTCTTTTAAAATTTGGTCTGGAAGATGCTGTAAGGATATCGCCGTGATCGTTTTTTCGAAAAAATCAAGAAAAAATGAATTACATTGGTTAATTTCAATTTTCAATTATTTAAAGACTAAAAATGACCAAAAATTAAAAAATTCTAAGAAAAATTATAAAAAAATGGATAAAAAATAGGCATAAAAATAAGTTTATTGAACATATACACTTTCTACATGCACTCCAAAGAATAAAATAGTTTTGTTGCTTTTTAATTTTCTAACATTTAAAAAAAAAGAAAGTATTACAGATTTTGCCACATAAACTATGCCGTCCAATAAATTGCGACTGATATCAAAATTCGTTCTCGGTTACAAGCTTCAAGAACGTTTTTTTTACATTCTTGTGCGGCCTACATTACGTTACACGGGTGACTATGATGTCAGTTAATTAAAGACGTCACACGGTGCATCAAAAAGGGAAAACGACTTTCTCACAGGTCTTCTGTGCCAGTCATCGCAGCGTAAGATCCCATTTCATATGAACATAAGTCGACTATATACCGATGACCTTGCAAATTGATATCTTTTTGTTATGGTTATCAATTTTTTTTCGTATGCGTTTATAAAAATCAACATAAAACATAAAATGATGTGGAATGAAATCTGTACCTGAGACGGTTGGGGATACAGAGACGCTATTAGTACCGTAAATTTTTATTAAAATTTGTGTTATCTTTTTTTTTGTTGGTTTCAGTTTGTTCTCTTTCACTGGCGGATCATTTCTGTTATTGCCCTGTCAGTTCAATCCCGTAAAAACTTTGTGCTACAAGACATTAAATGCAATGCATTATGCTTTGTTAAAACGGTGCCAGTTCCTCACCTCAGGTGCATATACTGAACAGGTAGACCCCATGGATTTGACCGCACACGCACGCACGATTATTAAAGGAGCTTGAAACCATAACAATAATACAAAAAAGAATAACGATTCTTTGGGTATAGATAAAAGTCGTACAAAGTTGAATTGTATAGTAACAGCCCATAAGCAGCTTATCATAAGGGGAAGGTGAACTGGAAAAAAAACCTTACAGCATCCTCTCACTTGTTGTCAGATTGATGCATCAAAACTATATAAATGACAATTAACAAGAGCAAATAAAAATGAAACGCCAATGAGGACAACATAGCACTTTAATTGCCTTAAAAAATAATAAATAAGGTAGAATCAGCTAATTGTGATTTCTTAAGAAGTTTTCTTTAAAATGCGTTTTTTGGGAGATTTCCATAAAATAAGTCAAATTTTCATTGACAGATGGCGGGGGGTCTGGATTAGTTTAACGCCGTTACTAAACTCCGTGTAAAAATTATTGGGGGAAAGAGGGTAGGAAAATTATGCTTTTGATTTTAAAATCAGTTAGATTTTAAATATTCACACAGTTTTTTAAATACCTATAGTAAGGAACTATTTTTTAAACCCACTATTTAGTCCGAAATTTGAAAAAATTCATTACGTTTAAAATCTGACTCTGTAATAATATAGCCGGGTGCCTGAAACACGATACTTCACCGTAAAACTAGCGGTCAGTTGAGCAAAGTATGAGAACAAGTCGATATTGTGGCCCATTTGACGTAAGACTTAAATCTGATGATGGTAAAGATGGAAGTGACTTGAGGATCTGAGGGTAAAACACATAAAGGATGACGTTTTTTTTCTTCTTGTTTTGTTTAAGAAACTGTAAGATTATTGCCGTGAGCCAGAAAGTAATAATATTATGTTAAAATTGTAGTTCACTTAAAACTTGAAATCTTCTGACATCGGATCGTCGCCAAAGTTGAAAAGATTATGAAGGTAGTAATAAGAAAATGGATCGATTGCTTGGCGGATGGATGGATGGCCAAATTAAGGTGGAAAAGAAATGAAAATTTCCATGGCGTTTCGATTATGTTGAAGAGAAAGGCATGAATTGAACAGGAACAGGCCTAAAATAAATGTTGATATGGACCAGCGCTTAATACCAAACAGCAATAGTCGACAACATAATAAAATGTGAATTGGGAAGCGAGCATAATATCGGACCAGATCGAATTAAAATATTTATTTAACAATAACTTGAGGCCTAACTAACAAAATTGCTTTATTTCGTTATAATAAGATTTTACCTTTTCTGATTTTATTATTCGATTATATTTATTGCACAACAATGCGCCCCCAGAGGGGATCTAAGAAAGGAATCTCCAGAGACCTCTTAATCAGCATTTGGCTGACGTTATCAGCGTAGACTGGAATTCTTCGGCAGGTTCTCGAAATGTGCCGAAAAAAAAATCGGAAAGTTGTCAATCAAGGTTCGTCCTACGAGAAGATTTACTTGTGGCAATGTGGAGACATTCATCTTTTTTTCACCTTTCTCTTAGTCAATTACACTTTCGGTTTCATAATTAGCTGTACCAAAGGAAATGATTGCAAGTCGAAAGAAAACTTCTTAAGTCTTGTTGAAATCGAAACGTTTGCTTGTTATGCAAATCGAAATTTCAAAAAAAAAAAAAACTCTTCGATTTTACCTTATTAAGAAGAATAACTTGGAAGTAACTCAATTGTTGATGGTGTTTTTAACATGCCAGTTAAGGTACAAAAGATATGGTGTAAAAACTTTCGTCAAACGAAGAAATAATTAAAAGTGGAACTTTATTTTTGAGATGGGTTAAACAGATCTCACTTCTTCTTCTTCTGAGTCTAAGACTCTGACAAAATAATGAGATCATGCCTCAAGTTGCGTGATTGACTTCAATATATCACGCAGTGAAGACAATCACCTGTTGGAATTTTATCAATCGAATAAATCTATAAACGGCCAAGTCTTCAGTGATGTGATTTCTTCTCTGAATGAGAAGCTAACCAGCCACCTAATGGCCTTATCTTAGTGGGTATCCCCATTCAATTGGATATTTGGACTTTCCCATCTTCAAAGTCCTCAATATTTTTGTCATGGTTTTAAATGATTTTAACGATAAGAAATTTTTTCTCGTTGAGGTTATTTGCCAAAACGGCTTCATCATTTTGGTTGAAATTAGTTAATTAATGATGTTTTCGATGTTATATTTTGATAATTTATTATGAGATTTTTATGAAAATTATGTAAGTGCACCGATGTCAACCTTTCACTAATGTCAGTATAACTAAATTTATTGCCAATTACATATTGAGTAATTAAGCACCATGTTCGGGTAAGTAACACAGATTTTTTTTTAAATACATATTTTTGATATTTTTGTGACCTTGTATTGCGTGATTTTTTTAATATGAAATTAATTTACCATTGTTGAAAAATTACAAGGACGCTGTAGAAAATGAATTTGAATTTAAACCGAAAAATGGGGTAAAAACGGGGTAAATTTGCAAAAACGTCGTAAAATTTCGAAAAAAAAATCAGAATTTAGCTCGCACACCATTTAAGTTGTAAAATCACCCAAAAAACATTAATCTTACACTAGAAATAGGGTAATTTTAAACCTTGCGTAAAATTTCGACCAATATTCGTATTTTTACTCTCATTTTGGTGTAAAAACACGCTCGCAGGGTATTTTCGCATTATTGTACGGACAATTTAACCTTAACCTTATAATTCGCATAAGGTTTGTGGCATCGGAGTATAAATACTCGAATCGAGTTTTACTCTACCAAAATCCTGTTTGGCGCCTGCTACATGGCAGACATGCCCGGGAAATTTGGATGTGAAAACATCCGCAAAAATAATATAATATTTTTGTTTTTGCAGACCGTTTAAGCCAAGAAATTCTAATACCATTTTCGGTGTAATTTTAAACAAAAAATGTCGTAAAATTACACCTTTAAGACGCGGTTTTGCTACCAAATAGGAGGAAAATTACAACAAAAATGTGGTAATTTTAAACATCCATGTCGTAAAATTACACCCGTATTGTACTTTTACTTCTTATTTAGTTTAAAGTTCCCCCGTAAAAGAGGCTTTTGTACGCCACAAAATGAGTAAAAATGCATAGCTTTTAAGCCATTACGACTTGGTGTAATTTTACCCCTATTATCGTAGGAAAATGGTTTCCTACGATAATAGGGGTAAAATTACAATAAAATTTTCTAGAGTGTAGGAACACAATTTTTTTTGATACTTATACGATTTACCTGAAATTTTTCATAAAAATATCCTATTGCAGTTAATTGTCATGTTCACTGCAACTGCTATCAGTGACGTGCAATGAAAATTGTTAACATTCTATTTACCATAATTTCTTATTTTTCAAAAAACCGATGCGCCTCTAGCTATCAAATTACACAGAATTCCATCAGAAGCGCGACCAGATTTCGCCATCAGATCCAATTCGATGTACAAATATGCATAATTTTACCGCCAATTTAACCAGGAATGGAGGACAACTAAAGGGATATGTTGGCATTAATTATTTATTCATTGTGTGTAATATAAGTTAGGAGCTTCTGATGTCATCTTATATACTCCTCCTTCAAAATACCGATTCAGGCATCATAATGTAGTCGGTGTGTTGGACCATGTATAATGAAAGCAATTGCCCGCCATAGTCAATTAATCTTCCACCTGTCATAAAATAAATTGATTTAAAATTTTATCGCTGGTTTTTGTGACACTTCTTTATTGGTACAAAGGTAAAAAACAACAGCAACAACAGCAACTTGAAAAATTGTGATGTGAGTCTTCACGCTCTCAGCATGATGTTTTATAATATTAAATTGTTCATTGAAATGAATCTACCACTGTAAAAAATGATCAATATGCCTGAACTGCCCGAGAAAAGGAAGCCGCATTCGGTGGATCCACCCAGGGTGATAGGTGTAAATAAATGCATGGGAAAAATGCCTTTTAAAAAATTTTCATTTCAAGACGAAAGATGAAGAAAAAAAATCGAATTTTATCGAAAAAATATTGATGATCAAAAATTCGAGAACCAATCTCGGGCTCAAGCTTCCGAAGTAATCGAGAATTTACTTAATTACTGGTCGGTTTATAGTATATTAATTATAATTAATTAAAATAATTTTTGGTGGACTTTCAAAAAATCAACTTCTGAATTCGCTGGTATACATAATATATAGAAAAATAATTGTTGGTTAGTGTATTTTCGGGTCGTTATTCGACAAATTGAGATTGAGTATTGTCAATTAACCCTGGTCTTTTACCCACAGCAGGATGGTATGTTGATCAAACAAACAAATGGGAACTTTATATTTAAAATTGATAAAGATTTATAAGTAAGGCGGTATCGGGCGAATGGTGTTAATTATCTTGAAGTCTTGTGAACTTTCGCCGATGCAATTTAGTTATAATTGCTTACTATTACTTTTTAATAATTGGTTCCGTTGGATTTCAATGAAAAATAATTATCAGAGCAGTGGTGCATTTTTAAGAAACTTTGTATGATTTTTTTTTGTGTTTGTCTGCTGAAGAGAGATAAGAAAATTGCAATTATTTTACAGTCTTGTTGCAATGGAAAAGTTCTAAATCTGTTGGAAAAAAACATGTCGAAAGATTTATTTGAGAATTTGAAAGAGCATTAATGGTTTAACAATTATATATACTTACGTTTACTTACGTATGTGTTTGCATTCGTCCCAGAGCCAAGGAGGCCCAGAGAAGTGGTTCACAAATACAGTAGAATCCCGATAATTCGTATTTCAAGGGACCGACGTAAAAATACGAAGTATCGGGATATTCGAATTAGCGGGGTATGAATTAATCGGGATTTTTTCAATGGACCAGCAAATTCATACGAACTAGCGGGATATACGAATTATCGGGGTACGAATTATCGAGATTCTACTGTACCACCAAACGGAATACACAGAAAAAAATTGAACAAAATTTTTATATCGTCGGGTACAAAATCAAATTACACTGCGGTGTTTGGTGTGAAAAAAATTGTTATTTCCGCATGTCCGAGCATCCGTCTTTCGGTCCGTCCATCCGTCCGTCTGTCCGTCTGCCTGTCTGTCCATAAACACCATAATTTTCGAAAGGATTGAGCTAGAGACTTGAAAATTTTTACAGGTGCGTTTCTTGTAAATAGCAAGGCTAAGTTCTTGAACATTCCTTGTTCCCTCCCTACCTCATATAAAAAAACCGTTTTTGCGATTTTCTAGTAAACGGTGGAGTCGTATTGGAAATTGCAGATAAGCATAATGTGTTTAGAATATAACTGTACATAACTCTTCCATACATTAAAATTCAATCAGACCAAACCTCCTCGTCTTTTCTATACAAATGGATTTTTTAAAAATCAAAACTCGGTTTGACATCATATAGAGCAGGTTTAACCAACCGGCAGCCCGCGGGACGCATGCGGCCCAGGACGTGTTTGAATGTGGCCCAACAAAAACTGACATTTTTACAAATTTTATGAATTAATGAAGTTTAAATTACTTAAAATTGTTAACTAAGTGTAGTCCTCTTGCCATTTTGCGACATACCCACCACCGCGCCCCGTGCTGGCTTGCCCCTGAAACTTCGGCCCGATGATCAAACCGTCTGTACTTGATCACTGATAGATGTTGACTGTACTACTAGGGCGCTTCAGGCACCTCCGGCCACGATGGTGGGCCGCCCTCACCATGAAGCTGCATGGCTGGCACATACGCTTTGTTCTTGAGAGAACGAGGGGCTTTCCTTTCTCTTTATTTATTTTGACTCAACGACCGCTTACATAAGTATGTATTTGTATATATATTCTACGGTTTTTACTAATCAGCTATCTTTAGGGTTAGTATATTTTATTTGTGGCCTAATATAACTCGTCCCTTCCCAATGTGGCCCAGGGAAGCTAAAAGGTTGGACACCCCTGATATAGAGTATTTGACTATTACCCCCTGGCAATTGAAGATTTTTTTGAAAGTCTGGACATGTGTCAGTTATGGCTAGTTACGGTCCTGCTCTTATAGATACTATAAGATTTTCTTGAAAACTTTTAACACGTAACATACAAAGAAATCGATTCAGAAAATTAAAAAAAAATCCACTGAAGAATGTGTTTAAAAATTAAAAAGAACAGTATGTCAAAAAGCTTTGATCGAAATAGAAACCCGAGATAGAAAACGTCTTCAAAACCAGGGTTAGACTGGGAATTGAATCAGGCCTGGGGAAAAATGACTCTGTAGGCCCCCATGCACTCAAAAAAATGGAGGCTAACTCGACGACCTACATACGGCGTAATTGGCCTCGGGCAGGCGCGCGTTCGCCTGCATGTGGGCAAGTAAAACTGAGTTGACCTGTGGTCGGAGAAATTCTGAAATTAAGCCACCAGCAGGTGAAGTAGGGCATTGGGAGCTGCACGAGTTGACCTTAGATAGGTTAACTCTGACCGCTAACTGGCTTACATACACCTCTGTAAGGTCAGAGTTAACCTGACAAAAAGTTGACCTGGACATTTTTCTGAGTGTGGGTGAATCCTCGTCAAATGAACGAGTAAAATTTTATTCGTCTCAGATTTTGAATTTGTTCTAAACATTTTTAAAGATTTAGAATTTAAAATCATAACGTTTCGCCAGTAAAAATAACAAAAAATGCTCCGCGGGCAAAGTTTTATTCAGAAAGTTGAGCCGTGGCAGAGATTTGCAAAATGAATAATCAAAATGATTAAATTTTTTGCCGTACTGCATTTAGCGGTATTTGTTTGTACAATTTCATGTTTCTAAATACATAACTATATTGTATTTTTTTCATAACCCGTAGGCTCTCCGATGACGAGGATCCACCACCAGGGAAAGAGGAATACTTCAAAATATTTTAAAAAACACCTCCGATTTTTTAATATAAAAGAATCTATTGTAAAAATATCTATAAATATGTAGAAAAAAATCGTGAATTTTAATTAATTTTTTTTTGTTGTAAAATAAGAGCTATTTTCTTCTTACTTTACTAGAAATTCTTTTGAATTTGTAACTTGTTACTATCGTTACTGATGATTCCACAGCGCTACCATGTGCACAAATCATTACGTAAAAGATTTTAAAATTCATATCTTAATGATATAAATTGAAACCGCTCCAGAAATAAAATCCAATTTTACTTTATCTTTAAGAATTTAAAACTTTAGAAATGAATAAATCATAAATCTTGTTCCATAAATTTTTCATAAGCGCATTCTCTTCGCTAGAAAGTCCAATTAAACATAGTTATCGGAAAATAAAATGAAAAAAATCAGGTAGTATTATAGTAGACGGCGATTAATCTGTATCGGATAGATCGAACTCAGTCTATTTCATTTTAAAGATAATTTTATATTAAATTTAATGTGGCAGTAACGCAACTTTACACAATTGTCATCGTATCGCAAATATCCGTAGGGGGCATAAAAGGTATTTATTTTACCTGATCGCATCAGGTATTATGGAAGAGTTAAAGCGAATTAATGGTGTCCAGCCTCTGGGGATTAGGTATCCAAGAACATGGACAGCCAAGCACCAAGCCCCGAGATCACAAACATTTTAATTATGTATTTTAGACTGACATTTAGGAGAATAACAGCAAGATATGGGGATACGTGGCACAACAAAAACATAAGGAAAATTGATGATTTCTCAAATAGATTTATACAGAGGTAGGATTTTTTCACATATTTGTTCGCCAATCAGAGAAATTTTTGGTATTTAACAACATTATTTGAAATTCTTTTCAGTTTCATATACTTAGATGGAGTTTTTAGATCTCGTAAAATAAAATTATGCAGTTAGTTTGAGTAGGAAACTTCAATACTGAAAATTGTTATCAAATAATAATTTTGTGTAATCGTAAAGCGATTCTTATTTGTTGGAAAGTTATTTGAAATCGAGATTTAAAGAATTTGTTGCAAGGTCTTTTTCGAGGTTTAGAAGATTTTTGAACAAGTTTTAATATTGTTTCTAAAACTCTACTATTATAAAGTATTTAAACTATATCAGTTGTGATCAACACAAAACTTTCCTCTGCAATATTTAGTTTCTGAAAAAAATATGTTAAAAAATAATATTTTTTCAAACATCTCGAAAACCGTTAAAGATATGTAAAAATTGTCATAGGAAAAAATGCAGGAAATTTTATTTCCTTAATTTTTACTCAAAAGCATATCATGCATAATCCTTGGCGCTAAAGGTCTCGAAGAGCCTGGGCCTCCTCAAATGAGGTTTCATAACAATTTCTTCCCTGCTACAGTTTTTACATGGATTGCGAACCATAGATGAATTACAACATTTGTAAGGTTTTTACGTTGCAATCCATCAACGGCAAAGGCCGTGATAGCAATGTAGACCGATGATGTCGTACATACCATGCGGCAACTATCACTACTCATTTCGTAAAGCAAGTTGAGTGGACTTTACTCACAGCGTGTGACAGTCGGGAATTGAACCTCCGGAATACGGGCCAAGTACTTTACCACTTGCACTACGGTATAGTTTGAAAGCGTAGAGTTTGGAGAAATTTTCAAATTTTATTTAAAACTAGCTTGCATATCCGTCGTTGCCGGGTTAAATTTTTTCAATTTTTTTTATGGTCTATGTTGGAGCTAAACTTCAAGCCAATCGGCCCGGTAGTTTCCCCGCGAAAGAGCAACATAGAGGCAAAACTAAATTTCGAGATGACTTTACCCCCTCCCCTTACTCTCCCACCTCTCAAGCTACTTTTTAAAGGGTCTATGTTAAGGCTGGATCCCCGACGAACATCTAAGCCAAATTTCAGTCCAATCGGTTCAGCAGTTTCCCCGCGAAAGAGTACTATAGCGCAAAAACCAAGTTTCGAAATCACTTTACCCCCTCCCCATACTCCCCCCCACCCCTCGCGATACTTTTCCATATGCCTATGTTGGAACCAGAACTACCACAGATACTCATGCCAAATTTCAAGTTTTTGCGTGAAAGAGGAACAGACAGACAGACATACAGATAGACAGACAGACACCAACTCATTTTTATATATTAGTGTATATTAGTATGAGTATATGATATGTTGAAAACCGTTAGAGATATGTAAAAATCGTTAAAACAAAAAAATGTGGAAAATTTTATTTCCTTTAGATTTTGCTATATGGATTTTTCATAAAAGCGTATGATTATTTATATTTTCAAAAAACTTGATTTTTTCAAATATCTTGAGAACCGCTATAGAAAACTACGATTTTCAAAAATTCATATACAAAAAATTTTAAGTCGTTGGCTCAACACGTTCTCGAGTTATTTAGGATACGTACAGTCCGACAGACAGATGCACGGACATCCTCATAATTTTGTCTGAAACGGATTTCGTACTGATCAGAAATTTTCTATTTGGCCCCGTTCTCGAGTCGGTATTTGTTATGAATACAATTTTTTCCCTCTATAGAAGAGGAAATTAAAACACCACTTTTTGATCATTGACAACTGGGGGATTTTCATTTTAGTTAAATCTGACACTCAAGTACTATTTTTTAAGCTATCAATTTCAAAGATTTTTTCTAGTGAAAATTTCCTTGAGATCAGGTTGAGCTTCCGTAATTTAAAATCCATTTAGTTAGCATTAAATTTGCCAATCAAATGTTAATCTATCAAAAATAGCAATTTATGATTTTTTGACGAACTAAAGTGTAAAAAACCTTCAACAATTTTAACGTATAACCGTCGCGTCACAGGTATGTGAATTAAAATGCGAAATTTTCTACTAGAGCAATGCATCAGCATTAGTTGGAATTATTGCTCATGTCCAAGCAGAAAAAGTTACTTAAAACTCAGCATGAAGCATCAATCTCTTGATATTGTTATTATTTCGATTAATCTATCAAGGACATCGCTAAAATGCCGATTATTATTTCTCTCCGCAATGAAAAATATCGAAACCTCCCAATCGATCATTTAGTTTGTTAGATACATCTCGATTTGTCATCCCACAAGGCGGAAAATGACCATCTAAACGGATTTATTTAACGGTGCGAATATAATATACTTATAGGAGTGAAAGAGTAAACTGAAAAATATGGTTTAAACTAATAATAAAAAAAATCAAAAAATAAAGATATCTAAATATGCGGAATATTTTAGTAAGGCTTGGTACACACCGAACAGTCTCTCGATTGATTAGCTATTTTGCAAAAATTGAAAATTATTTACGATTTATATATGGTGGTGGAACAGACAAAAAGGGTTTTATTTTTTCTCTTTATATATGGAGAAACTAATTTCCTAATATCTAGAAAATGAAACGATTTTCTCTCGAGTAAAACTTTACCGAAATTGAGAATATTAAGATCAAATTTAGAAAATCAAAATAGCAAATAATTTCTAAAATGAAGGAAGACATTTTTCTAGAACCTAATTTCTTGATTTGAGAATTATTTTCTTAAATAGAGCATTGATTTCTTAGCCAAGAATTGAATTCTCAATATAAGAGAATGGATGTTAATTCAAGAAATTTAGATTTAAGAAATGTTCTTCTCAATTTTAAAGATAGTTTCTCTATTTTCTTAAATTGAGAAACTTTTATTACTTGGATGAGAATCCAAGTAATATAGGTTTCTCAATTAATTTCTGGGTTTCAGAAATAGTTCTCTCCTTGCACTGTTATATCTTTAAAATTTAATAAAGTGCTAAGCATTTAAAAACACTTTTTTGTGCATAAAATAAGTTTTATGAGCACGTGATTTTAATTATGATCCAAATTCATTTTTTCTGTAGGGTTCGATGACTACATAAATTAAAAAAAAAACGATTGTTGAACTTGAAAAAGATCCACGACTTGAAATAGTCAACATAGACGCGTTCACGTGCCGCGATGTCATGCAAATCTAAAACAATATCAGAACGTCATGCCATTTGAGTAGTGGCGGCCATTGTTTATATACAATTGTAATAAATCAAAATTACACGCAAGTGCATGTTCTTGATTTGGGACACCTTAAGTCAGTGGTTCTCAACTTTGTTCCTCTCGCGAGTCAATTTTCCAGAGAGGCCATGGTCGATAGATTATAAGGTTATTTTAAAATTTACTTGAGAAAAATGTGGCGCAGGCAAAAATGTTCAACGTTTAGAACTTTGATTTTGTTCAAAATTTATGGAAGTTAAGGTGTCTTTTCTAATTTAATAAAAAATCGATTATGTAAAAAAAAATTCGTACAGTTATTAAATTAATTTTGACTTTTGTGGCAATTCGCCCCAAATATGTAGTGTGTATGAGGCTTTAGAAGTTGGTGTGGCATGTATGTAAAAAATTAAAAAAAAAACTTGAAACAATGACAAGCAGAAATAGAGGACTTTTACTTTCGTTTGACACCGCATAATGTTGTCTGGCAATCTTCTGATCTAGAGATCTTGTCTAGAGGCTCAGTCCAGTCTAATGTGTCTCGTAACATTTATGTACCAGTCGATGTGCGAAGGCATGGCCAGCCTGTAATTTCAGGTGAGTGTTCTAAATAAAAACTATGTGCCGGCTTGGTCAAGTAATCGAGCAGTCGATATGTTATTCTTAATTGTGTATAGATTTTTGTTGGTACAATCATCGAAGAATTTGCGATAGTTTGAAGTCGCATGGATTTTGGTATGCAGAAAAATCTTGACCACGCCATATAACTGCTATTTTTTTTTATCGTGTAACCGCTGAAATCCACCGTGGCCATCGAAAGACGTGGCTGATTCGACTTTGCTACTATTATTACAATTATTATTATGATTATTACTGCAATACAATTAAATTTAATAAATATATTGCGTACATATCCTCAAATTGGTGTTAGTCGTTATACAGTTTTCATGTGCACTCCTTACTGTCCAGCCAGGTTGCTATAATTGATGGTTAGACTAGGTGTGGCAGGGTCTAGCGATCACTTAGATGCTCAAGGTTGAAATATTATTGAATTAATTTCAGGCCTTAAAGAAAATTGATCTCAATTATATGTACGTTATATATACGTTATAGTAAATGCATAGGAATTGGTACTTAACTGTAAATTGTTAAAACGACTTTGAATTTCTTATTCGTATAACAATAAAGAAATTGTCTTATTAAATCGATTAGCGCCTTCATTTTTGTTATTAATCACACTTAAAATTTTTATGTTATTAAAGGAGGAATTCTAGCTAAATATTATTGTAATTTCACACTTTTTTTACACTCGTTGTAAATTGAAAGATAAATAGTCAGATAATAAGACTACTTCTTCCTATTATATCAATTAATATTAGTACCAAGTTTCATGAGTTTCTTATTTAATTACTTAATTGTATTAAACTAGTAAACAATTTGAATATTTTTGGGCATAAATATCTATTTATTTTCGAGTATCTGTTTATCTATTGCAAACCCAATCCTTACACAAAAGTTTGGCATATTTTTTATACAGCCCCCTAGCAATGGTAAAATCATACTAATATATAAAAATGAGTTGGTGTCTGTCTCTCTGTCTATTCCTCTTTCCCATGAAAACGGCTGAACCGATTGACCTGAAATTTGGGATGGATGTTCGTTGTAGGTCTGGTTCCAACATAGGTCTATTGAAAGGTAGGACGAGTACGGGCGAGTAAGGGGAGAGGGTAAATTGAATCCGAAGCTTTTTTTTCTGTGATACTCTTTCGCGGGAAAACTACCGAGTCGTTTGGCCTGAAATTCCTCCTGTATTTTTACCGGGGTCCAGATATATCCATCAAAAGTTAGACCGGAGGGTGGGAGAGTATGGAAATGGGGTAACAGAATCTGAAACTAATAATAATATTTTATTCTTAGCCAAAGGAAATAATTTACAAATATGTTTTGCGCTAAATATAAACTGACATAATATGAATCTGAAACTATGTTTTCCTCTATGTTACTCTTTCGCGGGAAAATACTGAACCGATTGGCCTGAAATTCGGCACAGATGTTCCTCGCGGTCATATCTAACATATCCCCATTTAAAAGTTGACGCAGTGGTGAGGGAGTAAGGGGAATTTATTATCTTTTTGTTAATTTTTGAAAACCATTTTCCGAAGAGAAAAAAAACTTTAAAGAAAAGAACAGACCACCCTACTCTAGGTTATTTAATTTATAATCAACTGAATTTCGTTTTCCTGGGTTTTGTTCTACTCACGCTTTTAGTCTGGCGAAGTTAGGCCCACATTCTATTTTACAGTAAAGAAAAATGCCAATTTAACAAATAATTTAACAATGCTTTTTTCTGGTTCCTATTTTTGTGGACTTTCAATACTAGAGATGAACTCAAAAAAAAAATTGGATTTCTGGTTTTTGATTTCGGATTCGGCTCCCTTGGCTGCTTGGTACTAGATTTTTTAGTACTAGATTAATGTAAAATAAATGCTATACTCTCAATCCTAAAAATTTAAATTCAAATACGTTTCAAAAAACATCTGATTCTGGTTTTTGGTTCAGTTAAAAAAACCATTTTGAATTTCTACTTCTCAAATTCATACATTCTCCACCCCTGCATGGTCATGTATCTCTTAGGCGAGAAACACAATTGACGCAGCGTGCTGCAGCACGATTGCGCACACTTCAACCTTCAAAAAAAAAAACACGCATATGTAGATAAGCATTATTGCAGCATGCAGTAACCTTTTAATTTGTCAAAATGCTGTGTCGATGCAGACGCATGCGTTGTTGGTGCAGTATGAATTGTGTCTGCAGCGATAAGAATACACGGGTTTGATGCATGCGTCGTCGTTACTGTGTCAATTGTGTTTCTCGCTTTAGTCATGTTGCTGCGGATAGCGCTATTAACCATATTTATTATCCACCCGAGTTTTCGGTTTAACATTTCGAACTGGGCGGGGCACGGTTTGACTGATAGTAAATTTTTGAAATCTGAGTTATTTGAATTGATACACATATTTCGAATAAAATCATTTGCAAACGAATTCCGAATAAATTATTTTCAAACTATCATTTTTGCAGTCTTTTGATACGAATATCTTGAGTAATAAAAATAAAGATTCTATCTGATCGCAATGACACGACAGTTGATTCACTCGAGACCAAGATATCGTCGACAGCTCTATCGTTAAAAGTTAATTAAGATAACTTCCCGGTCAAACAAAACGAATTTACAAACAAGACTTCTATTCCCAGAATACGAAAAAAAAACATTAAAAGCCTATCGATGAATATGCTACGATCGATATTTATTTATGTGAAGCGCATCTATGCGAGTCTCTACGGCCATAAAATAAACTTTATGTGGAAATTAAATTCAATTTTACGACAGCCAAGGTGCAACGATGAAACAAGCCAACTATAGAATACTGCGTAATATATGAAAATAATCAACACTGTAATGTGTCGTTAGTGCTCTTCAATGACGTCTCAATTCGTATTTTAATGCATAAATCGAATTTAATATCGAAAAATTGCTAATCCTCAGTAATTAGATATATGAACTTTGCCTTGGTGCTGTTAAGTTATGATGATAATGTCAATATATGTAGTTAAGACAAGATACTCATATTGGTCGCATAATAAGAGCAGTGTATAATTTAAAATTAAATAAGTATATTATGATGTTCATGCGCGAGGTCTCAATACTTCACTGAATAATAAATGCAGCCTCCTACTATATTAACATTTTTCGTGTTGATAATTAAAATAAAAGTCTACACAGAGAGAAATCGGGAATGTGGTTGAATTAAGAATAGTCCAAAATCAAAACTTTTTTTATTTGAATTAAAAGAGAAAGTAGTAAAAACAAATCCTAAATTATTCATTTTAAATGCAGGTTATTAAAAACCAATGTCTTATATTTGATTTAAATGCATTTAAAATCATTTAAAAATGAAAAGTATTTAAAACTAAAACTCAATCAGTTAATATGACTGTTTGACAGAACGCACTTTCTTATGTCAACCAATCAAAACAAAACACATTTGTTTTGTGTGGTCAATTATACCGGGGCTATTAAAAATGGCGATTAAGCTTGCGGAACACTCAAATGTATTTTCTTTGTTTTTATGCATGCAGAATATCAAAGTTGGCGATATGGTTTGTGCCACTTTGGAGCATGATAATAAAAGCTTTTTCTATATTTTTTTATCAACCTGCTATCCTCTGTAATATTTAGTTTTGAAAAAAATATGTAAAACTTTTATTGTTTGAGAATTGTTAAAAATACCTAAAAATTGTTTAAGGGGAAAATGCAGGAAATTTTATTTCCTTTGAATTTGGTTATATTCATTTTTTCATAAAAACATCATAGTTTTCGAAAGATTTAAAAAAAACTGGGCACCAATCATGTATTCCGACGCGTCTCTGTCTTTCGACTTCGACGCAGCTTTTAACTCTTGACTTCGCCATATCTGCAGCTGGAAATTTCATGGAATCGTCACTATGAATCGAAACGTGATTCTGACTGTCACTACAGGAAATTTGAAGCTGCTGATATGGCGAAGTCAAGAGTTAAAAGCTGTGTCGAAGTCGAAAGACAGAGACGCTTCCGAATACATGATTGCTGCCCTGATTTTTTTTTCAAATATCTTGAGAACTACAAAAAACCGTTAGAAATACAAAAAACCGTGGAAGCAAAAATGTATAAAATTTTTTAACTTTCAAATTTTATGTTATTTTTTTCCAAAAAGTGCATAGGTTTTGAGCATTTGTCGAAAAACGGTATACTTTCAAAATAAATGTATGAGACTTTTTCAAAAGTTGATAGAAAACTACGATTTTTGTAAAACTTTTTTACAAAAAATTTCAAATCGCTAGCTCAACGCGTTCTCGAGTTATTTAAGATAAGTACAACGGACAGAATAACATACCGACAAACAGATACATGGTGGACATCCTTGTTTCTGCCCCCTTCTCGAGTCAGTCTCCGTCATGAATACAATATATAGAAAAGAAAAGTAAAAATACACCCCTTCACCATACACTAATAATAAAGAAGGGAGCTAATAAACAAGAATAGACGTTTATTTTGTTGCGTCGTTGCTGCTTTCTCTGACAAAAAAAAATCATTTGTTTTAAATGCCTATCATTTAAATTTAGTGCAAAAACCGTTGGCGTAAATTAACCAATTTTTTAAATTTAATTAAAATGGTTTTTCGTTAAATTGAATGACAATTTTCCCTCAGTGTACACCTAATAATTATTTCTAGAACAAATATACGAATATGTCACTGAATTTGAACATGTTTTCATGTCAAGTGCGCGACCATCCTTCACTTCGGTTGTAATAAAAACAAAAACATCAAGGAATCCATTAAATTTTTAATCTAGTTCTCAAAATAAATTTCGCAGTTAAAATATTTCTACCTCTCTGCATTTACTTTGTAGGTAAGTAACAAAAATAAAAACTGCCATCAAATGTTATATTCTGCAGAAATATCTGCAATATGTGGATTTCGTGTAGCTAACTCTCATCTATAGTATTACAGAATCTGAATGATTGTAGTAATTTACCGGAGTAGCCAAAGCGATACGCTGTGATTGGATGTGTTGTTCTCTCTATGCAGAGATGATCATCCAGAAATGTAACATCCATAACGGACCTTTATTAGTTACCTGTCACTTTAATTGTACTTTACGACACTTGCTCCTCGTCAGCTATTTACAAAATTGCAATTGCATTTTCAACCTGCATTGTCTGTTCAGCATGTGGCATGGATCTGTCTTGTTTATGGCCTCATCTAGAGGCACCAGGGCGAATTTCTTCCTCAAGCCAGCTATGCAGATTTCCAGATATTTCACGTACGAAATCTAGAAAAACCTTTGAACGGAATATTATATTGAAGCAAGCGCTTAGATTCCATTCCTTTATTCAGATTGCAAAAGAAAATCAAAAAATTGTGAAAATTTTAATGAACTTGATGTAAAGTGACAATCCTAGCGAAAGAAATTTTCACGTCCTCGTTTTCTATCTTTTAAGCAGTTGAGCAGATCATTCGCATATTCCCAGTGCAATAAACTTTAAGATTCGTTCATGGATTTTAAGTACGTTTTTCTTTCACGTCACTGCGGTTGTAATTTTGAGGATTTTCATTTAATTCTCTTGTTGTAAGGCGTTTCAATGATTTTGATATGGTTTTCATGTTAAGTAATATTGAATACTTCCCACGAACCTTTAATAAAATCCAATTGCACAATACTTTTAATTTATTAGGACTGGTATGGTTTTGTTCTGTTTATTTATTCAATTTTTTCAAATTCTTATAGAATTCGTGAAATATTTTTTAGCACATTTTCAATTTTAAGCCAGTTTTAACACGTTCGTGACATTTGCTTTTTCAACTTTTTTTTACATTTGGACATCGTGTACCACGGGTGGTACACTAGCGATTTGTTTTCTGGCGGTTGTGCGCCATCGGTGGTACACGGTGTGTGTTTTTATACTACTTCATAAAATACTGACAATTTATGTTAAAACTATGTTTTTATACTTACGAGTGTCAGGAATATTCAAAAAGCGATTGTACTATGCATGTACCACCAGTGGTACACGATGTCACGAACGTGTTAAGGCAGTTTGTCATTTCAGTCATATTGGTTGGTATCAGGGTGGTGACGTGTTGTTTTCATTCAATACGGTTTTTAATACTAAGTTCCTGTTAAATGATCTAAATAGTCTTTAGTTCAAATACCTTTGTCTTGATAACTTGATAAAAGTAAACAGATCCAAAAATAAAATTAATAATTAATTGCAGAGCAACTGCATACCTAAAATTTGGATTCGAAATTAGAAGACTGAAAGTGCTTATTAAAAGATTTTCATTTCCATAATACTTTGCAATTTAAGTCGATAAGAGGCGGTATTGATTTTTCAGAGGCATATCTAGTTTTCAAACTCGATATTTTTAAAAAGATGTATTGCTACTTATTGACATATTCTATAATTTTGCATTTGTCTGAAAAACTGCAAAAAAAGTTTGGCATTTTTCGTTCTTTTTCATATTCAGGGACCTCTTCCAAATTTTTGTTTACGTAAAAGCACGATGTGTACATCCCAGGCACAACCCCTTTATTTTGAAAACCGCTCGACCGATTTTGATGAAATTTATGATCTTGAGGTTTTCGAGTATGCGGAAGTGAAGGGGTTGGTTTTCAAGTGTGTAAAAATTCGTTTAGATATTTTAACGATGCGATGAAGGGAAGAAATGGTTATGAAACTTCAATTGAGGAGGCCTAGGCTCTTCGAGAGCTGTAGTGCCGAGGACGATAATGATTCTAATCATTGGTAAATTATCAAAAAAAAAAAAATGAAACAAAGATATTCGATTTTAGTCGGGTGTCCAGAGAAAACCCGCGCACCTTAGAAGAAATGTCACTGATTGGTAAATTCCATCATCCAATACGGAATTAATGATTCCAAATTTAATAAAGCCCAAAGAAAATGTAATAAAATTCATCAGTTTATAGAAAAAAGCATTTTTTATGGGATTTTCCGAAAAAGAAGAGTATATGCTTTCAGTTATCGATATCTGTGACCTCTGTTTCCCTTTAACTTTTGAACCCTTTTCCTTTACTCTAATCTAATTGCGTGCGAACGCTTGGATGGCGCTAACCATGTTGATAGCAGTAATTCTCCATCTCCCCTGATTTTTGTTAACTACACTCAGAAAAATGTCCAGGTCAACTTTTTGTCAGGTTAACTCTGACCTTACAGAGGTTTCTGTAAGCCAGCTAGCGGTCAGAGTTAATCTATCTAAGGTCAACTCGTGCAGCTCCCAATGCCCTACTTCACCTGCTGGTGGCTTAATTTCAGAATTTCTCCGACCACAGGTCAACTCAGTTTTACTTGCCCACATGCAGGTGAACGCGCGCCTGCCCGAGGCCAATTATGCCGTATGTAGGTCGTCGAGTTAGCCTCCATTTTTCTGAGTGTAGTTGACGGATTTTTATGGGGTTTTCTCCAGTAGATAGAAGACCTCTTAGAGGGCATTTAACTTAAAAAAAACCCTACACAAAAAATACGATTTTGTAAAACCAATCAACAAGTTTTAAAGGTGATTTCGGAGCATGACACCAAAAATATGCATAACATCTCGCCCCTTTTAACCCTTCTCTTTGTATTTTTTAAATATGTCAGCCAATTTTTGTACGGTTTTATTCATAACAAGAAAAAACTAACAAAAACATAACAAAAGCTATAATTGCCAATCTGGCAATCATTGGAGACATTTTACGAAAAACGAATCTGCGCAAAATTTCAAGTCTGTAGCTCAATCCGTGCGCCCGCAATCCGCGCCACAGACAGACAGACAGACGGACAGACAGACGGACAGACGGACGGACATGCAGAAATTAATTATTTTTATCATTCTAAACACACTGGTGTAATTCATTTTTATGTGTGATGACGGGATCTTGGCGTTACAAACGGTAAGGCAAAGTTAATATACCCTTTGGTTTCACCATACGGGTATAAAAACTTCTTAAAAATTATAGACTATCGGAAATTGTGAAACAAAAGTCATGTGAAATGAAGGCGAGATTTTCCAGTCATCCATCGAATAATCCCAAATTTTAAATTAGATAAATAGAAGATTTCTTTAATTTATCCACTCGTTTTTTTTCAAAGAAAATGTATCTTTTTTCTTTTATTTTTTTATGAGAGTTCAATGTGTGATTCGTTGCAATTTTTGATTTTTGAAAAACATCCGAAGACATATCTAATATTATAAATATTTATTTTCTTTGTGTTTTTTATCAAATTCTCTTTCTTATTATCATCATTTACCACAAGTAAGGAAACAAATTGCACTGTTTTGAACCACCTTCTAGATTGCATTCACGAATGCACATTGATTTGAGACACGGATGTATTCTAAGAGTAGTGAACTCTTAAAAGTTTTTCTGGACCACATTTTGATGATATCTTGCACCACTTTTGCATAGAAGTATATATAAATGCCTTAGTAGACTTTTTGATTTTATTTGCTATACATTTTACGGTGCATCTAATGTTACTTTGCATACCGATCGCCTATATATTTTTAGTATTTGTACCCATTTCGATGCCATCCGTAGCGCTGCACGATAAACGCTGTTAAGATGGTTTTAGCTGCCTTTATTGAGGAGAAATTCACCTCAAAATCGACGAATTTATTTGTACCCAAGGGACATCACGCGTATCTCATTGATCCATGAAGACCTAGTGTCTAGTCGGCCTGTTGTTATAGCGGATATCAGTTGATTTCGTTTCGTAATGCTAACATCCTCGGGATTCTTTACAAGCTCCGGTAAAAAAAAGATCTCCTGAATATCTTCAGTTTAACATCAAACGAGATTTTTTATTGCTTTTTCCGCCAGCGAGACTTAATTTCGCCTGAACACCTTCGAGGGGTTTTCAATAGGAAATTAACATACAGTCGAATATATCTGTATCTGTACGTATTTATTGGCCAATCTATTTTAAATTGGAAAAGTTCTGTCATTTTTAATGCAATTTGGGTAGCTCGTAGTCAAATTGAGGAGAGCCAATGAGGCGGAACTAATTGGTAATGTAGCACAAAACTATTAATATTGGATGAGTAGATATAATAAAATATCATGACATTAAATTTGTAATATATCTAATGATATAAAATATTTATAGAAAACATATTTTTTTTGGAAATAAATTAAATCATTCCAAAAATTTCAATTGAAAAAAATATAAATTTTAAATTTTTCCAATCTTCCGCAAATGATCACTACAGAAATACGTAATTTTGTTAATTGAAAGTTTTGCAACAATTTCTGTTAAACTCAACTAAACTGAAACATGTCTTTTGGTACAAGTTTTCTTCGAATTAAAACCACCAAGAAAAATGTTTAATAGAAAAAAGAACTATAAAAAAGACAAAAGAAAAATTGTTGGCTAAACTAAAAGCGCACGCGACTAGCACGAGCCGCCTTTGACATTATAGCTACAAAACATAAGAAGACTCGGATGGTCTTTCTGTGACTCTGTTTGTTTTTTAGTTTAATACCACCACCTTACTTGTACGAATATAAAAACCAAAATAAAGTATAGAGAAAATTATATACCGGCAGAAACATTAAGACTTTATTGAATTTTATTTACACAAGAGTATAGGAAAGCAATGGAAAAAGGTTTTCTATTTCATACTAAAAAAAACTGCCTAAAAGATAAATCTTCCGTACTTGAACACGTAGTTACTATGGATTGAGACAGTCTGAAATCTGGAAAAGAAAGATATCTTTTGACATTGCAGCCAACCGTTTTAAATGTTTTGAACTTTTGGTTTTTTTTAGGATTTCATTGAAACTATAAATATCGGGGAAATAATAGCCAAAACAAATGGAAACTCTGTTGTGAAAATGTCAAATAGGTATTGAGATCTTTTAAAGTGCCTATCCCACATTTTTAAGTATGATAGAAATTTTCCGTAAAACAAAATATTTTTTATCAACCTGGTTTGAGTTGTTGTTTCTAGTTTTTAATAATAGCTGTGCACTCAGAAGAATGGAGTAAAATACATCGACTTGCGTGTAATTCAGGAAAATTTAGCCTATGCTAGGCGCGCGTTCACCTGCGTTAGGAAAACTAAAGACGTGTCGAGCTGTGGCAGGAGAAATTTAAAAGTTGAAACTACAGGAAGTAAAGTATGGTAAAAGGAGCTGCACAGGTTGAACTGAGGTAGGTATTTCGAAAATGTAATGTCATGTAAAGGATAACTTCGTTTGCCTACTACAGGCCAGAGTTGACTTGTCAGAAAGTTGACTTGTCAGAAAGTTTACTTGTCAGAAAGTTTACTTGTCAGAAAGTTGAATTGGATCAGCTTTATTATTTTTCTGAGTGTCTTCGTACCCTGACCGGAATTGTCAATTCTTTATTCAGTGGGCTAAGTTGATCGTTCTAAGTCTACGAAACCTGAATCGTTGGCTAATTGTGAAAATTTTACCAACATTAAGAATTCACAAAATAATATTTTTTTAAAACCTCTATATACTCTTATTTATTTATTTTTGCTCGATTAAAACTCTATAAATGTTTGAAAAAAGTTTATTCAAACGGAACTACAAATTTTACATACAAACATAACAAATGCTATAATTGCCAATCTGGCAATTATTGAAAACCCGTATGGTGATTTAATTGAACGGCGCACAGTGTCAATTTTTGCCATAAAAGTGGTCAAAATTATGAAACTCGAGTTCTGATGGAGATAAATTCTTCAAGTTTGGAGGTACTGTAGAAAAATGATCAGGCTTTCAGATAAAGACAAAAAGTTTGAAAATCCAGGGGTGTCCAACATTTTTTTGGGGGGCTAAAGTAGAATATTTTTTAAATTAATGAAATGCACCAGGTTTTTTTTTATTTTTATTTTTGAAATCATTTGTTTTGCATTGATGACAACTATTCCATCTTTTAGAAAATTGCTTATAAAAATGGTCAATTTTTTTTGATAGTTCAGTAAACAAAAAATTTTGATTTTTTGTTAAATTAACCCCTAAATTCTGCATAATAGATAAGAGCCTCTTAACTGCTAACTGGACTTTAGAGGAAATTTAATAGAAATTGGTGTTCCTGATAATAGTTAAGAGATGACAACCTCTCAACTTTCATGGTGAATTTTTGTAAACGGTTTTCATATTCTGGGGAAAAGTTAGCAGACGGTTCTAAACTCAAAAACCTCTTAATTTAAGAGGACCTCGCCGATGTCCTCTTACGACCTCTTAACTCCTGTGTTGCGTTTAAAACTCGAAAAATCACTTCATGATTTCAGAAAAAATCTAAGGTCAATAAACAGCCAAGTTTGACGTCTATGAGTAAGTGCTGTCAGATGAAGACATCGTGGTGAATCTCTTAATTTGCTAAAATCGGAACTCACCAAAATCTCTTACTCAGAATACTAATTTCTTTTAAAATCTCTTAATTATAAATTAAGATATCTCTTAACATCTGTTACCTAGAATTGGGGGGTAAATTGCACTACAAGAACTTCTAATAAACAATTTTTGTTTTTATTTTTAAATAATAATTCACAAATTTCCGAATATTTTACTGACACAGCCATTTTAACCACAGGTTCTACTTGAGTACAGTTTGATTAATAAAGTTCTTGTCAAAAATCCGTTTAAAACGCCAAGTCAAAAGTGGTGAGAGTTGCTGCGAATGCCCTTTGGCTGCCTTTAGCTGTTCCGTTATTCTTAAGCTAAAAATAGATTTCCTCTCCGGAACGAGCAAAAAAAACAGTAAATTTCAATGTTGTAAGACATTATTGGAAAAAATTAGAAATTGCGCTCTTACCTTCTCTTTTAGACCTTAATTACTTTAAGAAAAGAAGTATGACGCAAATTAATTATAAAAGTTTTTTGTAGGAAATTTATTTGTCTTTAATTTGGTATATAACCATTTTTCACAAAGTCGATTTAAACCAAATAAATTCGCAAAAATTCATTTTTTCACTTTAGTGATCTTGTCAAACGAAAAATGCTCCCACAGATTCATATGGCGGGTTATGGTAATGATTTATGTACCAAAAGAAAGGGTTTTCACTGTAGTTTTAATTCCGAGAGGTCTGATGGTGGGCCGAGGTGGGCGAAAAACTGTAAGCTTACCCTAAGCTGGAAAATTGTTGAAAAATAAGATTTTTTTATATCAGTGTAATTTAGTAATCAGATGTTTAGGTACAAGAAAATTGTTTTCCATAAAACTTCATTAATTGGACATACTTTAATAAAAAAAATAATTTAAGGGTGTCAAGTAAGTCCTTTTATGATTTTTCATAGTCGGAATCAGTAAATTATTTTTGAGAAAAATGAATATTTCGAAGTATTTAAAAATTGCCTAACTTAAGGCACTTATAAAAGATACTTAAAAATAAATATATATATTTTTATTGTTTTTTCTAGTTAGTTTAGACATTTATCTAACAGGAAAACATAAAAATATAAAATCCCGGGCTTGTCAAATTTTCATGAAAACCATAATTTTGGCCAAAATTTAGAGCAAATTCGACACTGTGCGGCGTATCAAAATTTCGTTTGAATTCAAATTTTCCAATAAGATTTTTTTTGTTCCAATCGGATTTTGATGTATGGGAGTTTTATGTAGAATCATATTCTAAATAACTTTTGTTCTTGCACTTTTTTGATAAGATGCACAGTTTTTGAGATATTCGCGAAAAACATTTTCGTTCCTATGGGGGGTACCCCCCCCCCCCCCCCCCCCCACCCTAATGGTCCATTTTTGCCCATTAACGAACTTAGCCTCGCATTTTACGAAAAACGGATCTGCGCAAAATTTCAAGTCTCTATTTCAATCCATGCGCCCGCAATCCGCACCACAGATGGACAGATAGACGGACAGACGGACAGACAGACAGACGGACGGACAGACAGACGGACAGACAGACAGACAGACAGACGGACAGACAGACAGACGGACAGACAGACAGACGGACAGACGGACGGACATCCAAAATTCATTTTTTTTTATCATTCTAAACACACTGGTGTAATTCATTTTTTTGTGTGATGACGGGATCTTGGCGTTACAAACGGTAAAGCAAAGTTAATATACCCTTTGGTTTCACCATACGGGTATAAAAACGGAACAACGTATGGGTAAAATATGCGCCGCAGAAGAAATTTCTTAAATAAAGAGCGACGCAATCACTGTAATCAAAAGCTACACAGCCATGCAATTTCTTATGATTTTTCACCTGTAAATCATCAAAATTTGCTCAAAAAAATGCCCCGCAGGAGGAAAAAATTACACAGTCGAGTTTTACATCGCGGAGTCGAGTTTTTGGGTGTTTAATAAAGTAAAACACAAAATTGAATAATCTAGGGGCGACACCCCTATATAAGAATAATCGATTTACCAAGTATTTACATGCGGAAATCTCTCGATGTATTTTATGTTTAATTATTTGAGATGTGTTCAATTCAACAACTCTATCACATAATAAATTTGTCACATAGTGAATACTTGCGCTAGTAGAAATTGACTTCCGACTTGTTCATCTTACAATGAAAACATATTTCTTCTGAAGGAAAATTATACATGTACATAAAATATTGAAAGTGTTGTGAATAGCACCTGAATTCAACAGAAAAAAAGTACATAGAGTTTAGTTCTGAAGCACCCTTTAACCGTAATACAAGATTTATTACTATAGTAGGTTTTAGTATCCGCCCGAGGTGAGGTTAGTACTCGTGTAATATATTTTGACGCCTTCAATTTTCCATGTCCGTTGCCTACGACAAGATAGAAAACTTTGTTCTTCTTAGACACGTATTTTTCTTCTGCCATTTATTGAAATCGTAAATGGACGATTTATATTTGCAGTCCGATGTTATCAAATACGTCATAGAAGGGTTTTTAAGTTTTTGTTAAATGTTTTCAATTTTTCTGTAAAAAAATGTTTCGCGATTTAGAAATTTTTGAAATTTATATGAAAACTAGATGCTAGAAAGGAATTATTGGAAATATGAATTTTTCATTAATTTGTTTTAAATGTGGAACAATTTTTGTATAGTTTGAAAAAAAAAATATTCGTGTAACAACAGGCTTTAAAAGTTTTACGAATTTTACCCCGAAACATGGAAAATGCTTGCAAAATCGAAAGACTTAAGCGCGAAACTTTTTAACAAAAAAATTGTCATCGTTTTAGTCGTAGAATTTATACATTTTCTCCAAAGCCATTTGAGTCGAAATCTTAAATCTTGATGTCAAGATTAAAACCAAATAACTTAGTCTTGTTTCGCATATCTCCTTGTATAATCTTCTTCTCGAAATCTATAGCATAACTCTATACTACGTTCAATCTTAACTATAGATTATGGTATGTTAATAGTCACAGGGATTTCGTACTTGGCCATGCGGATTGCATTTTTCCATATCTATCTAGTGAATATATTCGTATCTATCCCAGCCCAGCTGATATCTAATCCCAACTAAACGGATACCTGGAAATGAATGTTCGCGTGGGCTTGAGTTATATATTCATGTCTTCATAATGTTCACCCATAGTACATTAATTTTGAATTTAAAACACAAACCGAAGAATAAAAAGCGCGCGCACCATCCGATTAACATCGCAAAATGCAAGTTTAAATATTTTTGTTTATAAACATATCTATTACATAAAACGATACCACCACACCATTGAAATATGTATTCTGCTCTAATTAAAGTTAGTTAAAAATATTTATTGAATATTTAGAGATCTGCTTTGTAAATCAAAAAATGATTTGAAATTTAAATGATTTTTCAAAATTTTTCGGTTGTAAATTCTATTTGGCTTAAAAATTATTCCATTATTATGAAAACGTGGATTTTTTTCATCGAAATTTCAATCAGTAATTAATACTCTCTGAATTTTTTAATCTTCAAAGATAAATAAATAAACTGGTTCAATACGAGTACTTATATTCTTGAAGATAAACTTGATTGCCATCGAATCGATCACAAATAAAATTGTCTTACAAGTAATTAATCATTTCTAAATTGATTGCATTGCATGGTAATTGCATTCCTTGATTTAATTGAATTAGATTGGGAAAAGGAATGTGATACATTTGTATTATGGGTGGATAAAATTAAATGCTTGTTGTAACTTATGCTATTTTTGCGCCGGAATATCGGTAAATTTCCTTGATTTATTTCAAGTTATTTAATTCATTACATTACGTGCTATGTTAAAAGAGCAAAATGTCAAGTATTTATTCAGATTTTTAGCAAAGTGTTAAGTTGTAAGTAAAAAAGAAGGATTTTCTTGTTAAATAGTTCCATACTACAAATTTATTCAAATGTATTGTATTTTTAGAAGATCAACATAATTGTAATACGTGTCTGTATAAGGTTATCAATTATCATATCAATATTATACAGGAAAGTCAATTTTTTGTCACAAACATTGTTGTTAGCTTCAGGGTATCATGGAGTGGAGAATAACATAGGATGTCTTGTTTTTCAAAATTCGAAACCATTAAAGGTATTTCAAATCGATTTTCATTATTAGAGATGGCAGCGCTCAAGGACAAATAATATCTACCACTTTTCCTCTCTAAAAATTCCCTCTACTATTAATTGTGAAGGCATATAATTCCGGTGGTCAATTCTGGAATTAGAGAGGTCAATTCTGGAGACGGAAAGGCGAATCAAAAGTCAACCCAAGGGGAAAGGTCGGAAAAAATGGTTGTCGCTGATTTCTTTCAAATATGGTGAACTATTTTTGAAAATGTTGTATTTGTATTGAATTGAACTTGAATTGTAGTTTGAACCTGACTCTCAGTTCGTTGGTTACCCTCATTTTAGTAACACGTAATAAATATTGTTCTTTCGGTTACGAACTTGTTTCAATCTATTACAATTGGCGACGAGGACAATTGAACTCTCGTGCGGCTGCAGTAAGGTATTGTTAATCGCGCATCAAATAAATTTATTTGTTAAAATTGGAAATTATGGCTTTAATCGCAAATGTGCCGAGTTTTAATTTTCACCATGATGATTGGGAAATATTTAAAAGCCAATTGGAGCAATTTTTCATCGCGAATGATATCGAGGAAGCGACTGCAGCAGCAAAAAAGAAAGCAATATTACTTGGCGCATTGTCGCAAGAATCGTATAAATTGCTGATAAATTTGCTGCAACCAAGATCGGTAGACGATGCCGCCAGTACTTATGGAGCAATCATCACTATACTAGGGAGCCATTTCAAACCATCTCACAGCGCATTTGCGGAAAGGTATAATTTTTATAATGCTCATAAAGACTCCGCAGAATCTTTGCAACAATGGGCTGCAAGAGTAAGAGCATTGGCTGCAAACTGTAATTTTGGATCGGAATTGGACACCGTCATGAGGGACAAATTCATAATGGGGTTAGAGAAAGGACCAACGAAAGACAAGCTTTTCCTAGAAAACGCTTCGGAGCTGACTTTTGCCGATGCCATCAAAAAAGGACAAGCTGTCGAATGCATTAAACAGCAGTACGAAATTAAAAAAGAACCATCAAGTACCGATGGAATATACCGTATTTCGTCAAACAATAGCAACAAAAGACCAGCAGCTAGGAACAATTCGTCGAGAGCAGCAACGCAGAAGTCAACGCAGCAACGATGTTTAGTTTGTGGACTTTCAAATCACACAAAAGATAATTGCCGTTATAAGAATTATCGATGCTCTAAATGCAACCAAAAAGGTCATTTAAAAAAAAATGTGTATTGTTAAAAAAGCAGATAAGCAGAATAATTCTTATACCGACAATAAAAATTTAAATTACATTAGCGATAATTTTGAATTAAGTTTATATCATTGTAGGTCTAATAAGATGCAAAATATTAAGCCGCTCATGCTAAAGGTAGAATTGAACAGTGTTCCGATCAATATGGAATTAGACTCAGGAGCCTCTATATCCGCAATATCGTTTGACGTGTATCGTGAGTACTTTGAGAATATCAAAATAAATAGAACGGGTATAATTTTGACAAACTATAACGGATCTAAAATTAAACCACTAGGAGTTTGTAACATGTCTATTAAATATGATGATGTACTCAAATTTATAGATATTATGGTAATTGAACATGGAGGTCCGCCATTATTGGGTCGTGATTTTTTCAAATTATTTAACTTAGGCTTGACGAAATTAAACTTTTTCAATGCGAGTAATTTAGATAAAGATCTAAATCACTTATTGATCAAATATAAAAATCTTTTCAATAATGAATTAGGCGCTTACAACAAAGGTCGCGTTTCTCTTAACTTAAAGCCAAACGCAATCCCTAAATTTTTTAAACCTAGACCAATTCCATTAGCCATGAAAGAAAAAGTCGAGACTGAGATCGAAAAACTTGTTGGGTTAGGAGTATTAGAACCAGTAGATCATAGCGAGTGGGGAACACCTATAGTTCCTATTATTAAAAATTCAGGAGAAATTCGAATCTGTGGAGACTACAAGGTTACATTGAACCCTCAGTTAATAATTGATAAGCACCCATTACCCCGTATCGAAGAGTTGTTCGCGAAATTGTCGGGAGGAGAAGAGTTTTCCAAGATTGATTTGTCAATGGCTTATCAGCAGATCGAGTTGGACGAAGGATCTCGAAAGTTAACCACAATTTCGACAAGTAAAGGCTTATTCCAGTACACGCGATTAGTTTATGGCTTGGCGCCAGCACCAGCTAAATTCCAAAAAACTATGGAAATGTTGTTGTCCAAAATCGAAGGAGTAGTCGTTTTTATTGACGATGTGCTTATCACAGCTCCTAATAGGAAACAACATTTAAAAACTTTGGAACGTGTTATGAAAACGTTGGAAGATGCAGGTCTCCGTTTAAATAAAGAAAAATGTGTTTTTTTTCAAAAATCAGTCAAGTATTTAGGTCATGTTATCGACAATACCGGGTTACACTCCAGTGAGGATAAAATAAGAGCGATAGTTAATATGGATTATCCAAAAAATTTAACGGAACTACAATCGTTTCTGGGAGTAGTTAATTTTTACAGGAAATTTCTGCCAAAAATTACCGAAATCTGTAATCCTCTGTATAACTTACTAAAAAAGGAAAATCCTTTTCACTGGACTAAGGAGCATAGTGATACGGTAGATAAAATAAAAGAGTTTTTGATTTCCAATAGATCTCTAGCACACTATGACCCTATTCGTCCCATTAAATTAGTAGTGGATGCCAGCCCTGTAGGATTAGGCGCTGTTCTCCTACAAGTACAGGAGAATGGCACTGAACAACCAATTGAATTTGCTTCTAGGAAATTAAAGCCTAGTGAGCAAAATTATTCTCAACTTGATCGTGAAGCAACCGCTATTTATTTTGGAATTAAAAAATTTCATCATTATTTGTTTGGTCGACAATTTGTATTAGTCACTGACAACAAACCCCTAATGCATATTTTTGGAGAAAAAAAGGGAATTCCAGTTATGGCAGCGAACCGGTTGCAAAGAATCGCTTTAGCTTTAACAGGATATCAGTTCACTGTGCAACATATAGCATCAAAGGACAACATTGCCGATTATTTTTCGCGCTCGCCTATTCCATATAACGAATCCTCTGATAAGTATTTAGAGAATTGTGACAAATTGCAATTAAATTATGTCCACGGGTTGATTAATCCTCCCATCTCGATTAAATTAATCGAGGAGGCAACGTCGAGAGATGACGTATTACTTAAAATTAGTTCGTTCCTTAAAAATGGATGGCCTGAAGGTGATGTCGACGAAAACATACGTCCTTATAAGATTAGACAAAATGAGTTAAGCATAAGCAATTTGTGTTTGTTTTGGGGACCTCGAATCGTAATTCCTGCGAGTTTGAGAGGCCAAGTACTCGAACAATTACATGAATCACATCCAGGTATCTGTAAGATGAAGTCGAAAGCGCGAGAGTATGTATGGTGGCCGAAGATGGATACTGAAATAGAAACCTTGGTAAAATCGTGCCAACAGTGTTTATCGGTAAGGTCTAACCCTCCAAAGGCACCTCTGGTTCCGTGGAACTGGCCAGATGAACCCTGGGATCGTATACATTTAGACTTTTTGGGGCCGTTTCATAAGCATAATTTTCTTATAATTGTAGATAGCCATTCTAAGTGGTTGGAGTGTTTAGATTTCGGAAATGATATCACAACTAAAGCCACTATTAATAAACTTCGTTCCATATTCGCTTGTTTCGGGTTACCGCGCGTTATTGTATCTGATAATGGCAGGACCTTCACGTCGTCAGAGTTTAAATTGTTTATGATGCATAATGGCATTAAACACGTTACAACTCCGGTAGGTCATCCAGCGACAAACGGCCAGGCCGAAAACGCGGTTAAAACAGTGAAATATTCATTAAAGAAAATGATTGGTGATTCGAAGAATATGACAAATCTAAAATATTATTTGCCAACATTTCTGTTAAACTATCGAAACACTGTTCATTGTACTACCGGAAGATCTCCCTCTGAACTTATGTTTAATAGACGTACGCGAACTAGGCTAGACTTAATAAATCCAAATATATTTAAACAAAAGCGAGAAATCAGAAAAGATATACAAAATGTAAAATCGCATGTAACGGCTAGTCAGAACAAACAAATTAAAAATTATAAGGGAAATAACAAAAAACAATTTGACATTAATGAATTGGTAATGGTTAAAAATTATTCAGTACCAAATAAAATTAGTTGGTCGGCAGGTAAAATTATTAAACGTCAAGGTTCAAGATATTATTTAGTTAAGTTGAGCAATTCGGAGAAAATTTGGAAAAGACATGTAAATCAAATTATAACCAGGACCGCAGAATTAGACAATGAAACCGATTCTTACATTCCTGTAACTCTGTCAGATCCTACGTGGTCAATACCAATTAATTTAGTTCGTGAAAAGCCAGAAGTAGGCAACACTGAACCTGTAACAGTTGTTAATTCTGATGATGAAGATCAATTTTATGAAAGTGTAGAAGATGAACATTTAATTGAAAATTTTGTAACTAAAGATGGTAACTTAAATAGATACCCGTTAAGAAGTAGGTTAAGACAAAGATTGAATTCAAATTAATATTGTAACATTAAATTGTAAGTGGACCAACGAACTAAGGGGGGATATTGTTGTATTTGTATTGAATTGAACTTGAATTGTAGTTTGAACCTGACTCTCAGTTCGTTGGTTACCCTCATTTTAGTAACACGTAATAAATATTGTTCTTTCGGTTACGAACTTGTTTCAATCTATTACAGAAAAAAAAAATCAAAAATAAACATGCATATCAAAATCATTCCCGTTTAGTTTCATAATGGGGCTGCAACGGATACATATTTTTTGATTAAATATACCATCGGAATTCCCATCCAAAAGTAAAATTTTTACTTAACCCTTGGAGCACAATGAACGCAAACAAGCCGCAACTAAGGACGCTTCGAACTGTCACGCAACGCAGTTCAGGACCGGTTGAGAACAATAGAAGCGTCGTCTGTTGCGTTGTGAGACAAACACAGAAAAATTAAAAGTAAACTAAAGCAGAAAAATATATAAAAAATGGATAATTTTGAAGCGATAATTTGCTTGGTTGGTCTTTATCTTTGTTATTTGTATGTTATTGCACGTAGGCTATCAATTTTTCCTCGAACGACATTTCTCCAACCAGACTTGTTGCGTTAAATTTCAAAGTTTGGCAACTTTTGCGTCGATGGTTTCGTTGCGTTCACTGTGCTCACTCAAAAGCATTTCTGTGAAATAAACTCGTAAGTGACATTTAGATACGTGATGGTTGGTTTCGGCTTGGTTGCGTTCATTGTGCCCCAAGGGTAAAGCAGCAATCACTTGGCGAAACAAATTGATAGTAGAAAATCAAAATTTCAATTTTGTATGAGAATTCCGCTTGTATTTTAGATATACAAAATCGAAAAAAAAAATATTACTATGAAACTTTACTGGAATAGTTTTGAGATATGCAAGTTTGTTTTTGAATTTTCCCAAAAAAAAAAAAAAAATAAAAAGATAAATTTTGTCAAGTCATTTTTTTGAAACTTTTAACACTAGATTGCCCAAGCAAGTCATTTTGACTGCTTTTTAATTTCAATCAGAAAAACAATTATGTATATAATGACACAATTTGTTAGATTTTTGTGACTTTTTGTACAACATATAAATGCGTTTATTAATAATTGTAGTTACCGCCCCCCTCCTTCATTTCCGGTATATATATATATATATATGTTATACCTATATTGCCAAAAGCAGTCATTTTGATTGCTTGATTTCCTTGGGCAATCTAGTGTTAAATTGCTTCGTTGAGTATTTGAAAAATGTTTGATAACTACAAATTTCCTCAGATTTATTACATGAAAGCTTATAAAATGGGCTTCAAAACGCGTTTAACGTTAGACCTCTAGCACATTCCTAGCCTGAGTTCTAAATTCTTTTGTGATTGAAACTTAGCAGAAGAATTTCAAAGTGTTGTAACTTTGGAACTACTGCTAAAATGGTTTTACTTGTTCATGTTTTAGACAACAGATTTTTTTTTAAATATTTTTTCCAAATTCAGAAGGTTGTTATTGACAAATTGTGTTTTCTGCTAGATAGCAAACATGATTTAACCCTTTGCTGACCGTCGGTACTTTTAAGTACCACCAACTTTAAATCTTTATATTTTTTGTTTATCCAATAGTATTAACATTCTATATATTTCTATATACTTCTATATACCACAGGCGTAAATACCACCCCTCCATAAAATTAGTTCATGCTTTTTTTTTAAAAAAATGCTTTCTTGAAACATTTTCAATGAAAAAAAGTCATGGTTATTGATTTGTTGTTGTTCACTTCCTGGTCCACAAAGGGTTAAACGAAAGTTAGAGATCAGGCCCGGGAAAAAATAATTAAATAAATTACGCCGCAGGCGAAATTTTTGAAACAGAATACGGGAAAATGATTTAAATCAATATATTCCTTTATAAACCAGATTTTCATTCAGATTTAAAAATGCATGCATATAATGTGCATTAATTTATTTGTTTTTGATGAATTGAGGAAACTCTAAAAATTTGACGGAATGTAGTTTTACTTGAATGAAATTTGAATTGGCGAATTTTTAAGTAATTAAGGCCCGTTTTCTGATACAAGTCATAACTATTTAAGTTATGCTTAGCCTTCTTAAACCATAGAAATTCTGTCACTTGAAAAATTTAAGTTCGACATAAGTTGCTATGTTTCGTTGGTGCAAACCGCTCTAAGTTATATAAGATTTTTTATCTTTCCCACTGAAAATTTGACTTTTCAATTTAGTATTTGTTCTTCAGTTTCAGTTTTCTTCGAAATGCGTTTCCATGTTTGGGAAAATTCGATGAAGTTAAACCGTAGTTATAATCGACAAGCGTCCTTTGTGAGATTTTTTTTTGGTGTGAGTAAAATGGCAATTTTATAAAAATGTGAATAAAAAAACTGCATCTTAGAACATCATTTATAATTTCCAATTTAATGAAACCATATGGTTTTAATATAGACAAAGCAGTTCTTAGATCAATTTCAAAGTAAACAGGTGAATTAATTAGCAATTATTGCTCAAGATTAACAACAAAAGAAATTAGTTGAAGATAATAACATCAGCACACAATTACAACTCTGCTAAGGTGGAGTAAAATAAGAATATCATAGTTAAATGTTCGTTGTAACCTTCTCACAAATGTGACACCCAATCGATCGATCGTACCTTCGTCTTCCGATCAGCTTTTGTATAGCTGTCGATTTTGATATCTCCTCGAAGCCATGATACATATATGGTGAGCATAAGATGTGATCGCTTTGAGCTATTCAACACTTGAGGTGGCTTTACAGATGACATGATTGCCACGGCTGCTGGCTGCCAGCCTATAAAACTTTAAATACAATTAAGATACGAAACGGTATTTGCAACATTTGTCTGTGGATTGTTTTCGAAGTGATCGGAATTTTTGCTTGTTTTATGAATTCTCGATATCGTTTTCTGTGTCTTATGCCACATTTTTTATTGTTTCAGCGTTTCTTAATGTTGTTAAAGGCGTCCACATTGATTGTTCTCTGCACTATTACATGCCAGGTGTTGAGTAATGAGTGATATATCAATTACCTCATCTAATTGCCTGGTTTTATATAGTCACAGTTTACACTTTATATATTCATGTGTTACCTCCGTAGCAAAATGATTGATATACGATGTTACCTGAAATTTATTCACCCGCTATTCTTCATACAGAGTAGTTGTCATTACAATAACGAAACTTACAGTCTATATTTCAAATATCAAATACCGAATGGCAGTGACTTAAGCATCTAAGTTGGTTATGCTGTTTTCGGGTGATCTGATCGAACTTGACGCAATTATCGAGTGATCTTGTCTATCTTGGCTTTGCATAAATTAAGTAATTAAAACCTTTAGCCGGAAGTTTGGGGAAATTCTTGCACATAATAAAACTCGTTGAAATATTGTCGTGTTGTTGTTTAGCGGAGGTGTGGTTTCACTGGGATTTCTACATAAATGCGATGATATATCGATCATAAAGGAGGATATCAATTCAATATTACGATCACGGAAGATACACTGAGACTGGGGTTACCAATAGTCGGACAGATCCGCATTTTTTTTATCACTTTGATTGAAATCTTTATACAGAACTAGAAATATTTTTTTTAGCTAGACAGCGGGGAAAAATACTTACGAATCATTTTAAATCATGATGTTGAAAATATGAATATTTTAAGAATTGAGAAGTCCGTTTCAGGTATCTTAAAATAGCTGTTATTTTCTGGGATAGGGTGTTCGCCCGAAACTTAGCAAGGGACAACAAATATAAATTTTATATACGAAAAATTGATAATTTCAAGTTAACAACAGAAAGAATGAAAAGTTGTGTCTTCCTCTAGAAAACAAACATAACTTGAACGAAAACTAAGAAATCAAGCCCGGGAGAAAATATTTAATAATTTGCACCGCAGGCGATATTTCTGAAGCACAAACTGCGCACTGATTTAAATCAATAATTACACCGTCCGCATCGCAAAAGAAATTCATTTTACGTGCTTGTTTCGTTCTATTTTTTTTTTCGAAATTATCAAATCATTAATAAAGAGAAATGCGCCGCAGGCAATTTTTTCGAAATATATGCGCGATTAAGAGTAAATGTGTAAAAAAAATGCCGAAGTAGAATATGATTAGCATATTTAGTGATGGTTTTTTAGTTTTCAGTAAGTCATAACATTAAACCAAAAAATCCGGGACGAAATTTTAGTTTCTGGGACCCCGCAACAACATACCCAAATCTGGCATTGTCCTGGTTAATCCGGGCCGTATGTTCACCCTATATATTCCTGTTATTGTTGTTCTACAAAGAATGAAGATGAAGTTCTTTTGGACTTCCCATTTTTCTAAATGAAAGTCGATTTTTAAAATTAATGACACTTTTTATTAAAATCAGTTACGTGATTGCAAATTTCTCAACCCCCATCCCCTGAGGAAAACTTTTGTATTCCTTTTTCTTCTTTTTTTCCTTGGGCAAAAGGTTTCCGGTCTTAGCGTTCTACAAGGTCCGGTTCGCGTGCCAATGCCCTACAGTGTTGCAAGCTAATTCTCTTCGTGTTATGAACAGTGCTGCGCCGTCTTGTAATCTCAGGATTGGTGACACAACCGAAAATTTGGGGATTTTTGTAGAAGATTGAAAATTTCAAGACTTTTTTTAGGAATGCGATTGTGAGGGTCTCCCAAATCTTTGGCCCCGCCGCCTACACTTTGGGTTTTGTACGCAGTAGTTACATTGCGGCATTGAAAAAAGTAATGTTTACATAAAATTCCATAACAATTAAAGTTATACTAAAACCCTTTCCGTTTTTTTTTGTTCCTACGATGCTTTTATTTGTGGTTGCAGTTACAATAGCAGTTCGCCTGGATTACAATTAAAAACCGATCAAAAGTTACGAGGAATAGTAATTAAAAAACAATTTCTAAGAAAAATTTATGCTACAGGTGACTTGCGGACAGGTAAATAATTTGCTTCCACTAAAGAGCAATATTAAATTAGTTCGTTATTCAATTGTACATCTATTCCATGGTAAATGCCGCTGCTGCATCATTAATTCTTTAGGTTTTACGCGGACGTTGTCGCGGTAGTTGTATCTACGAAAATTGAATTTCTGACATGATTATCAGCAGGTGGCGCGGCGTGCCGTACTATAGTTAAATATACTCCTTCATTTATAAGAATATATCTCTATATTGATGTACCCAAGCCATTGGAATACATCTGTTAATGGTAGCGGTTCCAGTAACATTCGAAAAACATGAAAACATTACTGACGATTGTGTATCCTCTTGTAAAAGTGCCGCTCTTTCTTGTACCTCTTGAAGCTATTAAATGTGGATTCATTTTTCTTATCCTAGCGATGCGGGGCTTTTCAAAAAAGGTGAATTCTTCTTCAATCCCATAACGTTCCCAGCAATTCCCTGATGCTACTTCGAGGCGAAAATAAATCGCCAGAAGGTGGCTATTCAAAATAAAAATTGTTGGAAGGTTTAAATTGAATTGTGTTGGACGTCATGATTCATCTGATGCAAAATACTTTCCTTCAAATAGTTCACCTCAAAATATTTTCCGGTTGCTGTACTTCTGGAAATAATGCTGCTCCAACAGATGATGTTGCTAATGCTGATGGCTAGGATAGTGATGTCGTCTATGACGAGCTTTTCGCTACGGTTCAATTCAGTCGCTAACATGGAACCTATTTGTCTAACTACGCCGACATCACATAAATTTCAGTTCAGCATGAAATAAATATCGAACATAGTCTTCGACGAAAGAAGCATAAATGCCCTTGCTTACTGTAGGCATCGTAGAGATAAAAGAGACACATTGGGAAATTTTCTTTTTCTATCATTGAAAGTTATCCACTGATAGGAAATTGCATTTTTCATATTTTGTAGTCTTATTTCATTCGGGATAAAGTTTTTTTTTGTCATTGCAGAATTATTATTAAGATAATCGTGAAATGATAATATATAGCGCCATTGTAGAAATTGATTAATTATTGATTTATTAATGATGTTCACTGATTTAGAGCTCTAATTTATATCACATTGGGCCTCTATTGAAAATCTATTTTGTTTCGCCATAAATAATAATAAGTATAGCTTTGTGTGATAGTTTAAAAAATGTCGTTATAATTTATCATTTTTGTAGCCATTTATGTCAATATATTTGTAATCTTCAACTCTCAAAGGAAAAGAGAAATTAACGACTACTAATTTTTTGTATTCGATTATTTATTTAAACTCTATATGGAATCATACAGAAGTATATTAAGATTTAGAATACCGCTTGTAACCCATCAATCCAGTCATTGAACACAAAAATGAACTACATAAGGGTGTTGGGGATGTTATACGATTTTGTTTTCCGCCTGTCCATCCCCCTGTCCGTCCGCCTGTCCGTCCGTGTTATTGAAAAATGTATGCAGGTAAAATGTGTTTAGAATATGATTTGAGATAACTTATCTATACATCAAAATCCAGTTGGACCACTCCTTCCCCCCTCCCACATACAAATTGAATACGTTTTTCCTGTTTTCTCGAAAACGGTGCAAAGTATCGAAAAATTTATTACGATAAAATATGTTTAAAATATGATTTTACATAACCGTTCCATACATCAAAATCCAATTGGACCACTCCTTCCCCCTCTCCCACACAATTTGATTTTTTAAATACATATTTTGTCTGCCCTTATATAAAATATTTGACGCTTGGCCTCTGGCAATTGTTGCTTTTCTTATGTTTTTTATTTAACTGACTTCACTTTTTTCAATATCTGAACACCCTTAAAAAATAAAACAAGAAAATGTAAAATTTATTAACTTGAAGGATTTTTCAAATGTTTTTAAAATGGTAAAATTACCCTGGCCTGTCGCAATGTCTCTTACGGTCGCGTGCAGATGTTTTTCAGTTTTACCTTCCATTTCTCTTTGCGTATCCTTCATCACCGCAGAAGGATTTCCTTACATTTTTACGGCATCACAATACACTTTTACAAATAAAAAAAAATCCTTGAATCGCTTCGAAACCTCCTCAAAAGAATATTTTTGAAATTTTATTTCAATATAGAAATTCCTCTAAAAGACAATCACTGTTCAATGAAATAAAATCTCATTTTTTAGCTGCAACCAATAATCCCAAAATAAGGTCACAGAAGATTTTATTGAACCATTGATCGCTCCATTAATAAGTTCTTGAATTAAACAAAGAAAACAAATATTTCTGATAAACTTCCCTAATTTTTCATAAAAACCGTGAAATGAATTTTTTCAATTGTTGAAGACTGCATAGTTGAAAAGCACTTTAAGTTTAAATTCTTAACAAAAAAAATTTCTTAATAAGCTACTTGAGGGAGATCATGGTCAATGTATTTGATCTCCTCATTCTTCTTTTGGATTGTTTAATTTCGTTTAATGTGTGGTTAGATCTTAAAACATAGCTCTGATGATGGGTGGATTATAGTGTAATATATTTAATACCGAATAATAGATGTTGATTATTATAGTTCGCAGCACTTGTTCAATTGGAATTTTTGTAAAATATTTTAGAAAATTTCAAGGTTGTTTGATCAGAAGTGGAAAAAAATCTATCGAAAATCTGTAAATACACGTATTGGGTATGTAATTTAGCATCAATGCTACTATTTAAATTATCCCTAGGAGTTATTCCTTGCAAGTACAGGAAAATCAAAAAATTGTACAAATAGTAAAAATTAGGTGAATCTTATAAAAAAATACAAGAACTTTTTTTTACATTTAAAATGGCTCGAAAAATTTCTGATTTTTTCTAAAATCATCTGTTTTGTTTTTTGTAGTTTTTGTCATCGGTGTTAAGTTTTCATGCCAAAGTCCTATTCGGAAGTATGATTATTATATTATATGAGTGTATTAGATTTAGTATATCGTTTCTTACGTATCGAACCAAACGTCACGTACAAAAATGATTTACACCAGGGTGTTTGGGGTGACAAAAGGTTTTGATTTCTGCATGTCTGCCTGTCAGTATGTTCGTGAACACCATAACTTTCGAAAGAATTGAGGTAGAGACTTGAAATCTTGTATAGTTGCGTTCATACTTAATAGCAAGGTTAAGTTCTTTAGTGGACAGAATCTGACCATTCTTCCTCCCTCCCCCATACAATCGAAACAGTTTCTTTACAATTTTCTTGTAAATGGCGAGTCCTATTCAAAAATTTATTAAGGTAAAATATGTTTAGAATATGAGGCGTTAAAAGCTAGAGTGGACCAACCCACATAATCGAGTTTTTGAAGCTTTTCCACTTTTGTACTATTATTGACAGTAAATTTTTGGAAAAAAAATTTCTGTGGACTTTATTACTCAATGTTGAAATGTTCTTTTGTGCATCCAAACATTTTTGTCTAAAAACTCACTCGCAATAGTGATTCAAACACAAAAAAATTCACGATTTCGACATGTGGGTTGGTCCACTCTAGCTTTTAACGCCTCAACTTATATATACATAAAAATCCAGTTGAACTGTTCCTTCCCCCTCCCCTATATAAATTGAACACTTTTTTCTTCTGTTTTCTCGAAAACGGGACAATTATAACGACAAAATGTGTTTAGAATGTGTTTTTACATAAGCGCTCCATACATCAAAATCCAATCGGACAAATGGATTTTTTTCATAAAATTTTTGTCTGTCTTAATCATATCATACTAATATATTATCTAAAAATGAGTTGTTGTCTGTCTGTCTGTTCGTCTTTCACGCAAAAACGGCTGAACCGATTGTCTTGAAATTTGGCATGAGTGTCTGTGGTAGTTCTGGTTCCCACAGATGCCTATTTAGGCATACGGAAAAGAAACGCGAGGGGTGGGGGGAGTAAGGGGAGGGGATAAAGTGATTTCGAAACATAGTTTTTGCGATATGTTACTCCTTCGCGGGGAAACTTCTGAACCGATTGGCCTGAAATTTGGCATAGATGTTCGTCGGGGGTCCAGCCCCAACATAGACCCATTAAAAATTAGCCCGAGAGGTGGGGGAGTAGAAGTGGTAAAGTGATCTCGAAACTTAGCTCTTCCTCTATGTTACCCTTTCGCGGGGAATCTACCGAGCCAATTGGCCTGAAGTTTAGCTCCAACATAGACCATCAAAAAAATTTTTTTTTTAAAAAAACTTAACCCGGCAACGACGGGTATGCAAGCTAGTATAGAATATTTGACAATTGGTCGTTGGCAATTGTAGCTTTTCTTAAGTTTCAAACAGATCTTGAGAAATTTTTTTTTTCAAATTTTAGCTTTAAGATTTTTTTTAGTGAGTATTTTTACTAAAACGTTAGTACAAGACAAAATATGTAAAAAAAATCCGTTTTGTTGTTCAGTGATTCCTCTGATCCTCGTTGGATTTTGGTACCGAAATTTGATGTTTTCTAAGCAATTTTTTACTTCGTATTGTTTATGTATAATCTATCGCCATGATAAATCCGGTCCTTCAAATTGAATTGGTTTTTGAAAGACACCAAAAATGCATTCAATGATTGTGCAAGAAGGTGCCGATATAAAATATGTCGCGATTTTTTGCCTTTTCGGACTGCCCTCATTTTGTTATACTTTCGGTCATCTGGAATCAATTTTGTTTCTTTATTTGAAGTTTCAATAGTAACATTTGCGGGAGTGTTAAAACCTAGGTTCAACATTTAAATTCAGATATCGATTTTACGAATTCACTGGCTAATTTATATACAACAATTTCTAAAAGTGTACAGACCCGATTCAAGAGATTTCTATTCTCTTTAGAGTCTTTACCCCGATTATAAATCGTCAAGAGAATTTCAAATGCACACGAGTGGTAATTGAAGAATTTGTATCTCTTTAAAGAGAATTTGTTTTATATACACGTGCATTTCAAATACTATAAGTTATAAATGTTGAGCTCCATTGGGGCGAAAAGCTACTCCCCCTACAACTTCATTCCACGGAAAAGCTAAGAAGCTGGCAATCAGCGAAATTGTTCGGTACAAGTCGTTAAAAAAATAAACAACACCAGGTGAGTCTAAGCGGATCAATGCGGCAATAAGAAATTCATCATCCCACTATTTGGGTGTTGGAGTTAGCCTCCAAATGCGGTGCGACGCGGTGAACTGTTGGAAACTTTGAGCGATATTTAGTTAACTGGCCGACGATAGTGAAGGTAGCGTAGCGTCTCCTACCACACCCATAGGTGGATTGCGCTTGCAAGATTTTCAATTGAAATTGGAAATTGCGACAAGGCTTTTGCACGTTTAACGACTATTATTATTATAAAAAACAATTTTTTTTTGCTTATATTTCAGCTCGAGGTTTCCTTTTGCCGCTAGCTTCGATCGCGCTCGCGCTCAAGTTGTTTCTGATTTTTTTTCCTTTTGGGTTTTGTTTTAGATGATTTGTGGGGAGTTGTTCGGGTTTTTTTTGTTGTTTTCTTAGATTAAATTCATTTCGTTCTTCTTTTTTCAGTTTCGAATTTGCGCTTCAAAGTGATCTCGTTTTTATAGCAATAAATAATCTCATTTGCAACATAATAAAAAGAAAACACCACCACGACATTACAGAGGAAAAAATTGCAGAATTTCCAATGCAGATCGGTGCAGGACGAATTCATACGTGCGACACACTTCGATAGTAAAGAACACATGAGACGGTGGCTGGTATAGATGCATTCAGGTAAAGATACCTTGCATAGGTAACTCCAATGAATTATTTTTCTTTTTGCAGAAAATAGCACAGGTTTAGTTCTTTGGCTGGGCGATGACGACGATTCAAATCGACTCGGGTGGTGTAATTTAGTGTTAAGTAAGAGGCTAGGAACGAGTCCGTGTCCGTCTGTTTCATCCACTTAATAACGAGATCATTGGCTCCAGAGTCCGCAGATCGGCTTTCTTGGTGAAGGTATAGTGGAGGCTGTTCTGACGCGAGGCTCGTGGAACCTATTTGGAGTATCCACAAACATCCACCATGCGCCTTCATGTTGCCTATGCTTTATGATGACTGCAAAAAAGGCTTAAGAAATACTTGGCACAAAGTTGGCGTTACTTTTGGACTTTCAGGTTTCGCCGATCATCGGCCTAGGCTAAAAGAGCTTACGATTGCTTGCGGTGGCTGCTGAAATCTTAGCGGATATCAAAGGCGAATGTCTTGAAGACTAGTTCAGTAGGTCTCTTCAGCTGGTTCTGGTTCTTGTTATGTTACGAAGGAAAATTATTTTTATTTTTCCCTTTTACTTTGGTTTTTCATTTGATTTTATTTCATTATTTGCAGAGAAGAAAAAAACTGTAGCACCGTTGGCAAAGGTAGATCGGCTTATTAGGCATGGTGCCAGTTGCATTTTTTTAATGACTCATTCACAATTTCCTGTTCTACAATCATTTTGCTTTCATTAAAACTCTATCCAATCCATAAAAAAATATTGCGCTTTTTTGTAAAAAAATGATGCTATTTTATATGTCGAAAATAAGTATTTCAAACGTTTTTGCTGAAAGTCGACTTTACATTGTTTTTAAACTAAGGGCCATTACTAAGTTTTGATGAATATTTTAAATTGTTATTACATTCTGAAAAAATTTAAAAAAACTAGCTATTGAAGTATAATTTTTAATCATACTAATATATAAAAATGAGTTGATGTCTGTCTGTCTGTTTGTCTGTTTGCCTGTCTGTCTGTTCCTCTTTCACGCAAAAACGGCTGAACCGATTGACTTGAAATTTGGCATGAGTGTCTGTGGCAGTTCTGGTTCCAACATAGGCATACGGAAAAGTAGCGCAAGGGGTGGGGGGGGGGGGGGGGGGTAAGGAGAGAGGATACAGTGATTTCGAAACTTAGTTTTTGCGCTATATTACTCTTTCGCAGGGAAACAACTGAACCGGTTGGCCTGAAATTTGGCATAGATGTTCGTCGGGGGTCCAGCCCCAACATGGACCCATTAAAACGTAGCCCGAGAGGTGGGGGAGTAATGGGAGGGGGTAAAAGAATCTCGAAACTTAGTTTTTCCTCTATGTTACTCTTTCGCGGGGAACGTACTGAACCGATTGGCCTGAAATTTGGCATAGATGTTCGTCGGGAGTTCAGCCTCAACATGGACCCATTAAAACGTAGCCCGAGAGGTGGGGGAGTAATGGTAGGGGGTAAAGTGATCTCTAGACTTAGTTTTTCCTCTATGTTACCCTTTCGCGGGGAAACTACCGAGCCGATTGGCCTGAAGTTTAACTTCAACATAAACCATCAAAAAAAAAAAAAAAAAAAAAAAAATTGGAAAAACTTGACCCGGCAACGACGGGTATGCAAGCTAGTTTTGTCTAAAGAAAAGCCGAAATTTAACACCATATATTTTTCTAGACATAAAAAATTTAGGATATTTCTATTTAGGATTGCCAGCGATAAAACTAGGCCGGACGGGGCCATGCAATTTACGAGACCTTCGGTTCTGTGAAGGCCACTATAAAATAGGTGAAAAAAGATTTTTAAGGTGCCCGAAATTTTAAAAATTTGATCCAAAAGGAAAAATACCGTTTTTATGTGATGTACAAATGTTTTCTGTAGCAAGAAAGATGAAAAAAAAAATTCATTATTGCGCTACTGCGGGTTATCGGCAGAAAATCTCAAGCATATCTTTTTCCAGAAAGGCTCAGTCCAAAAAAAAAAAAAAACAAATACTTAAAAGTGGAACAGAACTGTTCTTTCTCAATCATAAGAATCCTCTTTATTTCATTACCATTTCCATGCAACAATTTCAAAAACTGCTCAGGTGGGAAAAATACTTGCTTTTTCCAGAAAAAATATATCTCTTAATCTTTTTCTGAAATGTTTTTCCACCTGATTTAGAAGAATAAATGTTTGATAATTCTCAGAAAATACAAAAAAAAACATTTTCCTTTGAATTCCTATTTCTTCAGGTCAGGAATTCAATAAAACATATGGGATATTTGATTATATTTACGGCCTAAAAAAATTAGTAAACATTTTGATCACCTTTTTGTAAAAGTGTCAGGGCAGACTTTTTTTTCGCATGTGAAGCGAAATATATTGTCCACGCGAGGTTAAAAAAGGGCATGAAATACAATTTATGTAAAGTAATCTTCATTCAATATTTGAAAATTAAAAAAATGAGGTCAAATCTTGTTACATACCATCGAAAAGTAATATGAAAAAAATGTGAATCAATCCCCTCTGCTTTTACAAATTAAAGAAGATTCTCCTCTGCTTTTACAAATTAAAGAAGAACTTGAAAACCACAAAAGACAAGATGTGTGAGAAATTTCGTAAATAAGACAATAAAAATGGAAGAAGAAGTATTTGTCGTTTACCGAAACCCTACAGAGAACCACTAGAAAATTCTGACAAGGAACCTCCATCAACGATAGTGAATCCCACATCGAAACGCATGACATTTCAAAGGTAGCCAGCCAGCTAAGGATAAAAATAAAATAAAATACAGCTAAGGCGACCGCTGTGAGCAGATTATTAATAAAACTGATAATTAACAACCGTCCTACCTCCGCTAATTCGATGTCCTGCAATCTCCTGAGGAAGCACCTTAAAATTACTATACAAGTGATCTTGCTGATCTTCAGCATTTGTCCATTAACCAACATAGAACGATCGCCAAGAGTGCATACGGTGCGCGGCGTCCGCTCTGTCTGGTGGAAAAGCCGATATGATACGACCGACGATATTAGTGCACTGCATTTCCATTTACGGGCCGTTTTGCAATCAGATTCAATTAATAATATCGATGGACTTTTGAAGTAGGAAAACGACGGCATCGCGACCAGGTATGCCTCAACAAATGAGGTAAAAAACGATCAAATTAAGACTGCCGCGATTCATCGGTGCTTTTACAGTAAAGGTATATCACATTGGCCGGGGAGGAAGACTGTTCAATTGACTATAAAATAAAAATTAGACATTTGCGAAAACACTACAACAGAGATTAAGGTGGCGGTATGGTGAGGTGGTAGACCTCCTGATTTAACTTGGACAAAAACCATCAGAGCCACCGCTGAAGACGTGACGACTTGCTGCTCCAGATTTTCACCTTAAAGGAAGCAAAATACCTATAACTGGTCTTTCGGTCTGTTCGTCTTGAGTTGGCCTGGCCTGGCTTGTTTGGACGATGGAGCCGAAAGTAACAACAGTAATGGCTTTAAACCATCGTTAAGATCGCTTAAAACGCCCAAATGGTACGTTCGCTGCAATGTCGAATAGTTAGTTACGTTTGCTATATAGTAGAAGCCAAAGTCGCGGATGATCGCACCAGTTATTAACAAACCACATCTTAGAGCCTCTGATGGTCGAAGTACCAACTAAAGTCTAGTAACCGAAAATAAATGAAAGTTTTGATACAATTTCGAGGCGACAAAAATAGTAACTTGTCGTCGATGGGATTAGTTAGTTGCTACCATATAAAGTCAGATGCGATTCAATTTAATTGTTAGGAAATACCAGCAGTATTTTTGCTCTGTTCGATTCTTTTTTTTTTGTACTTTCCGTACTCGGGACGATCGATTTATAAGACGTTTTACCAAGAGGGAATTCATGTTATTTTCAAATAATTATTAGTCAATTGAAGATATGATTTAATGTCTGCATGTATGATGTCTTAAATGTAATAATTATTTAATTGGAATATAAATTTATCATTCGATGGGAACATTTTGTACTGAAATAATTACACAGCTTCTATATCGAGATAAGTCCTTATAAGATCAGTATAGAAAGTCGTTGGAAATTAGAGTAATTTTATTGATAAGAAAATTGTATTTCTTTAAAAAAGAGACTTCTTTGTTTGATGTCAGGGGGCTTTTTCTGGAATTTGTACTTAGATTCAGTACTAAAAATTTCTTTGATAATGAAATAAAATTTATTGATAAACAGTGTGACCTTACATCCTGTAAGGAGTCCCGGTTTTAATTTTGCCCCGGATTATTCGATTTAGTCCCGAAACCGAAAATGTTCGACTGCGGTGCAGTTTTTTCAGAAGTTTCTACCTTTATCGTGTCTTTATTTAAAAAAACATCGCCTGCAGCTTTTTTTTTAATATTTGGTGATTAAATACATTTCTCTTCACAACTTCTATTGTGTTCTCAAGAAAAAATACACCACAAATTCACTGAAAAAGAGTTGGGACATAAGCTAGTTTTTCTGCGGGTACCGCTTTGACTCGTCTAGTACTTTTCGAATAATTTCGAGGTATTAACAATTTACACTTCCTCACCCCATCCCCTAACATGTCATCTGTCCCGGATTCGAAAAAATTGTCACCTTATTTATAAATGACTTGTACAAACAAATAAAAATAGAATGGGCAGTTTTAAAAAATTAAAGTTACAAAATGTGCAATTAAAGTAAGATTTACGAAAATAATGTTAATTTAGACACAAACTAATACCTAAATGTGTCATTTGTTCAATCAAACATAACAAAATCTATAATTGCCGTATCGCAAAACCACACAAGATGTGTATCGATTTAAAAGCTATGTTTCGGTTTATGAACAGCATTTCGGCTGAGCAACAAATATAATAGTTCGAAGTTTAAGTGAACGGCGAAGAGTTGTATCAAAATTCCATTTTGAAGTCAAACCTTTCAAAAAGATTTTTTAAAATTTATTCCAATCGGATTTTGATGTATGGAAGTTTTATGTAGAATCATATCTTAAATAACTTTTGTTCTTGCACTTTTTTGATAAGATGCACCGTTTTTGAGATATGTGCAAAAAATGTTTTCATTTGTTATGGGGGGTACCCCCCCCTAATGGCCAATTTTTGCCCATTAACGAACTTAGCCTTGCATTTTACGAAAAACGAATCTGCGTAAAATTTCAAGTTTCTAGCTTAATCCGTGCGCCCGCAATCCGCGTCACAGACGGACAGATGGACGGACAAACGGACGGACGGACGGACAGACGGACGGACAGACGGACGGACGGACGGACGCACGGACGGACAGACGGACGGACAGACGGACGAACAGACGGACGGACAGACGGACGGGCAGACGGACGGACAGATGGACGGACAGATGGACGGACCGACGGACGGACGGACGGACGGTCGGACGGACGGACAGACGGACAGACGGACGGACAGATGGACGGACAGACGGATGGACGGACGGACATGCAGAAATTAATTATTTTTATCATTCTAAACACACTGGTGTAATTCATTTTTATGTGTGATGACGGGATCTTGGCGTTACAAACGGTAAGGCAAATTTAATATACCCTTTGGTTTCACCATACGGGTATAAAAAAGAGATTTTGGAAGAAAATTTATTACACCGCATTTACATGGTCTCGTTCTACGCGAAATCGCTTTAACGCGGTTAAACATTCTTGAAGTTGGTTAAGAAATGGCTACAAAAGGTTTTTTTTTTGTTTTTTGAATTTCTAGGCCTCTAGGATTTTAACACATTTTTTTAATGATTTCGGGCTACAGATCAAATTGAGATCTTTACTTTGTTTTCTTTCTCTCTAAACTAGTGATGTCCAATTTATATGTGTTGAATTACAACTACTCGGAACTTTTATAGTAATACGCATTTTTCCCAAATACGCTGGAGGGTTACAGCTTCGGCTTTTGATATTCGTAAACAAAACCCGGAAGAAGGCGGATGAAAGTTACTGCGGATTTGCAACGTAACGAAAATAATTTCGATGCAAGATGTTCCAATCGGAGCAACATGATGATCGTAATGGAAAACTTAGCAACAGTATTGATCGGTGCCCTATGAGCTATACATTCTTTGCAAAGATACAGTCAACAAAGAAGAAGGTATCGCGTGAATACATTCAAGTGGTCATCTGGTTCCATTAGAGGTGGACGTGCAAAGGTACCGCAGGTCATTCGTACAGAAATTCTCTATTGCGAACAGTTCGTGAAAGATTAGAGGGATGTGCGGCTGATTCTTTGCATAAAAGCACTTTAGCAACATCACAAATAAATTCGATCAGATGTGCATTACCACATAAAGACTGGCCAAAGATCGATCGACAATTGAAGCATCTGTGTCTTTTTAAGATCAGGAAATAGTGCATACCCGTGTACCACGGTTGTCTTCTTCTTTTTATAGTCGTATCGAATTGAATAGTATGGTTTTTACCGATTAATACGACTTTGCTACTTAGCGACAATCTTATGTTGCTTTTTCAACATTACATTGTTCACAAAATCTACCTTTTATATCTGATTAAATTTAATTAACTGATTAATTCCAAAGAATTACAAGCAAGAACTTAAATCCTAATCACCATTAGGGATCCTTAACTAAATCGGCTTTAAGCCCGATTTAGTTGGAAGCGTCATCGCAGCAAAAACGCAAAAAAAACGTTACAATTTCACAAGAGTGATGATTTTAAGACGCAATTGTTTCGTGCTAAAAGGTATTTAGATCATTCGGCGAAATCATCATTTCGATATGTTGAAATGAAACATCTTCGACACGTGTAATTATAACGCAAGGCGTTTTCATTTCGCCGATTATGACTGGCGGACATTCATCCGGCAACCTTCAATTGATTGTCTCTATACATAGAAATGAATAGGAACATGAGATTGGACAACATCAAAATACTCGAAAATGCCAATTTAGTCGCTAATCTCGTAAAAGGGACAAAAAATTCATTTTTTTTCCAAATCTCAAGTATTAAAGTTGACCCAACAACTTTTGATTTCTCGTAGCTGTCATCCACTTATTTCTCCCTCAGGTGGAGATTAAAAACGCCTCGAGGGCAAAATTTTGGAGCAGAAGATGCTTTTTGAGGCTTTGCTTTTACGAAAAAAAAAATTCGATCCAATGTTTTTTACTTCCTTTATCGAAGATTCAACTTTTACGCCTCTTCCCAACGTGTCAGATTGAAATCTTGACGCGGCGACGAAATCTACCGCAGATTCACGTTTACATTAAGCCCCAAACGATAGGCAAAAAAATCTTATTAGAGATATGTGAAGAGGGTCGAACCCGTGGAAAGAGGAAATGATTAAATGTTTTGGAATTTTTAATCTAATTTACACCGCTCATGTCATATCGTAATTCTGCTTTCATCTAAAACTCTAAATGGATTTAACTTAGCTCGATGCACGCAGGAAAAAATTGTGAAAATCTTGAGTTTAGCGGGTTTTTTGGCGATGTTTACAGTGATGGAGAGGTTTTTTTTACACTGTGAAAATTCTTTCATTAAAAAGTCTTTGGTCACTTTTTTAGCCGAGCTTTTTAATTAAATACGAAAGAAAACTTTTTTTTTTATGTTAGAAAGCTCACGTAAAAATTATGAATCAGAAATGAGTCTATTGTTAAGCACAAAATAGAATCTTTTTATTTATTTATATAATAGTTATACGATTTTGAAAATTCTTTATCTAAAAGTATAGAGAAAAAAACAAAATTAAAAATTTTGAATATCCCCCGACTAAAAAAAAACCCTAAAAACAATTGAAACCCACCGAACAAAAAAAAAATCCTTGTGTGTAATAAAAAAAAACAAAAAAAAACTTACTTGGAGTACAAATACTAAGAGTCAGGCACATAAAAATGAGCATATGCTTATATTTCATTTTTTTGGGACACATTTTATAGTTTGTATGAATAAAATAGGGCAGATATGTTTGGTCAATGTTTGTCAATAAACTCCTGCTTGTGAAGTACAACATTTGTTTAATTTAATCCACAAAAATTGGAAAATTTGCACCAAAAAAGTGGAGTATAAGCATATGCTCATTTCTATGCATTTGGCTCATTGTCAAAAGTTGCGATCCATGAGAGGTTTTGGAAAAAGAAAAATATTAATAGATTAATCAAAACTTTTTTCGAATCACAAAAAAAAACAATTACTTTTTTAAAGGAGCATTTCTATTCATTTTCATTGAAGAAACCCTGATCAAAGATCAACTACTTGTAACACCCACCTGCTTTATCTGTTTTATCCATCATCATGTCAATGCCTCCATTCTTCGCAAAATTCAATACTTATAAGATGACCCTTTTTATCGAAGTGTTTTTCATATTATACCACAAGACCTCTTCAATCAAGAAGTTAAGTCACCATAAGATCTAACTGTCGGCGACTATAATAAATTCAATTAGTCGAGTATTCATCTTGAAACTAGTCCATCCGACTCAAGTGGCCGAACATCAAAACTCCCACGTGAATTTCAAAAGGAGCCTTGCATGAATATTCTTGGCTGATTCAAATAAGAAGCCCCAATTCAATTGAACCCCAGAAGATTTAAAAAGAAGACAATCCGGACAGATATATTCCCTCACTCACTACCACACCGCGAAACAACTTAATGCGATTACCTGGATCTTAATTTGGAGAGGTTTTTCAATGTTTCGGGTTTATTATTGAGGAGGTTCTCTAGAATTATCATATCAGCCTCGTCTTCATTGTCGACGTCATCGGTTAGTTCCAACGCGACGATCATCATCACTTGAATTTTTCCAATTTGATCAGAGCCTGCCAATTGTTGACTTTATTAACCATCATTTTATCTTCAAATGGCCTCTATATAAAAATTCGTGGTAAATGAGAGATATCCAAATATATATTCGAGTGGATGGGTTAGATTGGGGGTCGCTTTTGGAGCATCGCAGTCACATGAAGTGGAGCCGCGTGCGGATATCACATGTCAAGTTGATGGATTATTGGATTTCAGCTGAATGTCAACTGAACAGGTAAGAAGACAATGTCGGACTTGGACGGGGATTCAATTCCATTTGATTCCATTCGATTTGAACAGATCATGTGTACAGACAGAGTTCCACTTGAACATCAAACTCGTTTTATTCCAATGACTGATCTCTAAGTTGGGATGACTTTGTTATTGTTGCGGTACGGTGATGTTGGCGTTTTACACTTTTTTTTTGTTTTCCCATTTCGAGATGTCAAAAAAAAATCTTTTTTTTTTTCAGAGATATGAATATAGTGTGTTTGCGGTATCTCCGAATTAAATTTTTCAATCATCTTCGCCATCGACAATTGAAATTGAAGAGCTTAGCCTTGGAGCTATGATTAACATATTTATTTATTTTTTCTAACGATTTTTTTTGTATGGCCTACCTGAGACGACTCTCATTTAAATTTAAATTTGAATAAACAGATGGTCCTAGAGGCCAGCCTACTGGCCAAATAGTGCATGTTACAAGGCAAAGTGAAACTCATTGCTCAATGATGAAAAGCAACACTGGTTATTAGTACTGGTAAGAAGATTAATTGGAAGTAAGTACATGGATTCGCAATTTAGGAATGCTGTCAGTCCCTAAAAGTATTAGTTGGGAACCAAAAAAAAAAACAACAACTGATGAAATCAATTGACAATTCAGTTAATCAAAAAAAAGTGTGTGTAAAGATGTTATGGTTTTTAACAGATATTTAGTTTTTTCAGTCTTTTTTTTTTAAAAAAAAAAGGAGTTTTGAAGACATAAAATACGTCACAAAATTTATGGTTTGGATGGGACAGGAAAAGGGGGTCTGCCTGTGATGTGACGGTAATATTAAACTCCATACAACCATGAAAGTACACGAAAAATGTTGAACACTGAAGGGTAACTCGAAAACCCTAAAAATAGTATGAAGGCTCATGGACAGCTTCTTTTGCAAAACCTCAACCTACTGTGTTTTCAAAAAAAAAATGCCTACACGCAGAGCAATAATACTAAACCTAACTATTTTATAATGGGAAATCAGGACTATAACTAAAATAGTTTATTTCAATTACAAAAGAGTTAATTTTAATTACAGAAATAGTCAATTTAATCACAAAATAGCAAATTTTACTACTAGGCAGCTAAATTTATTATAAAAACATAAGAAAAGCTAGAATTGCCAGCGGCCAATCGTTAAATACTCTATATACTCTAGGAGAGGGGGAGCAGTGGTCCGATTGGATTTTGGTGTATGGATGAGTTATGTAAAATTCTTTTCTAAACACATTTTGTCTTAACATTTTCGAGAAAATTGCAAAAAAAAACTGTTTCGTTTGTCTGGAGGAATGATTGGATTTTAGCCATTCACGAGTCTAACCTTGCTATTACCAATAAAATCAACTATACAAAACTTCAATTGTCTAGCTCAATCCTTTCGAAAGTTATGATGTTCACAAACATACAAATAGGCAGACCGGCAGACAGACAGACGGACGGACATGCTGGTGTAGCTCATTTTTGTGTCCGTGTAGCGTTAACCCTCATACTGTCCTTAAGAAAAATAACGTATGATGTCTTCGTGGGTCAAGAATGACCCTCTACATATTTTCACATAAAAATAGGTTTTCTCTTAAATAAATTGATTTTTTATTACACTTTGAGTGGAACTACAAAAAGTTTTTGCGCTATAGAGAAATAAAAATTAATTAGAATGTTTCAGGCAGTAATAAGCTGTTGTACGGTGTTCTGGGCAAACATTTTGTTTACAAACCGAGCAACACGTGAAAGTTTTTCTTCTCTTTTTTTGATGGACACAAATCATAGCGCTTTCGCTCACTGGCTGTTCTTTTTCCGGATTTGGAAACCGTTGCTGGAATTTCCTAAATAAATTTGAAAATTCAAACAAAAATTTGAAGAACTATCGGCAACAATCCATGCTTTTTTACACTAGGGTCATTTATGACCCATGAAGACTACACCCGTCACAATTATCAGTGCTCTTCAATGGATTAAAATATGAACAAATAGATTATTGTTTTCGGTATTCAAAAGAAATTTGTTCACTGAGCCTACACCATACAAACATTTTTCATGTAGTTGAGAAGATACTTTTAATTAAAATCGAATTTGGGTCAGAAATGACCCGAGGACAGTATGAGGCTTAAAAACGGTATACTAATATATTTCTATATGATATAACATCGGTTTTGATTATTTGTGTGATTTAAATGAACTATTTTAGTTATAACTATTTTAGTCACAATTCCACTGTATTAAATTGTTAGATTTACTAGTTTTTCTCTGTGTGTAATGGTTTTGAAAATTATGGGAATAAAAAAAGTGATTTGGAACCCCTGTTTATTTGTTTTTAGAGCATATTCAAAAATCTAAACATAAACGGCGTTTTTTTTGAAGTCAAATAAAAAATGATAAAAGAAATTGTACACAAACCAAGGTTCCACTGTATATCGAAAAAGTTAAGATTTTTATCCTTTTTCAAATTGTAGTTCTACAAACGATAAGATGTGCGTGTAAGTGTATTTTTTTTGTATATTTTTTTTATTAATCTTTAAATGGTTGTCTAGCTATAGCTGAAGCAAAAACCATTAATCATTTTTGAGGTGAATATTAGTGAACAATTCAACTCCCTAACGCACAAAATCAATCAATCGAATCTGTTAAGGTGTGGCTGATATTCCTCGTTCAGTAGCAGAAATTTTCGTTGCCAAAATTGGTAACCATCACCAATCAAGTATTTTGCAGAAGCCAACAGTTTTTAATATACAATACCAAAAGCGACACCTTTCTACGTTTAGAAATCCAAAGTGTCGTGTTTAAAAAAATGTTTTTTTTTTTGTAAAATTTTGATGATTTCAAGCGCTTTAAGACTCTTTACGAGGAGACGGCAATGGTGTTTTTTTATACTTTAGGTTTTTGATGCAATTTTCTATCAACGTTGCAAATATTCTACCACATTCTATAATTTTTATTTGGAATGTAAATTTTTACAATTCTATTTGCCATGGTTAGTTTTAGGTTGTTTTTTTTGGCTTAACTTCAGTTAATGCTTGGTATAAGTAACGCATTCTGGCTAAATTTCATGCTGCTCGTTTGTCGTACAGGTCAAATGCGTGCTAGCCAATCTGTCGACGCTTGCGTTAAATGAGACCCGGGCCCCAGGTAACTCGATTTTCAATTAACTACGCCACGGATTTTAGTATAAATGCTGCTGTTGTAGCTGCTAGCTGTTGTAAATCATCAAATACATCAAAATACAAAATTAATTGCACATATATAGCGCTCCAGTAAATAATATTCATTGCTGGCAATCGCTCTACGAAATTCATGTAGCCAAGTGGGTCTGCTGGATACCCTCCCTAGGTGCTCATCGATAAAATGCAGTAACTGGAGCTCGGAGCCTCCGCCTTTTCGAACGATATGCAAACTTGTACCAAAAGAATCTAAACTTATAATTCAAAAGTAGGCACACATAGATCGGTTTATTTTTTGATGATTTTTTTGAGGAAAATCGAGTCTATCGGGTATTTTCAATGCATGCAAACCAAATTACGCCTATAAACTCGACGAGGAGACGTTTGGCATTATATAGGGGACTAGATATTTGAGACATTGTATTGATTCTGGACCAAATCCACCGTTTCTACCACCTGGAAAGTTTCAATTAATAAAATATATTGGGTGTGGCGATTCATAGATTTTGTAACTGAAATTAACTATTTCTTATTTAGAATAAAATGTGATTATTTGGAAATTATGGTTTTAGTCACATTTTATAGAAAGTATAATTAGTTTTTTACCTGCATATTAGAATCGGGGGCAGATTCGCGTATTTTTTTTGTATGAATCCAAGATAGATTTCCGGAGGAGAGCGGTGGAAGGCCCCTCCCCCTCCCCTTGCGACGAAATGTGAGAAAATTTTTAATCCTTCGAAATTAATCGTGAAAATTATATAAGCCCGATCAGAGGGAAGTTTCAATTTTTGTCATTTGTTTGTGATTATAAATAATGTTATACGAGCCGTAGGCAAAACATTCAGAAAAAAACATCCCGCTATGAAAAATTATGTAATAAAATGCGCCGCAGACGAATTTTTTGGAGGAAACTGCGCTAGAGCCAGTCCCCTCTAAGGTTACTGCGCAACAGGCGAACTCTTTTAGGTTTCAAGGTTAATTTTTTAGTGATTATGAAATTACAACAATATATTGGATAAATCCGGAATAAAAGTTGTGTTTCCGGGACGCCGGTACAAGATGCCTAAACCCGGGATGTATGGCCACCATATATATGGCACATATTTGACACTATATGTGTTAACCGTAAGTGCCAAATACGTGATGTACAAAAAAAATTGCCCTACTACATTTTTTTGAGCATAAAATGAAAAAAATCTATACAGTTTCTCTATACTCTCTTATTCTAATATACTATTATACAGTGCAAAATGTCCTTAATTTCAAGACCCCAAAGCATCTTCTAAAATCCTATTTTTTTTTTTAATTTTCTCAATCCTTCTGCACTAACTGTCGCTTTTCATTGCTTCCAAGATTGCAATCGTCATTATAGTTAATAAATACTAGTAAATACTTACAGATAAATTCAATAATGTAAATTGTAACTCAGGAACGGCAGCGCGGTAGAGAGGTCACAGACAACACGAGTGAAAAAGTCTCGACACTGGCAAACCTCGTAATGTGCAGCACGCGCGAAATTCGTGACAGGGCGTACGTTTAACAATAAATCTTCACCGGGATATTTAAATGTGGTGCACGTTGTAGTAAAAAAATGCATAAAAATATACAATAAATCGTCGTTTAAAGTTCATATAATAAAGTGAAGATTTTAAATTTTTTATAGGATTTCGGAAGCTATTCTGAGGGTTTCTTATATTAAACCTCATAATGGAATATTATAATTTTTGTGAAAAAAGTATCTTCTGGCCAATCAAAAATGAAAGCAGATAATTTGATAAGACCAAATCTATAGAGAACAATCTGGGTGTGAGAAAATATCAAATTTGAGCTTGGACATTACAGTTTTTGTAAGATGTTGAGTGGGAATGTGTGAAATGTGTGAAATCCACGTATTGGGATTGGGTAACGTATTGGGTAACGTATTGGGTAACCTAGGTACCACCTCAAGTGAGAGTAACTATTTAGGTACGCTTTTTCCCAAGGTCGCAGGAAATTCACAGTTTGTAATTTTTTTTTGTGACTTGTACCTAGTTTGGTACCTAGGTATGAAGAAAGTGTTATCTAGGTGAGTAATTTACTCAAAAGTACTCAATTTAAGCATATTTATTTGGGTCCATCCGTGACAAAATCAGTGGCAGGGGAAATTGTTAGATATTCATGAGGTATTTATTAAAATCGTTCAAAAATGTGCCGCGGGCGAGAAAATGTAGTTTACAGCAACCCCGAGTTTAAGTAAACTCTTTGGCACATTTAGTCACTAAATGTTAGTGATCGATATTTCTCGAGTTTGATAAAGTCTAACACTAAATTGAAGAATCCAGGAAAAAGTTATGTTTTTGGGACACTCCGGGACTGTCCCTGGACGTATAGTTCGGTACATGCTTTTTTCTATGGGGGTTAAAAATACTCTCTATACAAATTAATGATGTTTAAGCTATCAGTATTCATTTAAAAAAAAATAAAAAAAAATAAAAAATAAAAAATTTTAATTTTCCACAAATACGTTCACTGTAGTCCAGATTTTTACTCAACTAATAAAAATTGGGTCACAAATGCACTTAAAGGTGCACTGAATGAGAATAGAGTGTTTGAAAATAAATAAATATAAGTCAATTCAACTTTTAACTGCGTTGCCATATGGCATCAAAATACCGAATGGGTTAACTATGACCCACCTCTAACGTGCAGCTAATTTTGATGAAAAATTGATCACTTGGGGCTTTTCTGCTGGTAGCGGTCAGCCGAGACGTTTATTGATGAAATTGTTTGTATGCAAAATATTCTGAAAACTTGAGAAGAAACAAAAGTTTATTGTAAAGCGTCATTAACCATGCGCATTGGAAAACTATAGGAGCCAATAATTATTAAGGGATAAAAAGTAACTATTGAAAGAATAGTGTTGGATATTTTTAAATTTCAACAATGTTTTTGTAAATTAGGTATCAAAAAATTATGTAACTCTACACTACACACATGGAAAAAAATATTTTATAATGGGGAATCGTTACCATTGCCAAAATTGTTAATTTCAATTACAAAAATAGTAAATTTGACCACAAAAAAGTAAATTTTACTACTAAGTAGTTAAATAAGGTAGGTGGGGGTAATAAGGCCCACCACTTAATAAGGCCCAGGGACGAAAAATCATATTTCCAGGACAGGTACAGATCTGGTTTTGTGCATGTTTGTGCACAGTTTCAAAAGAAGTTATTTCGTGCAGAAACAATTACGCGGTCTCGCACTGGTCAATTGCCACAGTCAATCAAAGGCAGTTGGAGTGAGTGTTTTCACTTTTTTATAAAATTAGCTGAACGAAAAGGTAAATATTTCAGTGATTTTTCTTTGTGGACCATTTGTATTTTTGTTATATTTGTGATTAGAATAATCCCTTAAGTGATGTCTGTGTGTTTATTTTGCCAATATTGTGGGGGTTGGGTTTGATTAGGGCTCGAATTTTTTTTTCAATGATGTGTCTAATAAGGCCCAGAAGAAATTGCATTGGGCCTTATTAAAAGCTTTAGATTGATTTTTGTTTTTATTTTTTCTTAGCCTCAAGATGACAGATAAAGACGCAAAAAAACGAGGGAATTGGTCTTCTGACGGAATGGCAGGTGCCTTACAGTCAATCCAAAGCGGCTTCTTATCTCAACGTGGAGCTTCTGTGAAATTCAAGATACCAAGGAGAACAATAAGGAACCACCTTAAACTTGGGAGTGCGAACAAAAAAATTGGCAGACCCGGAATATTTACGAAGGAGCAAGAAAAGGACCTTGTTAAAAGGATATGTCGCTTCGCTGAAGTGGGTATGCCTTTGACTCCTAAAATTTTGCGCTTTCACGCCTACAACTTTTGTGTGAAACACAATATTCCGCATAACTTCAACCACAAAACTAATTTGGCCGGTAGGAATTCGTTTGAAAATTTCCTGAAGAGAAATCCGGAGTTAGCGCGCCGCAAGGCTCAAATCATGAATCCTGCTAGAGCTCAAAAATTAAATAAAAATATTGTTAGCAATCATTTCAACAGCTTGAAGAACTTAGTTATGAAACTTGGTATTCAGAATTCACCGCAGTGCATCTATAACATGCACCAAAAAGGCTGCCGTATTTGCCTGCATCACCAGCAAACCGTCCTAACTTTGAAAGGCTCGAAGAGGGTAAAACAAATTTCGAACGAGCACGCAGAAAGTGTTACTGTCGTTGGTTGTGTAAATGCCATAGGATCTGTGATTCCGCCAATGATTCTATTCAAAGGAAAAAGATATAAGCCCGAGTTTACAGACAACCTACCTGCCGGAACTGAAGTTCGGATGACGCCGAAGGGGTACATGACTCATGCAACGTTTGTGGAGTTCATAGTTCACCTTGGAAAATATAAAAGTCCGGGTCCATGTCTTCTTGTGTTCGATGGAGCTAAGAGCCATCTCGACTACAGTATTGTGGAAGATGCAGAAAACCAAGGAATAACGCTTTACTGCCTTCCATCGAACACAACTCACGAACTTCAGCCCTTAGATAAGGCGTTCTACCGTTCGTTTGAGTACCACTGGGATCAAGAGCTGCTGAAATACATAAATAAACATCCACAGCGAAATCTTAACAAAAGCAGCTTCAATGTGATATTTTCACAGGTGTGGGGAAAATGTATGACGATTGATAATATCGTCAGTGGATTTCGGGCGACAGGAATATATCCCTTTGACTCCGATATTTTACCAGACGATGCTTTTGCGCCATCGGTACTCACTGAGATACCAAATGCGTTGTTGGACGATAATGTGCCTGTTTCGACACTAACTCCTACTCCACAACAAGGATTTTCTGGACATTTCGACAATTGGAGTTCCGAAGACGATGTACCGCTTTCTCAAATAAATTTATTAATTGACATTAGTCAAACCGTCGAGGGCAAAAGTGGTGCGCCCTGCAAGCTTAAATAGTGACATTTTTGGTCAAAAATGTCACTATTTAAGCTTGCAGGGCGCACCACTTTTGCCCTATGTATTAGATAATCAATAAAATTGATATTTTCTTAACTAAATTTGTGTTATTTGTACTTTCGACGTGTGGGCCTTGTTGAGTGCACATTTGGGCCTTATTAAATGCACGTGTTTCTAATTAGGCCCAGAGCACATATATTTTATTTTGATAGAAAAAACATAGAACCCACTATATTTGACCGGATCAAAAGGTAAGTATGTTAGCTAAATGTATAACGAAGGATATTAAGTTGATTGGAACCACGAATTCCAAGAAACCTATAGGTTATGAACCGATATAAATTAGGTGGGCCTTATTCCCCCCACTTACCTTATATTTTAAAAATATCAGATATTGATAATATTTGTAATTGAAATTAATTATTTTAGTAATAGTCACGTTTTCCCATTATAAATGGTGTATCTACTAAACGCAAGGGTTCCAAATGTGTTTTTGAGAATATTTCAGGAATAATATCTATTATTATAATAAAGGTTAAATATTAAAAAAAAGACATATGTTAACCATTGCGTTGTCATTTAAGGTAAATGTACAGTTAATGAAAAGTGTGTCAAGGAAGGAACTTACAGCTTATCTTTCTAATATTTGATTTATTCAATGGGCATCTTTCGATATTCCAAAATGTATTCTTTTATAATCCTTCTATGATCGCAAATAACAAATTCGAAGATCAATCGTAATTTGTAGTCTATTCATGTTATGTTATTTCATGCAACAATAGTTATCTACCCAGCTAAACTGTAGTACCTTCGTATATATATATTTGTAATATCGCTCATAGTGGAAAAAATGATTTATTGCGAAAATCTATAATTGACATAATCCTTTCAATTATGCGTGCGCGTACTCGATCTTATGACTTTACACAACAATCGCTCAGATATGATCCAAACCGATATGATTTGATATTTTAACATCGAAAAATGAGAGATCACCATTACTCATTGAGATGCCATCAGCAGATTCAAGTCATAGATCCAAGAAATATGTCTCGGTATTTAGAAATAATTACCAATGCCTTTCAAGTACCAAAAACTCTTAAACTTTAACTTACAATATCCATGGGCGATGTGGATCCGATCCGAATTTAACATCACAAGTGACTATGGCTACAATGGATTTGGTAATCGAAGAAATCCACCGAGATGACGTGGACACAAAAAGGCTACCGCTACCTGAAGATACGTCTTGTTGGAATTCAAAAGAACCACGTGTAAAATAGAGGCCACACCAAATTATTTCAAATTCCAAAAACCAACAGCAGCAATCATCGTCAAAACGTCATTCCATTCTTCAATGGTACAAAATTCATAAAAATCAAAAAAAAAAACAAAAATTATTACAAATTAATTTTTCAATCGGCATTAGGTTAATTCAGCGAAGATCTTCACCATCACTTAAGATGATCACCGCTGTTTGTTCAAGTTTCATGGATCACATTTCGCCTGAAGGTGATTTTGCAGATCCAAGTGACAGATTTATTTCATCATTTGAATCTTGGCTAAAGCTGCTCGTTATTCGCCATATTAGTTCACTCGTGATCGTTAGCAAGGATGAAGAGGGGACTGCTAAGAAGATATTTTTCAGTTCTGCCTAAAACTCTAATATCCCCGTGATCGCCAAAGTGCACGCCGGTAATAATATTAAACGCGTGGTCAATATCGCGATGTTCGCTACCATTTGCCTACTTTATTGGCAGTTGCATCATATACGCCTCAGGTTTCAGCCAAAGAAGGAAAAACTATTTTAACAATGAATACTTTGAAGTATGATTAAAGTAACGAAAAAACGTGCCATCACGAATTTTGAGATTTTTATTGATTAATGGGATTCGAGTGTTTTTTTTTCTTATTTACACAGAGCTATAGGTGATAGACAAGTAGGTACTACAAGGCATAATTTAATAAAATTAATAATTTTAGTGAAATTTCTTAGGTATTAAATAATATTTTAATATTTTCAGATAATTATAAGACGATTTAGTCCTTAGAATAATGCATGTTAATTAGTATCCTTAATCTATTTCAAAATTTAAAAGAAATTCTTCCAAATTTAAAAAACATAACAAAAGCTATAATTGCCAATCTGGCAATCATTGGAGACCCGTATGGTGATATTCGAATCAAAATTCGAACAGTTGTACCAAAGTTCCACTTTGAAGTCAAACTTTCCAATAAGATTTTTTTAAATTTATTCCAATCGGATTTTGATGTATGGAAGTTTTATGTAGAATCATATCCTAAATAACTTTTGTTCTTGGACTTTTTTGATAAGATGCACCGTTTTTGAGATATTCGCAAAAAACGTTTTCATTCGTATGGGGGGTACCCCCCCTAATGGTCCATTTTCGCCCATTAACGAACTTAGCCTCGCATTTTAAGAAAAACGGATCTGCGCAAAATTTCAAGTCTCTAGCTCAATCCGTGCGCCCGCAATCCGCGCCACAGACAGACGGACAGACGGACAGACGGACAGACGGACAGACGGACAGACGGACAGACAGACGGACAGACGGACAGACGGACAGACGGACGGACATGCTAAAGTCAACTTTTTTCATCATTCTAAACGCACTGGTGTAATTCATTTTTTTGTGCGATGACGGGATCTTGGCGTTACAAACGGTAAGGCAAAGTTAATATACCCTTTGGTTTCACCATACGGGTATAAAAAAAACCCATTTTGGGACAGGATTTTTTCCATATAACTTCTAAGAATCAAAAGTTTCAAAAGGTTTGGACGGTTTTTGTGCCGTAAATTTTATTTGTGTTAATTTTTTTCAAAGAGAGTTTTCAAGTTAGTCTTTTTATACTCTATATGATATATCAAATTGGAGTATATTAGATTTAGTATACTGTTTGTACCAAAAATGAACTACACCAGGGTATTTGGGATGACAAAAGATTTTGATTTTACATGTCCTTCCGTATGTCTGTCTGTTTGTCTGGCTTACCGTCTGTCTGCCTCTCCGTCTGTATATCTGTCAGTTTGTCCCTGAATACCAAAACTGTCGAAAAAATTGAGCTAGAGACTTGAAATTTCGTATTTTTGCATTTTTTTGTAAATGACAAGGCTAAGTTCTTAATCGGGCAAAATTGGACCATTTCTTCCCCATCTCCCGTACAAACTAGACAGTTTTCACAATTCTCTCGAAAACGGTGAGTGGTATTGAAAAATTTATAAAGTTAAATGTGTTTAGAATACCATTTTATCCAATCACACAAGTCCTTTCCCACTGTTCAACACAAATGATTTTTTTTAATGAAAATTTTGTCTGACTTCACATAAAGTATTTGACAATTGGCCCCTGGCAATTGTAGCTTTTCTTATGTAATTCCTTCAGGGACTTTCCGAGTAACTGCAAAGCGGACGAACTCGCTAGATACGGCCCTTCACTCCAAATCATGCCGGAAAAGGAGTATCTGGGTGTAGGTATGATCACAGGACACTGCCTCATAGGGAGAAATGTGAGTAGACTTGGTGTCCCCTCTAACGACTTCTGTAGAAGCTGCAAAGATGAAGTGGAGGAGGAGACAGTAGGTCACCTGCTCTGCACTTGCCCAGCACTGCACTCAGAAAAATGGAGGCTAACTCGACGACCTACATGCGGCGTAATTGGCCTCGGGCAGGCGCGCGTTCGCCTGCATGTGGGCAAGTAAAACTGAGTTGACCTGTGGTCGGAGAAATTCTGAAATTAAGCCACCAGCAGGTGAAGTAGGGCCTTAGGAGCTGCACGAGTTGACCTTAGATAGGTTAACTCTGACCGCTAGCTGGCTTACAGAAACCTCTGTAAGGTCAGAGTTAACCTGACAAAAAGTTGACCTGGACATTTTTCTGAGTGTGGCTCGTAGAAGGAAATCGCATTTAGGATCCTTTTCCTTCGGGAATACTAACGAATTGAAAGATGTAAACATTAACAATCTCCTAGGCTTTGTAAAAAGCTCACGTTGGTTCGAGTAGAGAAGAAAAAACACTCATGTGGTATCACAATGGACCTCATTGGTCTAAGTGGGTCGAAAAACCGCCACTCTAACCTACCTACCTACCTATGTAATTCCTTTATAAACAGTTTGAAAATATTTTAATATATTGTAGGAAGATGTTTTGCCACTACAAAAAAATTGAACTCTTCCCAAGAATTTGACTTTTCAATAAAAATATTTTCCAAAAGCATAATTGTCTGGGAAACTAGGTTTTTTCGTGAACTTTTTTGTTGATATATTTTTTTATAATTTCAGCCAGAGTTTAGGGGAAGACCCTTTAATGCCGAAGCACAGCTCAGGATGGTAATTCAATTTGCTATTTCAAATGTATTTTTCACACGATTTTTCTTTGTTTTTAACAGCCATTTATTTGGTGGACATTTCTTATTGTTATTATTTTAGTCTTCAGCATAATTTTCAAAAATTAAACATCGATATTATACAAAATTATATTTATGTTGCAGATTCTGTTTACCTTAAATTTCGCACTTAATAAATCTAACCGATTCACTTCAAGGCTTCAACAGCAATAAAAATCGCAAAAGTAATTTATACCTTCTTGAGCAAAAGAAAAAAAAAACGAATATTATTCGATATCAAATCGGACGAAACCTCCAAGGTTTCTCCTACACCCAATTTAATTTCGATATATAGAAGTAATAATGCTGAGTTTGCAATGTAAAAGACCCTCAAGACAAAGTAATGAGATTTGTTAATTGACTTTCATAATTACGCCTTTTCCTATCAATACGATCATTTATACATTTCGGAAGTGTATTTTTTATCTGTTTGTTTAAGATTGATTCGTGCGTTCGATGAATACATTTGATCGTTGCCGGGATAAATAAGTCATCGATACATTTGATTACCCAAGATGTCTAAAACTCAAAATAATTTGCCCCTTTTGATCATTTTTAACATATTTTTAACAACACAAAAAAAAATAAATAAAAATTACAGCAAATGCTCTCGGGCAAGTCTTTCAACAAGAAATTCACTTCCATCAATCTTCAACGGAAGGTAAGTAGTTATAAGGTGAAAAGAAACGAAAAAATTATCACTGGTTTCGGTCAAATGCCAAGCAGAAACAACGCGAGAAGGTGAAACGATACGAACAACATGAATCAGGTAGGTGGTAAACTAACATCGATGTCTTTTTTGATCCTCAAAAATGCGTTAATTCATGTCATTTTCACAGATGAATATGATCTGGCCGACATACAAATGGGAGTAGTCTGATTGGATGTTGGGTCCCTGGAGGTCCGTCACAGGCTCAGGGTCACTTCATAATAAAAAATTGTCTTTCAATTTCTTTTGACATGAGATAACGCCATGCCATGCCACTCACAGAACGCTAAACAATAAGACAACTTTCGTTTGCCCCGCGGACTTTTAACGACCGCAAAAATACTTGTCCGGCCAGCATAAAATTCAGTATATTTTTCTTGAGATACATTCATAAGGTGCCGTATCTCCTCGACAACTGGAAGGACACGAACGATCACTCATTATCGGTTTCTCACTTGACGCACTTTGCATTCATTTTTTAACTTCTCTTGATTGTAATCTACGGCTACTTACGGTTTACAACTGACGGAGTATACCTTACTGGGACCCTGCCAACTGTTCAAATGTGAAAATGCTTTCAGTTTTTCTCACATTTTTCTTTTTATTGTTCTTGCAGATAACAGAAGCGAAACGTCTCAGTAAGATATTTACGTTTGAAATTCATGTAAATATTTTTGAGAATAAAATCCATTTTTTACGGTAATTAATTCATTATTTTGATTTTTTTTACAAATTGTTCTTGAAAAAATATTTAACACGTTGGCTACCAGCCAAAAAAACGCTTACTCCGCTAGTATACACTGGGAAAAAACGCAAAAATCATTTCTGTACTTTGTGAGTCACCAGTGAACACAAGATCAATACAGACAAAAACGAACGAATCGAATAAAATATAACGGAAAAAACTTACCACCTTAACCCCTTTGTACCGCACGAGCGACTGCACTCAACCATGGAACTTGAGAAACTGACGGTAATGACAATAGTGTGTGTGTGACTCACATTGTCCCTGTGGGTGACACGCTGTGATCACCGGTGACTCACATGGTAGCCAACGTGTTAAAATATGGAATAACAAAAACTGCGCAATTTTCCGCACAATTTTCTTAGCTAAAGTACTGCAAATTTCATAAAAAATCATTCTTAAGCAATTGAAAATCAAGAAATCCTTTTTCCAAGCAATCGAAAATCAAGAATACCTTTCTTCACCCTCGCCACATTTTTCCCTCTGACCACCTATAGGGAGTTTTTATACAGCAGACATCGTCAATTGCGGCCCAGAATGATATTTGCATAAGACAATTTTGATATTAGATAAAAAAATAAAACCAATTATTTACAACCATATTTCTCAAAAAACGCCACGTGTAAAGTACTTACATATTTAATGTAATAAAATCTGTAAATTGTTATCGTTTTTACCGCGGATAATTTTTACTATGAAAGTTTTTCGGCCTTATCGATCATCTAGAATATTTGGGAGGAGAGTTCGAATTTCTCTATCAAATACGAATTAACTTTTATTTTCATAATAAAAATCGGTAAAATCAAATGCGAATTAACTTTTATTTTTATAGTAAAAATCGTCAAGTATAACTTTAAATTTCTTATTCTTAAAAAATAATTTTTCAAGCTTCTCGAATTTTAAAAGGACATTAGTTTTTCAACAATTTTAGTTTCTGAATGTTGAATTGAATCCGAATTTCATCTAAGTTTCTGTTTTGGATGAATTTATTGTGATAAAAAGATATTTCTCAAGACATTGCTTAGCGGTGAGTAACCAGCATTAACCACAATCAATCGATGTCGATATAAATTTGCTGGCGTCTAATAAGTTGAAAGTCTTGCAACATCAGCAACACATCGCATCACCGGCTGACTTCATGCTAGGCTGATCTAAAATACTGGCACTAAAAATATCAGAAAGAAGCTAAGAAGCAAGGAGGCGCTCCGTACTAAAACCAAGCAACAAAGAAATTCCTTCAGAAGACCAATTTCATAATCAAGAGATAGCCTCAAAGCTATTTCTATCAACCGAGGGACGAGACGATCAAGCAACCGATCAAACTATGCTATGGCTTACCTGTGAAGTGAGTGAGTTAGTTTAGTCGAAGCGCGAACCAAAAGCGCGCACATACCAAACAAACTTAGTATACAACCTTGAGTACCGCTAGTTTTGTGGCGGCGACCACACCCGCACTCTATACTAGCTGATATATGACCCGAACCGATCTTGGCGGATCACCGGATCGCCAGATCGGCGACGGATCCCCCAGTCTCGCCCGGCCTTAGCATCTCAGCATAATATAAGTTGTGTGTGAGTGGATTATCGCGCCGAAGGAATCAAGTATGCAATCAACATACTTGTACAAAGTGTATCTAGCCCAGGCCCAAAGACCATTCTAATGTAAACTGGATCTACCACTATCCGCATTTCAACCGGTCTCCAGTTTCATCTGATCCATACGAACTCCATAGGCACTCTTAGTTTTTCGCGGACTACTTGACTCACCTAAGCAGGTATATCTAAACTAAACTATCAAATATGTTAGTTTAAAATTTTGCACTAATACGCGGTTGCTAGAAAAGGGTGAAGATCTCGCTGATAACTCGAGGCAATGACGGGTAACTAGAGTCCGGGACGGGGAACGTAGGTTGGCCGCACCACGCTCAGGTATTTCGTTTTTCCTTTGGATCTTGCGGTGGATCGAAAACAACTTATTGGCGATTTTCTGTTTTTAGATCTCCGCATCGGCCACAAATTGCCGAGGTGGAATTTATAACAGAAAAAGTGCTCCCATAAATCGAAAGTAGAATTGTCACGGATTGCATAATATTGTTGATGTTTTGGTTGCTTGGTTAGTTTGTTGGATGGGCATCTGTTTTTTTTATTCTCTTGTCTTCGTTTTTGTCGAATTTCTTGACTTAATCCCTGACAGTTATTGACAATGTTATGCTGATCGACTTATGGGGAAATTATGTTATTATTGAACAAAATCTCCCGAAGGGTCTCGAATTACCTTGAAGTTATAAAAAAGTTGTTTCAACAGAAGTATATTTCAAAAGATTCTACATCTCGGTTTTTCCGGGGAAAAAAGGGTTTTTTATGTTATTAACTCCCTTTTGGAAATTCGTGAATTTTCAAATTGCTTTATTGAAATAATTAGCGATAGTTACCACTTGGTACCAACGACATCATCAATCTGACTGGTATCGCGAATTGTGTTAATGAGCTGCGGTAAATCTTATAGAAATTGCAGTTCATCCATGGAACACAATTCCTCTGAAACTGTAGGTGTAGGGAGTGTAAAAAAATACTTGCGAAAAAGAGGAGTAAAAGATGGTGGAAATAGGATTGTGGTCAAGATTTCTTATGTTGTAAATAGTAATTTTTTAAAACATGTTTAACCCTAGAATGCATATTTTAAACCCGGTTAAAAGTTTTTGTGAATGATTTTTACTAAAGTCATCGTTTTTTATCAACTCTTGGAAAGATAACATTAGCTATAACGGGAACCTCCCATATATTTGTTTTGAAAAAAACACTTTTTGAAATTTTCAATTTTTTTTTTCATGATAAAAACACACTTTTTTTTGAAAATTTTTAGTTTGCTCTTTTGAGAAAAATCAATATAACAAAATTTAAAAGAAATGAAATTTTCTACATGTTTTACTTCAACGGTTTTTACGTGTCTCTAATGTCGCGGTCACACGACGCTGTTTTGCCAGCCGCTGGCTGCTGTTGGTTAGTCGCGCTGGCAAGTAGCAACAGCAGCAAGCGTACTGAGAGGGTTCACATGATTTATACTTTAGTAGCGCTGGCAAGTAGCAAAACAGTGGTTTGACATTTTAATCTGGGAAATTTTTTTTAATAATAAACGTAACACACAAATTTAAATAAATAAACGTAAAATAACAACTTACAATAAACAAACTTTACCACTTATCAGACTTTTGACAGCTCAGAAACCATGTGACAGGGTCACGTGATCCCTAGTAGCGCTGGCAAAGTAGAAGGCTCTCTACTTCACTAGCGCTGCTAAAATCATCACGCTGGTGCTGGTAGTAGCAACGCACTAGGGTTCACACGGTGTTGCTTAAACGGGTGTGATATTTGTTAATCTTAATTGCGTAAAGGTTTTCATTTAATTTTTTTTAAATATTTACAGTTACAATACAGGTATTTCTGGATTTAAGACGACTGAATATGGGTTTTTGAATTTTTTTCGATTTTTAAATCATGTATCTTTTATTTTATTCCAAATTTTACTATGAATCAGACTTTTCTTATTTTTACGATATGCATTCAAAAATGACTGAAAAATTGCAAATCCTTGATATACATACAACGTTTGGATATTTGACGCAAAATCAAGAAATTTATCTTCGGAAATCAAGGGAGTTCTGCATTTTTTATTTAGAAACGGTTATATTTAATACACTCGAGTGTCATGAATTTTAGAGTTAATCTTAGGTTTAGAGTTGTGATTTTTTCTTGAATTCCTCCGCGAGTTTTATTCCGAGTTTATTCCACGATTTTTATTCATCTATCGCAGAATAAATGCATCTACAGGGTGGGCCAGAATAGACGCGGGGGTTTGAATTCTTTATAAATTTTTTATTTTAGCGAAACCTATAATTTTTTTTTCAAATACATGTAGTTGATTGATGGGGAATATTTTTGGTCTAAACATGGAAAATTATATCCCGCAAGTGGTGGCCATTTTCTGCTTCGCAAATCCTTGCTCTTTCCAAGACATTTTCCATAACCTTTCGTGTTATGGCCTCGATTTCACTGCGAATATTGGTTTTCAATTGGCTGATGGTTGTTGGCTTGTTGACGTACACCTTTTCTTTCAAATATCCCCAAAGGAAACAATCTGGAGTCGTTAGATCAGGTGAACGCGGAGGCCAATTGAAATCGCAACTTTTCGAAATAATGCGTCCGCCAAACATGTCCCGTAAAAGAGCCATTGAGCCCACCGCCCACCGCCCACCGGTTCGTTGTTCTATTGTGTACAGGTCCATTTTAAATTGCCCAAGTCTTCTTAACAAAATGCTGAAACAAAATTAAAAAAATAAAAATAAAAAAAAAGTTATAAAGACTTCAAACCCCTGCGTCTATTCTGGCCCACCCTGTAGTATAGTTTTTCAAAATTTCAGTTAATTCGGAATATTATTGTATCAAAAAATTCAAGTTCCAGCGTCTTTCTGGAATAAATTTATGAATTTTTTGTCGTAGTGTAAACTATTGTGCCATTTGAATGTAGTGTCGAAGAATAAAATTCGTGCAATAAAGTGTTAGATATCAGCGCTCCATTAGAACCAAAATTATTCTCATAATTTCTGTATCAAAAACTATGTCCAAAGCTTGACCATCTCATGGTATATACACAGAAATTAAATCGATGATCAATAACAAATATAGACGATTTTTGAGACACATAAAAACAAATTTTAGTACAAATAAACAAATTTTACCTCATACAGCATCTTGATTGTTATTTTTACAGTTGACGCTTTAATAAAGGCTACTGTAATGAAATGATCTACCTAACCTTGTCCTAAATATGAATTAAAAAAGCGCATTTTAAAAATGATCCCAATCAAATTTAACCATCGCGAAAGAAAAAAACAACATTTTTGCCAAGGAGCACGTTCAATTAGGCAAAAAACGAGGAAAGAAAAAAAAACTTTGTTCATAGGAATCGCTCGTGCCAACTGAAAGGTAATTTTGCAATCGATAGGTTTTTGATTGAATTTATCACCATTCCACCTCCTTCGTGGCTTTGGGTACCTCGAATTCGTGTTTCGTGAGACCTCAGTACAGAAGATGGACAGATACTATTGTTTGGTAAATTTCCATATCCATCTAGAGTCAGTTTAAAAGTACTTCAAATAGTTGAAATAATCAATAAAAAAAAGCCAATCGAAAATTACTAAAAGTCGTTTTTTTTCATAAAGACGCCGTTCGTACCTGGAAGCTTTTCACGGAAGACCATTATTAGCCCACTGTCTCAATGGTATCCGATAGGAAACCGATATTGTTTTTAAAACTAGACAGCTGTCCGTTTCTTAGACCACGGTCTGCATCTGAAGATAATCCACTGCGCTAATTCATGATTATGTCCACATGGCATCAAGATCTGCAAGAATTTTGAAAACCCATCTTAGAGATTGTGGATCACTACTGCGAGGCACTTTTTGAATATTTATGTATGACGGGACTCGAGTTCAATTCGATTTTAAAGGTTAGCAAAGTCTTATGGTCTTCTGATCGAATCTAAATATCTATCGATCGATCCATCGCCAATTCCAGTAATAACAATAATAGAACTACCGTGTCGAGGTCTCTCGTGTGCCAAAGGTCTCAATTTTCGATGTTGTGTAACAGTAAGGGGAGATCGTTCCAAAGAGCTAAGCCAGAGTAGCACATACTTTAGTGATAATGTTTTTTTTTTCTCTCGCAAACTATATTATATTTAATGCTTGTGATTTATGGAAGGAATCAATCTTATACCACTATACTAGTCTTGTATAGGAATTGTGCACATAATTATGCTAAAAGGAATTTAGATCGTTGCATTGATGTATTTATTAACAAATATGTGATCCCTCGATGACTGTTATTGATCACGATTCGTTTAAAGTTTTGGGGCCTCCCTGCGACTTTAAAGGTTGCTCATATGGCATGCGGCTGTATTATTTTGCAACCATTCATTGTTAGTATCTCAAAATCGCTTCTTCTACGACAAGGTATGCTACACTGTTAGCACAATTCGAATATGGTTATGTTATGAGAGAATTGACAACTACATAATAAATAATTTCCGTATAAGTAAATGGTATGCGAGATATTTTTTTTTGCTAATAAATTATGAATTATGAAAATCATAGCGATTATGAATATGCACATTTTTTTATTGAAAAGTATTTCATTTTATTTCTTTAGAGGTATTTACGCACATTAACGCTAAATATATTAAATGCTGGCCTCAGGAAAATATTTTGTTTACTGAAGTTCAAAAAGTTCATTGGCAATAACATTGGAAGATGAATCGATGCTTTTGATTTACGTTAAGGTTATTTGGTTAATAGATTAATAAAATTTTGACAGCAATTTAAAATATTTCAATTATGATATTAATAAATGTGGCTTTTAATTCGATTGACCTTGACCTCCGCGTTTCCGTATCTGGTTTTTGAACAAAAAAGATCTTTGTTAAATCTAGTTTGATTCTATATTTTTTGTGAAAATATAGAGAATCTAGTTTGATATTCTATATTTATTGTCAATTTTAGTTAGAATTTTCAAACTTATTTGGAATATTTGTTAAATTCTATTCTAAAAATTTGTTGTCCTTGTAAATCTGGTAAAAAATGAAATTAAAAAGTTGCTCCTTCTTAATAGTAAAGGGGACAACTTTTAGTATTTTCCACAATTTTCACCAATTTTTTAATAAACATCCAGCGGAGAGCAGTAGATATCCAAATCACTTTACTTTTTTGTTGTTCTTTAGAATTTACGATTCTTTTCTGAAGGGACTGGTCCTTCTCTTCTCCGTTCGACTGTAACCACTCAAATCCCCTGCCACGAATTTTACACGAACTTCGCTCTAAAGTTAAAATTAATTAGTAATCTTTTAAAAAATGCAACAGTAACAGGTGAGCGGAAGGTAAATTTAAGTGAGGTATAAATTTAAATGGAAGGCGAAACCCGAATCGTGTGCATTTCTGCGATACCGGAAATTATTAGGAAGGAAGTTCACCGTGTAGGGGAGGGGGTTTCAGATATGGGGCTTTATTCAAAAGAAGCCATGATTGATTTTACTGGGATAAAATTAGACTAATAACGAACCCGGATCAAAATTTCTTTAATGACTCAGGAAATTGCAGGGTAAGGAATGATGAGAAAAATAAACTGAGACCCACACCTTGAAACTAAAAAACTTTCCCAAAATGTTATGCACATCAGACCCCAGAGGTTTTTGAACTAATCCACAACTCCCACATACCAAGACCGAGAAAAGAGTTTTGTTCTCGATCTTGATATACGTCGACAAAAAGAACCATGCAGGAAATAGCGTTTTTCGTGCCCCTCTAAACTAACTTTTGAACCCGTGTAGTTTTCACTTTGGTTGAGGACTTTTTGGAAAGGGCACAGTCTCTAGTTTCATCCATATATGGCTTCAAGAGCCATTGCAGGGGGATGGTGAGGGGTTAACGAACTCTCTCGTCATTTCTGCAATGATTTCTGTGAAAAATCATAAGAAAGTTCGTTAATCCCCCACCATTCCCCTGTAATCCGGTGGCTCTTGACGCCATATATGGATGGAACTAGAGACTGTGGCCTTTCCAAAAAGTCCTCAACCAAAGTGAAAACTACACGGGCTCAAAAGTTAGTTTAGAGGGGCAAAATCGTGCATCGTTCTTTGATACACGATGCTTGATTTGTTTACAAAATATTTTCTTTAGTTTTAAATCTTGGAACTTTTAATCTTTTTAAAGTTTTGCCATTATTAATAGGATGACAACATTTTTTTTTGTATGACAGATTACCGGAGGAGAGAAGACGGGAGAAGCGCAATGTTTTTATGCTTCGAAATTAATCGTGAAAATTTCGAAAGCCCGATTAAAGGGAGAAGGGTTTGTTTTTTTGTTCATGGTTAAGAAAAATTCATAAGGTCCCTTTTTTGATTTTTTGACACATTGAACGCCACGTCGCACGAAAACGTGTGACACCTATGTTTCCCAGGGGGCCACGTCGCACATTATTGTGCGACGGCACTAGGTGTACTGGGAGCCACGTCGCACGAAAACGGTCATGATTATATAGGATTTTACAATGCCACTGAATTCAGTGGCCTCCAACGAACAGCTTTCAGCTTGGCCCGGGAGCTATTTGTTCATAGTTTTTTGGAGGATATAGGTTGAGGAATTTTTATACCCGTATGGTGAAACCAAAGGGTATATTAACTTTGCCTTACCGTTTGTAACGCCAAGATCCCGTCATCACACATAAAATTGAATTACACCAGTGTGTTTAGAATGATAAAAATATTTAATTTTTGCATGTCCGTCCGTCTGTCTGTCTGTCTGTCTGTCCGTCTGTCCGTCTGTCCGTCTGTCCGTCTGTCCGTCTGTCCGTCTGTCCGTCTGTCCGTCTGTCCGTCTGTCCGTCTGTCCGTCTGTCCGTCCGTCTGTGGCGCGGATTGCGGGAGCAAGGATTGAGCTAGAGACTTGAAAGATTCGTTTTTCGTCTAAGTTCTTTAATGGGTAAAAATGGTCCATTAGGGGGATACCCCCCATACGAACGAAAAAGTTTTTTTTTGAATATCTCAAAAACGGTTCATCTTATCAAAAAAGTGCAAGAACAAAAGTTATTTAGGATATGATTCTACATAAAACTCCCATACATCAAAATCCGACTGGAATAAATTTAAAAAAATCTTATTGGAAAGTTTGACTTCATAGTGGAATTTTGATAAAACTGTAGGCTGACACTGTTTTGAGTGCGAGTATTTTGGGAAGCAAGTAAGGCACAGCTGTGTTTTTCAGGACATTGTACCCAGAATGTGGCCGTCCTTTTTAGGGACTTCCGTGTACCTTCACGACCTACAGGGCCATGCGATCAAAAATGAGCGAAACAGAAATCCTTGCAGAAAAGATACAAAAAGGACCTGTTGACAGCCCATATTGGTCGAAAAGTTCATTTTGAGTAACAACGAAGCCATTCGTTCACAAAAAGCCACGTGGCCTCCGGGAAAACATTACCGATTTTGCCGTGGCGTTCAATGTGTTAAACTATTATACACGAATTCGTTTTTTTTTTTTGTTAAAACCCTTGAATTCTTTCGATGTTCTCAAAATACAGTAAAAATTGCGGTCCAGGCAATACTCTGAGACACAAAGGCGATTTTTTTCGGTTTCGAGGTAAATTTTTTAGTGATTAAGAAATCACAACACTAGATTGTATAACTCCGGCACAAAAGTTTAGTTTCCGAGACGCCGGGATAACATGCCTAAAGTCGGGAGGAAATTTCAAGACACTTGAATCTGCGATAGAAAACCACGCGTTATATGTCAAAAACAATGTCAAAATTATCAAAAACATGGTAAATCGAGGAATGCCCATACCGAAAAAAGACTGCCTCTAAAAATAATTTAAAATCTCTCACAAAAATTAGTTTCCATAGTATTTATATACGTTTTGTTCTAAAACTCGCTAAATTTATTTCTGTGTAGTAAGTAATCAATATGATTTCCACATTACCCGATTCTAAACAATACAAAACATCAATTAAGTGATCTTGATCTACAAACTGTGCCAAATTTCTTTAAAAATACCAACAATGAAATGTTTTCATGAATCAAAATACGAAAACCCCCCCGGTTGTATTATATTATATGATTACCACATTGGTTTTGTGTGATCAATGAGGAATAATAGCGAATTAGAGTGTCTTGTCTATATATTTTTGAAGAAAGCAAATGCCCATTGATGTGACCTTGACATTAGATGGTTTTACTTTGCTAGTTACGTTCGACATTGTTTAACAATTTTTTTATATGATTACATTGTTATTATTAAGGTACTTAACGAAGAAGCGAACGCCATGCCCGATCCGCCTAACTCGAACTTGTTTTGAACAAAATAATAGCAAATCACAAAAAAAAAAGATGTTGTACGAGTTTATGATGCTCGGGGCAACGCCATAATTCTTCTTCGGTGGATTGCAGAACGCCAACAACGCCACACCAAACAAAGAGGTCCGAAAAACTAACAATCAATTGCAGTGGATATGCCTAGCAAAAAACCTGAAGCCATCTTCTCCGCCCAGGCCAAGCTAGGCTACAAGCGTCAAATCACTAGTCCAACAGAAGGCTCCTCTCATCCACACTTTTATAGCAAAGAGAAGATAATTTGGCTGAACAATACCAGTTGCTTTTCTGCAAATATTGGCCACATTCTCTCGAATAGATGATCACTAGTGGCACTTCTTTTGCTTCGCCATTAGATACACCTAAGATCAAAAAGATACAATAGTTTGCGATTTTATTGCAGCCAAGGCCACCGCTCAATTCGAAACAGATCGGATGAGATTTACGCGGCACATGGACACCCGTGCTTCAGGTTTAGGCATTCTATATAGGCACCTACCTCCAGGCGATCATCGCGAGGCATATCGTCTTGGATAATTTCTGAACTTAGCACGAGCGTATTTTTATT